>NW_019167960.1:5660962-6260962 GCF_002303985.1 Durio zibethinus | reverse complement strand
TACTTTTTTTTTCAATGGCTTTTATTAGATTCATCTTTGTTTGAACTTTGCCAGTCACACCCACATGCTAGAGGGTAACAAAACAAACCTTTTCCATTTTTGATGATTTTAAAATGATATTTGAATCTAATAGAGCAATTGGTCAAGGAGTTGAAATAGCAATCGATGCAATTGAATCATGAAATGCTAACGAATATGCTTACTTATTTCCTGATTTTGATATCAATGTTGAAGGAAATGAAAAAATAGGAGATGATGAAGACGGCATTGTATCTGTTGCTCCGAGCAATGCTAGGATGACATTGTTAGGTAAAAAGCAAGCATTAGCGATGATAGAGTAAATTTTGGGTTGGTGCATCAGATTGGCAATATTGGTGCTTTATATGATCGAGCTATGAATGTTATAGAAGACATTTCAGTTTATTTTAAAATATAAGTGGAGATACAGATAGAAGAAAGTCACTTTTTAAAACTTTTTGAAAGAAATCCAATATGATAGAAGTGCAAGAAGCCTAAGAAAATGATTTGAAAATGGCAAATAATGTGACCCAAGGATGAATACAATGATGGATTGGTTAACATAACCAGTGAGTTGTGACTAGATTAAGAAAATAACATAGATTAAATGATGAAATTTGTTCTGAGATCATTAATGTTGAGAAGCTAAGAAAGAATACATGAGATAGGGAAGTCTTGAGAATCTTGTTACCACAATTGAAATTTCATGGCATTGATTTAGTGACATCAACATTACATACATTGTATTTGAAGAATATCTGAATCCTTGATAATTGCATTTGCATTATGGTTAGCGCATGCATTTGCATCACGTAGAGAACATTTGAATCATTGTATGACATTTGCATTTATATCATTTAGTGAGAATCTAAATTGTTTCATTTATATCATTTAGAAGGCATTTCCATTATTAACATGACATTTATCACATATAAGAATTTAACTTTAATTAGAGAAAATTTTTTACTTTTGAATCCTCGAATGAGGAAGATCTTATATGATGAGATTTTTTTTTTTGAAAAAAAAATTTCCAAACTTTTTAAAATATAGACCTTTTATTTAAAGGAGCTTTTCAAACAAGAATCTTTGAAATTTTGGATGCAAAACCCTAAAATTATTTTGAATGAGAATATTTAGATGCAAAATGTTGTAACAGTTTTGTGTCCGTCCGACGAATTTGAAAACGAAATAAAAATAACGGAGTTGCCACCAATCTTTTTTGGCTAGGTGCGATTGGCCACCTATTAAAACATATCTTTTTAATGAAATCTTAAAATTAATTAAAATTTATTAAAAATATAATTTTAGGGTCTGCATAACAGTCTGGGTTCGAGAGTCAGTTACATGTAGGGAAGGATTAGCACCCCCACAGCGCTCGTAAAAAAAGGGTACCAATTAACTATGTGTTATCCTTCGATTTTGATAAAACAGTCTTATTTTCAGTATTTGAAGATTAATTTTCTTTGATTTCTTTTGTTTATTATTTTTATATTCAAATATTATTTGAGAAAAATAAATTAGAATATTTTTATTGAAATAATTCCTAAAATGTTTCAGTACATTGGTAACAATAGAAGAACTCTTTCTCACATAGAGATTTCTTAGGCATCACTTCTCGGAATACCTTAGAATCTCATCTTTGAAGGTCCGAATTTACTTTTCGTAAAAATTATATCATGTATGCAATGCAAATAATAACATGTTGATGCACACATTTTATTCTTTTTCAAAAATTTTATTAATTGTTTTATTAAATTTTTTATTTTTAATTTTGAAGAAAAAAAATTTCATTGTATTGAAGTTTTTCTATAAATATTCCAATACACTGGTAATATTTTAAAAAAATATTTTCACCTAGAGATTTCTTAAAGCATCTCTACGCGAAATACTTTTAGAGTCTCATCATCGAATAAAATTTTTTCTCTTCTCATTTTTATTACTTATATTTTTAATATATTAATCAATTTTTATTTATTATTAAAATTTTTTTTTTATTGTATTGAAAATTTTTATAAATACTCCAATACACTGGTAGTATTTAAAAAAAATCTTTTCACCTAGAGATTTCGTAGGCATTACTGCTTGGAATACTTTTGAATCTTATCGTTGGATAAAAATTTCCTTTTCCTACATTTTTTATTAGTTTGGTATTATTATTAAAAAATTTTTATATTATTTTATTTTTAAAGTTTATTTTTAAAAATTTTTTAAAAAATAAAAAATAAAAAAAATTAACCACATATTTCATCATTTAATCTAACAAATATAAATATTTTAATATGCATAAATATTAATAAAATAATATATAAAAAAAAAAAAACTTAAAAAAAAAAATTTTTATCTGAACCGGACCGATCAACGATCTGATCAACATTCGGTTCGGTCCGACGGTTCGGGTGCGGTTCAGCTCAGTCTGGGCGCGGTCTGGTTGGTTCAACTGTTCAAGCACGGTTCGGTTCGGTTTGGTTCAGTTCAGATGGATCGATCAGGGGCTGAAAGGAGAAACGGGTCGTCGAGTCAGGTTCACGGACCCCTGGTCAGTTCACGAGTCGACGCGTGGATCTTTAGGGGTTAAAACGACGTCGGGTTTGGCAGCTTATATAAAAACCAAAAATTATTTTTTTCAATCATATTTTCTTCTCCCCACAAAAAAAACTTCTTTTTTTTCTCTCAGACCCAAAAAAAATGAGGGGACCAACCGGCCGTCATCGCCGTCGCACCGTCGCCGTCGTTCGTCGGTCATCGACCGTCGAAAATCTCCAAAAAGTACCAAAACATTTTTCTCGATGTTCACTTTCTGGATTCGATATCCTTTTCACCGAAAACAGCCCCGATCGACATAGATCGAGGCTCAAAGTTTCGATCTCTTTTCTTTTTTTTTTAGGACAGAATCGATGACTTCTTTATTTTTTTGTAAGTAGCTTTTCTGGCGCTGGGTTCCCCTACTTGGGGACTGTGATTTTTTGTTCCTTTTTTTTTACAGAAAGCTAAAATTGGTTTTTTTTTTTTTACAGAAAGTTCTCTTTTTTTTAGTTCTTTTTTATTTTTTTGGTCTCTTTTTTCTCATTTCTTTGTTTACAGATAACAAGCTCTATTTATAGAGCTTTTTGGGGTTCAAATCCCAGATCTTCTGGGATTCGAATCCCATTTTTTTAACTAAAAATTCACGCCTACCATTCGTGATTGGTGCCTTATCGATCGGTCACTGGCAGCTAGCGGTGGTGATTTTGGACTTTGAGGATCGTGCATTTAATGCACTAGATTTGAATTGGATAAGAAAGAAAATGAAGGAAAAAGAAAAGAGGAAAAAAAGAAGAAGAAAAATACAGAAAACGAAAAGAAAGAGAAAAAAATTAAATAAATAATAATAATAATAATAATAATAATAATAATAATAATAATAATAATAATAATAATAAAATAGTGTTTACAGTTGCCCCTCTTTGCTTATTTTTGTGAATCAAGAATAAGACAAAGACAAACAAACAACCATTTTGTTTGGAAAAATGAAACATTGAGAAAAGAGAACAAGAAAAAAAAAATTTTTTTATTTTTTTTTTGGTTCGACAGAAAATGGCTCTTCTCAACAGAGGTTCAATCGATATTTTTTAAAGTTTAAAAGGCTCCTCTTAGCAGAGGCTCAATAACTTAAGATTTTTTTTTTTTAAAAAACTCCTCTCAGTAGAGGTTCAACAACTTTAAAATCTCATATCATGAAAAGGGCTCTTCTCAGCAGAGGTTCAACAACTTTAAAATTCTTATCTTGGAAAAGTTTCTCTCAACAGAGACTCAACAACTTTAAAATTTCTCTTTGTTTTCAAATTTGAGTTCTCATCTTTGAACAAGTAAATTTCTCTCTTTTGAATTCTTTTGTTTGATCATTGTCTTTACCAAAATCTTGTTTTTCATTAAGAAATGGAAAATTTCTATCTTTGTTACAACTTCTCATGGATGCATGTACTGAGTGCTCATAATGCAATGCATGTAATGCAATCAAAATCATTCATTGTAGTAAAAAGGTTCTCGAAATCTCTCGCTTTTGGCTTCTTTTATCAGAATTCTTATATGACCAATCTATTCTTAACATCTGACACAATATTTTTTTCTTCAAAAGTCTGCAACATCAATGTCTTGTCATGCTTTTTCATCCTTTTTCATTTGCCTTTGTCAACTTTAAAAGTAATGCTGAGATCTTTCATGTTTGTTTTTCTTTTCATCATTTTAAGTTCAAGACAAATAAAATGCAATCACACATTTCTCTTATTCACTTGTACGATGAAAAAAATATTAGATAAGGATAATGGAATGGATAGGCATTATTTTCAAATGAAGATAATGTCTTTCATATGGCTGATGACAAGTACATGTCAAAGTGTTTGAGTTGAAACAAAGTTGTCAAAAGAATGATCACAAGATAATCATGAACAAAATATTCTCAGATTCTTTCTCTAAAACTAAATCAGATGACTTCTTTGATCATTCAGAGTTCGTCAAACTACACTTGCCCCTGCATTATGGAATCTTTTCTTAATGATGCTTCTTCTTCACATCCAAGCCACCTTTTCAGGTTTTCAGCTTAGATAAGTCATCATTTTTTTTTTTTTTTAAGCAAAATATTTCTTCACAACATCTGAATTTATTGGGGTAGGCAAATCACCTCCGTCCATTTCTGCCAAAATCAATGCCCCACCAGAAAAGGCCTTTTTCACCACATACGGGCCTTCCCAATTTGGTGTCCATTTCCCGATTATCATGTTGATTTGGAAGGATTCTTTTTAGCACTAAGTCTCCTTCCTAAAGCAACGGGGATGAATTTTCTTGTCATGTGCTCTCATCATCCTCTTTTGATATAATTGACCATGACAAAGTGCTGACAATCTTTTCTCTTCAATGAGGTTTAACTGCTCGTAGCGATTTCGAACCCATTCTGCTTCCTCTAACTCTACCTCCATCAGGACTCAGTGAGGGAATTTTCACTTCGATCGACAGCATAGCTTCCATTCCATATACCAAAGAGAATGGGGTGGCCCCAGTAGATGTTCGAACTAATGTTCTATAAGCATGCAAAGCAAAAGGCAACTTTTCATGCTAATCTTTGTAAGTTTCAGTCATTTTCTCCAGGATTCTTTTGATATTCTTATTCACAGCCTCCACTGTCCCATTCATTTTCAACGATATGGTGCTGAATTACGATGGGGAATCTTAAACTGAGTGCATACTTCATTCATCATTTTGCTGTTTAATTATCTCTGAAAGCCCATATCTATATATTATCTCTCTTTTGATGAACTTACATACCATAAATCAGGTCATGCTAACATATGATGTAGCTTTTACCCATTTGGTGAAGTAATCAATCATCACAAAAATGAATCTATGCCCATTCGAAGCTTTTGGAGTGATGGGACCAATGACATCCATGCCCCACATAGAAATGGCCAGGAGGAGCTAGAACGTGTAATGTTGATGGCGGAGCATGAATCTTGTCAGCATAAATTTGACATTTATGACATCTCCTAGCATAATCAATACAGTCACCCTTTATAGTCAACCAATAATAGCCAGCCCTCATAATTTGTCTAGCCATCATATGACCATTTGCATGTGCCCCACAAACTCCATCATGCACTTCTTCAATAATCTTCTTTGCTTCAGCTGCATTTACACATCTTAAGAGCACTTGATCTCGACCTCTTTTGTAAAGGATATCTCCATCAATGAAGAAACTCATAGCCAATCTTCTGATAGTCCTTTATCATTTTTGTTGCATGTTCTGGGTATTGCTGGCTTTTAATGTATTGCATGATATCATGATACCATGGCCTTCCATCAATTTCTTTTTCAACACCTGAGCAATGTGCTGGTACATCTTTCACATCCAGCTTGATGGGTTGGATTTCAGTATTTGCATCTATTTTATCATTGCAGCTAGAGTAGCCAGTGCATCAGCAATTTGGTTTTCCTCTCTGGTAGATGCTCAAACTGAACTTCTTTAAATTGCTTGACCAACTCAGAGATGTATTTATGGTACGAATCAACTTAGAGTCTCTTATTTCCCATTCACCTCGTAACTGATAGATGACTAAAGCTGAATCTCCAAACACATCTAACACTTTGATCTTCTTTTCAATTGTTACTTGTAGACCCATAACATAGACCTCATATTCAGCCACATTATTTGTGTAATTAAAATTTAACCTGACTGTGATGGGGTAATAATGCCCATCATGAGATATCAAAATTGCCCTAATAATATGACCCAAAGCATTAGCAGCTCCATCAAAATACATCATCCATGATTTTTCAACAGGTTCATTTTCTTCAATGGCCATCACATCCTCATCAAGAAATTCTAATTTCATTGGCTCATAATCTTCGATTGCACAATCAGCAAGAAATTTAGCTATTACACTCCCTTTAATAGCTTTTTGAGTCACGTAAATGATATCATATTCTGAAAGTATAACTTGTCACTGTGCTATTCTTCTTATCAATGAGGGCTTTTCGAAGATATACTTAATAGGATCCAACTTTGCTATGAGCCAAGTAGTGTGATAAAGCATGTATTGTCTAAGCCTTCGAACTGTCCAGGTTAATGCACAACACATCTTTTCTAATGGTGAATACTTTGACTCATAATCAGTGAATTTCTTACTCAAGTAGTAAATTGCTCATTTTTTCTTATCAGTTTCATCTCTTTGCCCCAGCACACATCCCATTGAATTTTCATGCACTGTCAAGTACAAAATCAAAGGTTTTCTTGGCATTGGTGGTACCAACACAGGTGGATTTGATAAGTATTCTTTGATCTTATCAAAAGCTTCTTGGAATTCTTCATTTCATTCTCCAGGATCATACTTTTTAAGAAGCTTGAAAATAGGATCACACTTATAAGTGAGTTGAGAAATAAAGCGAGCAATATAATTTAATCTCCCTAAGAAACCTCACACTTTTTTTGAGGTATAAAGAGGAGATAAGTTTTGAATGGCTTGTATCTTATCTGGATCAACTTTGATTCTTTTTTCACTGACTATAAAGCCCAATAATTTTCCTGATTTAGCTCCAAATGTACATTTGGCAGAATTTAACTTCAACTGAAATCTTCTCAACCTATCGAACAGCTTTTTAATATTGACTATATGATCCTCTCTTTCATGAGATTTTGTGACCATATCATCTACATACACTTCTATCTCTTTATACATCATGTTATGAAAGAGAGTTACCATTACTCTTTGATAAGTAGCACCAGCATTTTTTAACCCAAAAGGCATAACATTATAATAGAATGTCCTTCACATGATCATAAATATGATTTTTTCTATATCATCTTGAGGCATCTTGATCTGATTATAGCCTGAGAAACCATCTATAAAGGAAAATAAGGAGTGCCTAGCAGTATTATCCACTAGAGTATCAATGTGAGATAGAAAAAAGTTATCCTTAGGGCTTGCCCTATTCAAGTCTTGATAATCGACACACATTCTCACTTTTTCATCTTTCTTAGGAACTGGCACTATGTTGGTTACCCATTCAAGATATTTTACCACTTCCAAAAATTTAGCATCGAATTGTTTCTTCACTTCTTCTTTAATTTTCAACAACATCTCTGGTTTCATGCGCCTTAGCTTTTACTGCATCGGTTTACATCTTGGTTTTAAAGGTAACTTGTGCTTTACAATATCAGTGCTGAGTCTCGACATATCCTGGTAAGTCCACGTGAATACTTCTACATATTCTTGGAGTAGCTCTTTTAGCTTTTGTCTTTTAGCTAGTAAAAGAGATATACCAACTTTAACCTCTTTTTTGTTTTCACCATCTCTCAAATTCACTAATTCAGTAATTTTCTGATGGAGTTCAATTAGCTTATCTTCATGTTCTATTAATTTTAACAAATTAAGAGGCAGTGTGTAGTTATCTGAATTTTCTTCATTATCAAGTTCATCAACATGAATTAAGTTTTCAAAATCAAATCTGAGATTATTGCCATGATTATCTTCATGTTCATTGTTTGGGACCCTGCAAAGGGTAAGATGAAGAGAATATTGGCACACAAAAATGGAATGGCAAGAAAATGATGGAAAAAAAAGAATGGAAAGTAAAATGAAAATGAAAACAATAGAAAAATTGCGGATGCTTCTTCTAAGTCTTTTATTAAAATGACAAACACACCATAAAAGATCTCCTAATACTCGTAAAAAGTAATTAGGGATTTAAAGTTTCACAGCACATTACTTTTTTAAAGTTTTAAAAACAATAGGCAGCTCTATAACTTTCTAATTATCCAGCTCAAAATCTGAAAGACAAAGGTACATGAATAGCTCTTCACTTTGACTCTTCTTTTCTCCATCATCCATCATTTGAATGGCCAGCTCTAAAAATTTTTTCATGAATCCTGCACTTGGGGCTCCCGATAAATCTGGATAAATGTATCCTTCCGAGTGAAAAGAATCATAGAGGTATGGAATGACCATGGGCTCTGACTCTGGCTCGTATCCCTTAAGATTAGCTATCCTCTTATCTCTTTTCTCATTCACCATTCTTATTCTGTCCCCTCTTGTTGGCTTATATCCCAAGCTAAATCTGTCTCTCTTTTCATATATGGTCGATGGCTTTGTGATTCCTTGTAGGTTCTTTTCAAGTCTGACTTTAGGTCACCATCCCATCTTGATAAGCTATATGACTACCATTTTAGTTATCGTAGACAAGTGTGGCGAATACAATTTAGATCCTCCAGCTATATATGTTGCATTGGCAATCTTGAAGGATCTATAAGAGCATTCTAGAGCTTTATTTACTGATTTCACATAAGGAGTATTTATCGATTAAGTTATTAATAAATCTTTTTCTCCTGCCACACATGTTAGCTTTCCTTCAACAATGAATTTAACTTTCTGATGTAATGAGGATAGGACAACACCTACCATATGGATCCACGATCTACCCAATAAATAACTATATGAAAGAGAGATGTCCATAACTTGAAATTTTACGTTAAAAGTAATGGGCCAATCTCTTAGCACCTCTCTTATGGTTTTATCAAAGGCTCTTACTATCATATGAGTAGGTTTCATATAAGATTCATCAACAGAGAGTTTTACCAGAATAGTCACAGGCATAACATTTATGGATGAGCCATTATCAATCAAAACCTTAGTCATTATATGACTTTTACATTTCACAGTAATATGAAGAGCCTTGGTACTTCTTCTACCTTTAAGAAGAATCTTTTCATCATTGAAAGAGATATAGTTTGAAATCGTCAGATTGCCAATAAGCTGTTTCATATATTTAAAAGAAGCATTGTAAGACACATATGCTTAATTTAGTACTTTCAGTAAAGCATTACGGTGTGACTCTGAACTGAGCAATAATGACAATAACGAAATTTTAGCTGGCATCTTATTAAGCTATTTTACCATGCTATACTCGTTATGTTTTATTAATTTTAGAAATTCACACGTTTCACTCTCAGATACTGGCCTCTGGCATTTTTTTTTTGAGGTTACGTCAAGACCACTATGACTTTCATTTTCTTTTCTTACCTTGGCTTTCTCTTTTCTAGCTTTTTCTAGAGTCTCTGGGATATAGCACCTACCACTACGAGTTATGCCTCCTGCACCCGTTATATTGGCAATATCTAGGTTGACTACGACATCATAATCATACTTCTAATGTACTACTTTATCATTCTGATATAAAAAAAGCTAGAAACTTTAATTGTCACCACTGGTCGAGAAATGAGCTTTTCTAGCTTTAATGTTGGCTTCTCATCATAATAGATAGTTACTAGTCTACGCACAAACTTATTCTTTAAATTAATGGTAGACACTTCAGCTTTCACCACCTCTTCTCTCTTTTGGTAAAACTCTATTCGACCCTCATCCATCAATTTTTGCACTTCTTAATGGAACTGGTGACAATTCTTGACAGAATACCTTAGAACACCTCCGTGATAATTGCAACTTTCAGTTGAGTTAATCGCTTCAGAGTAATTTTAAAGTTCTATTGGCTTTAACATGTCAGTTTTGACCAAGGTTTCAAATACTTTAGCCATAAGAGTTTTGACCTCTTCTATTCTTCTTTTCACATAGCTTGTTTGCCCATCAACCAAAGCATTTATTGATGGCCTAGTATGATTTGGTAGAGGGTTTCCATTGACATTTGGAGTCCCTTGTTGGTTGGTATCAAAATTTAATACTTATTCATTAATTAACCCCTACACTTTGCACTTCAAAATAGTACAGTTATCAGTGGAATGACCTAGATTCCCATAATGATAATCACAATGCGAATTAGGGTCATACCATTTAAGAAACGGTGGTTTCAAAGGTTTAATAATAACAGGAGCAAGTAGATGTTTCTCAACAAGTCAGGGATACAAATCTATGTATGTCATGAGAATGGAATCGAAAATAAATTTTTTTTAGGTATTTCTTGGGGCTCTTAGACCACTATTAGGTCTCCATTCTAGTCTTATAGGTACAGTAAAATGATTATAAGAATAGTTAGGTGTCCGAAAAGATGGCTAAAAATGGGATGGATAAGCTGATGGTTGTAGTGGTTTGTATGGTTGATATGGATGAGGGATGGATGTAACATTGTTTATGGAAGGGTAATGGGTTTGGTAGACTGGTACAGGATAGGGCGTGAAACCTCTGAACAATTGCCCTATATAGTTTACTGCTTGGGCTGCATTCTCTTTCTTTTTGGGAGCTACATATAGTTTACTGCTTGGGCTGCATTCTCTTTCTTTTTGGGAGCTACACCTTTCTTTATTCCATTTGTCTCTCCTGTATCGAGCTTGCCATTCTTTATAGCATTTTCGATAATCTCACTTGATATCACCATATCTACAAAGTTCTTGGTTGCATTGCCTATCAATCTCTTATAGTATGGTACTTTCAGAGTATTCATAAATAAAACAGTTATCTTTTTCTCGGTGAGAGGAGGTTAGACTTGTGCAGCCATGTTTTTCCATCTTTGTGCTTACTCTTTGAAGTTTTTAGTTACTTTCTTTTCCATACTTTGTAAAGATAGACGATCTGGAACCATATCCATGACATGCCGATATTGTGTAAGAAATGCCTTTGTAAGCTCTTGCTAAAAACGAATACTAGTCCTATCTAATTGAACATACCATCTAACTACAGAACCTATAAGACTATCTTGAAATATATGTATTAACAACTTCTCACCGTAAGCATGTGCTACCATCTTTCGACAATACATAATGATATAAGTCATCGGGCATTTTGTGCCATCATATTTTTCAAATTCAGAGACCTTGAATTTAGACAGAATAACCACATCAGGGACTAAACACAGCTCGGTTGCATCTATAAAACAATAAAAATTCATTCTTTCCACTGCTCTAAGCCTTTCTTCTAATAACTTTATCTTTTCTTGAGCACTATTATCTTTCACTTTCTCAGATATCTTTATCCCAGCTTTTCTCTTTCTTTGATATCATTCAAATCAGGAACTAAGATTGGCCTAGGTGGTTTTTCTATCATAACAGGATTAACAAAATTTTGAAATTGTCCCAGAGCAGGTGTAAATGTCATTCCTGAATAAGGATTGGGATATCCACCGGGTGTAGATGTCATTCCTGGATAAGGATTGAGATATCCACTGGGAATAAAAATTTGTACTTTAGTTTCTTGAGAAGGTTGAGTCAGTTGTGGCTCAAACCCTGGAGGGTAAACAGGATCCATCATGTCTAGCGATTGCTCTTAAAAGCTGAGATTTTTTTCCATTGCTTTTTTTTTGTCAAGATCTTCTCTTAGTTCTTCTTGAGCTTTCTCTATTCTTTCAAATCGATTGGTTTGTTCTTGTTTCATAATTCTTGTTTGAGCTCTGGTGTTGTATGAATGATGAGTGGGTTGAGTCAAAATTTTTAAAAGGTGAGCTATTTTTAAACCTCTATTACCATAAAATTTTTAGAAAAATTAGAATGCCATGTGTTGAAATTTTTATTTTTTAAAATTTCTTTTTTAAAATGGTGCAAATGATGCATGAATAAAAGTAAAAAATATTTACTCATGGACAAATTTCAATACTAGAAATTTTCATTGATTCCATATAATTTTGATTACATGGGATTTATCATCCTAGAATTATATCCATAAAAGCGTTTGACTTGCTCATAATGGTCTTTTGCCTCATCTAGAAAGTTTACTAGACATTATCCATATTCTCCTATAAGATTGATTTCTTGTCTTAATGCTTCTACCTTTTCAACCATCTCTCATGCCTTTTTTACTACCTTACAAACTTGACTGGTTATATGCTCTATGTACTATTACCTCCCTCAACTTTTTACTTTTCACATCATGTCAGCATCTCTTTCTAAATCACATGTGAAGATCCAATCTTTTTTCCTTCGATGCCACTCATCTATCATTACTAAAATATGGTTCTTGTGATCTTATAGTTGTAGCTCTAATCTTCGAATCATCTGGTGAAGTGATTCTTTTTCATTCAGTACTTTGAAGTGCTTTCTTCTCTCTTTTGCGAGCATGACTTTCAACCTTTCCTTGTCGTTTTGGCATTCCACCAATCTTGTTGAGGTTGTAGAATATAATCCCTTCTAATTTTAACATTCTTGAGAAATTCGTGTGGTTTCCTTTTACTTTTCTTAAGCTTTGCCCTTCCATTGGTTTATTCCCTTTTGGAGCTCATCCATTTCACGTTGTCGACTAAGGTAAGACTTGGTGACTTTTCTAGTTTTGAATTGAACTTGTAACCTCTTATTTTTTTAGTGTAGATCTTTCAAATCACTATTAGCCAGATCCTTTTTTTTATGACTTTTTCTAATCTGCTCCCTTATATCTCTACTTCATATTTCAATTGCCCTACTTTCTCGCGAAGTCTCAAATTTTTTCTTCTTATTTCTTATTTTTCAACTTTTAATTCTTTCTTGACAAGCTCAACTTCTGATAATTGTACCTTTTTTGAAAGATTAACCAATTGATATGAGCTATCATTAAGAGGGAGTACTATGTCTCTAGGCCATCTTGCTTTCCAAATCTGGTAATTAGAAGTGACTTTGTCGATGAGAGGCCTTAACCTTATTCTTCGTGTTCTCTTCCATGCTTGGATCAACTGTTTTGAGGTTCTTGATAGATTCGGTTCCCTATAAATGAATTTTACTTGGACCAGGCCATGAGTAGTAGGAACAAACTACTTTGCATCAAATTGCCTAAGTACCATCAATGAAGCATAACTTACAATACCCCATAATCCTAACAATGGTATCCACGGCTCATTTTTTCCACGATACAACAAGGGCACACGAGGCATCCAATGTGTCATCCACTCGATTTCATCCTCAGTAAGCCTTCGTAAGAAAAGTACCCACTCTTTCTTAGTCTTCAATGTTGACCATTGGCTTTTATAAAACTCTTCGATTGGTGCTTTGTTTTGTAGATATGGCTTTGAAAATGCACTCTTCCCGCATTTAAAATGACTTATAACTCACACATATAATAGAGGTGCACATCCTATGAATCGTTCCTTTCCATTTCGTCGATAGAAATTCAATGATCGAATGGTTTCTGCTAAGACTACTAGTGTGGGATTAATTTGCTTGAAAAAATCTACCACAGTTATCTCAATGTATCCCAAAGTCTTTAGAAAGATTACCATGCCATACAATGATAAAGCAAACATAGCCATGCCTTTGTCATCATTTAAGTGCTCCTGAATGAAGTTTCGAAGAAAGTCCCAATGAATGTCGAGATGCTCACCTTTAGATTTTACGAAGGAATCAATGGTTTCTACTTTAACCACCATAAGCTTGGCTAACTTTTTGCGATAACCTGATTTTGGCTTTCGGGTAAATACTTTATCTGGACATTATAGTTCTATCTCGAGCAAAATCGAATACTCTTTGATAGTTGGCACCAAATCTTCTTGATTAAAAATGAAGCATTTATAGGATGGATCCCAAAACTGTATAGTTACTTTGACTAGCTGTTCATCAATCACTACTGAAATGAGAGATGCAATCTGTCCATACTTTTTGCAAAGGCTTTCTTTTCTTTCTTCACTTAACTGACCTCAAATAGCAGCTAACTCTTTTAAACCATTATGTGTGAGATCTAAATGCACTTTCTCAGGTAATTCAGACACATAACTGGTAGGCAAACAATTTCCATTCTTTTGTTGAACTTCTCTCAACCAAACATGTACTTCATTATACGATTCACATGGCACACTGACTGAGGATGAGCAAATTTGTAGTTTTACGAGATCCATGAAAACTTCTTAAAAGAAATATGTCATAAAGCAAATATCTTGATGCAAAACTGTATGATATGATTAATGCAAAAAAATGAAACAAAATTGAGTTAGTGTGGTTCGAAAAAAAAACATTTTTTGTTTTTTAGTGTTTTTGAGATTTTTTATGTTTTGTTTTGTTTCATATTATACACAACTTTTATTTTTAGGTATTTCCTACAAGAAGATGGACAAGGCTCTACATAAGGCTGGTTTCCTAGGCTTATTATATGTTGGGTTTGGATTGATAGGGTCTACAGGTTCCCAAATTGTTCCTCACTGTCGTCCATGTCGGACTAGTAAGGCACCCCGATCTTCACCCATTACAGGCTACGAACGGAAAGGGTTCAATTCGAGTGGAAGTATTTCGCTTGTCATTGCGGAGGTTATCACCTCACGAGAGCATAGGTACTTTACTTCCACCTATAAAGGACGGAGCCCGAGTATAGAGCTCATGTATGAGATGCATCGTGCCATTGTGTGCAAATATATCCTAATTTATTGAGAGCAATATATACAGAAAAATAAAACATAAAAGGCATAGTAAAAGAAGTGTGTGTGAATTTTTTTTACTTTTTATTTTTGATTTGTTTTGTTTTTTTTTACTAAAAACGAAGAATAAAAATTTAAGAAATTGATTAAGACTATTTAAATCAAAATTTGAGGATAACAAGTAGTTAATTTTGGCCTGACTCTAAAAAACAAAAGGCTTCTCCAGTGGAGTCGCCAAGCTGTCGTAACGATTTTGTGTCTGCCCGATAAATTTAAAAATGAAATAAAAATAACGGAGTCGTCATTAATCTTTTTTGGCTATGTGTGATTGGCCACCTATTAAAACATATCTTTTTAATGAAATCTTAAAATTAATTAAAATTTATTAAAAAGATAATTTTAGGGTCTGCACAACAATATGGGTTTGGGAGTCGGTTACGTGTAAGAAAAGATTAACACTCCCACAGCGCCCGTAAAAAAATGGTACCAATTAATTACGTGTTATCCTTCGATTTTGATAAAAACAGTCTTATTTTTGGTATTTAAAGATTAATTTTCTTTGATTTTTTTTGTTTATTATTTTTATATTCAAATATTATTTGAGAAAAATAAATTAGAACATTTTTATTGAAATAATTCCTAAAATGTTCCAGTACATTGGTAACATTAGAAGAACTCTTTCTCACCTAGAAATTTCTTAGGCATCACTTCTCGGAATACCTTAGAATCTCATCTTTGGAGTTTCGAATTTACTTTTCGTAAAAAATCATGTCATGTATGCAATGCAAATAATAACATGTTAATGTAGACATTTTATTCTTTTTCAAAAATTTTATTAATTTTTTTATTAAATTTTTTATTTTTAATTTTGAAGAAAAAAAATTTCATTGTATTGAAGTTTTTCTATAAATATTTCAATACACTAGTAATATTTTAAAAAAATCTTTTCACCTAGGGATTTCTTAAAGCATCTCTATTCGGAATACTTTTAGAGTCCCATCATCGGATAAAATTTCTTCTCTTCTCATTTTTATTACTTATATTTTTAATATATTAACCAATTTTTATTTATTACTAAAAAAAATTTTTATTTTATTGAAAATTTTTATAAATACTCCAATACATTGGTAGTATTTAAAAAAAATCTTTTCACCTAGAGATTTCGTAGGCATCACTACTCGAAAAACCTTTGAATCTTATCGTTGGATAAAAATTTTATTTTCCTACATTTTTTATTAGTTTGGTATTATTATTAAATTTATTTTTATATTATTTTATTTTTAAAGTTTATTTTTAAAAAATAAAAAATAAAAAAAATTAACCACATTTTTCATCATTTAATCTAACAAATATAAATATTTTAATATGCATAAATATTAATAAAATAATTTTAAAAAATAAAAAAAAATTAAAAACTTTTTTTTTACCTGAACCGGACCAGTCAACGGTCCGGTTCAGTCCGACAGTTTGGGTGCGATTTGGCTCCGTCTGGGTGCGGTCTAGTTGGTTCAATGATTCAAGCACGGTTTGGTTCAGTCTGATCTGGTTCAGATGGACCGATCAGGGGTTAAAAGAGAAACGGATCGTCGGGTCGGGTGCGTGGACCCCGGGTCAGGTCACGGGTATACGCGCGAATCCTCAGGGGTTAAAACGACATCATTTTGGACATTAGTGAAACAACGTCGTTTTGGGTTTTGACAGCTTATATAAAAACCAAAAAAAAAAAATTTTGATTTTTTTTTCTTATCCCCACAAAAAAAACTTCTTTTTTTTCTCTCAGACCCAAAAAAAATGAGGGGACCGACCGATCGTCGTCATCGCCGCACCGTCGCAGTCGTTCGTCGGTCACCGGCTGCCGCCATCAGTGGTCGAAAATCCTAAAAAAAATGCCAAAACATTTTTCTCGAGGTGTGCTTTCTGGATTTGATATCTTTTTCATCGAAAATAGCCCTGATCGACGTAGATCGAGGCTCAAAGTTTTAGTCTCCCTTTTTTTTTTTTTGGACAGAATTGACTGACTTCCTTATTTTTTTTGTAGGTAGCTTTTCTGGCCCTGGGTTCCCATGCTTGGGGATTGTGATTTTTTGTTCCTCTTTTTTTTTTTTTACAGAAAGCTAAAATGGGTTTTTTTTTTTTTTTTACAGAAAGTTCTCTTTTTTTTTTTTTTTCGATCTTTTTTTTCTCCTCTTTTTGTTTGTAAATAACAAGCTCTATTTATAGAGCTTTTTGGGATTCAAATCCCAGATCTTCTGGGATTCAAATCCCAGATCTTCTGGGATTCGAATCTCATTTTTTCAACTAAAAATTTACGCATACCGTTCGTGATTGGTCGCTTGTTGGTCGATCGTTGGTAGCTAGCGACAGTGATTTTGGACTTTAGGGATTGTACATTTAATACATTAGATTTGAATCGGATAAGGAAGAAGAAGAAGGAAAAAGAAAGGAGGAAAGAAAGAAAAAAAAAAAAGAAGAAAAATGTAAAAAATGGAAAGAAAGAGAAAAAAAATTAAATAAATAATAATAATAATAATAATAATAATAAAATGGTGTTTACACAAAGCAATAAAGTTTTTAAAAAAGAATTTGTTAGCTTTTTAAATGAGATAGTAATAAAAAAGAGAGATGAATTAGATTTCTCCAAGTTTTTTCCAAACAATGATTTCAAAATAATTGAATGAGAAATTAAAACAATAAGCACTTTTAATAAAGATATAATACAAGCAATAACAATTAATAAATCTAGAATCAAATATAAACAACAATAGATGTAAGGAGATAGGAATAGAGAAATTAAACACAATAATTTATAGAGGTTTAGTCATTTTCCAAAAGGCGCCTACATCTTCTCTTTTTTATTGTCCATTTCAAGGCTTCAATCCACTAATCTTGAATTGAAAATACAATTCTATCTTTTTCTCTATAAGGCTTAAGATTGAAACTTCTACCCTTTATAGTATTTTACCTAATCTCATTGTAAAGCTCTCAAGAGGATACCTCACCTTTTGTTCTCTTCCACCCTTGTATATCAAAAGTAATTTTGTAAATAATAGAACTACCTCTCTGAGGCTAAGTGTTTGCTAAATTTAAGTACAAAAAAATGATGAATGAACAACAAATATGATTGGATACAATAAACACAAAGATACAGACTTTAAAGCTCTTGATTTCTTTGAGAGAATGAAAATATAGTTTGTTGACTCTTGCTTTCTTGATTCATCAACCTTCTTGGTGTATTGGAATGTACAATTTATAGAATAATTGAGGAAATAGTTGTTGGGAATGCATGGGAGAAGAAAATAGCCATTGAAGCTTGATAAACTAGCTATTGGAGTTGGTTCAGGGCATACTTAATCGATCCATTCCATGAGGGGATCGATTGGTTCATGTATTAGAACCAATTCACATTGGAAAATGCATGACCCGATTAATCCCTTCCTTAAAGGGATCGATTGGTTCAAGGGGGTGATCAATCCCTTTTTCAACCAAGAGCACAAAGTTGCATTCTAGGTAAAAATCAATTGATCCCTTCTCTAAGGGGATCGATCTTGTCAAAGCTATATGGTTATCTTTTATTTTGTATCTACTCACTAATTTGATCATATCTTGAGTTATAAAAATCCAAATCAAAAACCATTTGAAGATTTAGAAACTAAACTTAAAGGGCTTTTTATTCGTCAAAATTCATCACCTAATTTATTGTGTGTGAATTATAGTGAATTTTCAAATCTACCATTTATGCAGTTTTGACAACTACAAAGTATCTAGTAAAAAATTCAAAATTTTTTCTTAAAAAATTTGAATTTTGATTTTGTTTAATCCATTAGAAAGGAGACTCAAAGTGCTTTCCAACCATATAAAATTCAAATATTAAAGCTTTGTGAATTAATACAAAAAAAAATAAAACAAGTTCAATGTTGGAAAACTTTGTTCTTGAAAATAACTTTCTTAAGTTAATCTATTTTTTAAAAACCAATATTATTAAAATTGTATTAAGTTCAAAATGAATAAGTTTACTTTAAAAACAACAATTAGACTTTCATTTAAGCTTAAAATAATCTTTAAAGCTAGATTTGGTTTGAGAAATATGAAAACAAAGAAAAGTTTGTTTACACTTTGAAAAACATATTATTTATTTAGTACCAAAATATAAAACTTAAGAACATATACTAAATAAATCTTTTTCAAAATCTTGATCAAGCTTATTTAGCTTAGTGTTTCGTCATTTCAAAATAAGGATCAATTCAAGGCTAACAATCTCCCCCTTTTTTATATTACAAAACTTAAAGACAAATATGCTTGATGATAAACTTTCTTTGAAACATTTAAGATTTTGAAAAACATTTTGAAAAACTCCCCCTTAAACAATGAATGGCAAAACTCCTCCTCAATTTATGCATGCTAATCCAACACAACTTAACAGACATATGTTAGTCAAATATATGAAATAGGCACAATCAAACATGTGCATATCAAGCACAAGAAAATTTGACTCTATGATATTTCTCCCTCTTTTTATCATAGCAAAAATGCATGAGCAAATAAACACAAAAAGGCATCATTAACAAATATATTCATGAAACATTTCTTTTCCTTTTTGTTTAAGTTCTTTATACCAAATGTTTAAGCTCCAATATCAATTGCTATAAGCATACAAGAAGAAATATCTTTAAACTATCTCTCCTTTTTTGTCATTTCAAAAGAAAGAGAGATTAATTCAAGGCATGGGACAAAATGCTTGATACCAATAATATCAAGAGTATTTTGAATGTATGTAATCAAGTATAATATGTACAATGAAGTTCACTTATATGTATTCAAGCACAAAAATATAAATGTATCCAATTATAGCATTTTAGCACAAGTCATCAAGTCTACTACATGAAATTTATGAGCAAATGATAATGAATGATATGCAATCTACTCATAAATCATGTTAGGATAAGATGTGCTTAGAACCTAAAACATCAATAGCAATTAAGTATAAATTTAAGCACATGCATACAAGCTCATACCAATTGTTATGGATACTAATGGTTAAAGATATGTTATCATAAAGCATATCAATTATTATCACACAACAAATCAAGTAAAATTGTATTATAAGATTTCTCCTCCTTTTCAAAATAAGGATTAATCAATTTAAAGCATACACAATTTTGCATGAAAGGTATAAGCTATATCAAGGATAGGCACATAAACAAGTGTCTATGAAAGTTAAAAGAAAAATTATTTAGTAGTTTTGACACCAATTGTTAGCAATTTTTTCAACAACTTTCATAAAGCACACATACTTCAAACATATAAAAGATTTATTCAATACATGCATGAATGATAATAGTAATCTTTCATAAGCTATCCTATCCAAACAAGAACTAAAAGCTCATATGTATATAATAAATCATAGGTACTAATAAGCAATGAGGTTCAATCATCATGTCCTAACAAATATTATATAAGCATGATTTTCTAAACATGATGAGCATATATGCTATAGCAAAGAAATAATGAAAGCATAATTATTCAATTATAGTCCAAATTATTTCAATGCATAGCAATGAACTTAATATAAACATATGCAAGTATCTAAATATATATTTCAATTAAAATCATACAAGCATATACAAAAGTATTTCAAATCACATATGGCAATATATCAATAAAGATACAAACATTTAGACATAATGTGGTATATCCTATTTCAATACTCTTAATCAATGAACATGTTCGAAGAAATCAATCAATTTAAATTATATCCATGTTCAAGAATTCGTGCATTGACCAAATATTCATGCATTAAAACTACACTCTCATCAAAGCAATTAAGAACTAGGCATGAATATCAAAAAAGGTAAGTTAATCAATCCAAGCTTTCAAGAATATTAAAACAATATCTACCAAGTGGCTTGATGATTACTTTGTGCAAAGTGTTCACAAATTCAAACATAATATCTCATTTTTGCACATATGAAAGCAAGTATTTATCAAATCATGCATTAAAATTATAAATCATAAGCACATAGCATAGATTTAATATATTACCTCCATCCTTATCAAGCTATGCTGTTGTGCTCATTGTAGTTGAGTGAGGCTTTGAATCCTTCATTCCACATCATTTGAACTAGTCTTTGATGTATTTAGGCTTGATTGATAAAAATGACTTGTTTTGCTTATTCCACTTAAAATTCTAAAAATGTAGGCTCATTCATGCTCATTTCAAGTTCTCCTAGCATAGACTTGAAAAAATTTCTTGACAAAGGATTTTCATTAGAAGCATCAAGAAAATCAATTGATAAAAATTATACCAATTGTTAAAAATGAATTTTATATTCTAAGTCATTATAGACAGAAGAAATTTTTTTCACTAAGCATAAGTTGCCAATAGCAAAAGAGATATACACTTAAGCTAGAGGCCATATATCAATTTAAACATCAAATAACACAAGAATGGCACTAAAGCAAAAGTTCTCATGTAATGTGCATAAATCAAACCTTTTAGATCATTCATGAACATAAAATAGACATATTCAATACACATGTATATTCAATAAATCACCAAAGAATATGTCAAAATAAATTTTAGGCCATATAAAAACTAAGAACTCAATGGAGACATATTTATCATCAGAAACATATTCAAGAAAATTTTAGCACAAAAGCATAAATATTTCTATACAAATTATAGGCCATAATCAATAATTACTTAAGCTAAAAATAAGCATCATAAGAAAACCATTTACTTAAGTCATATTGCAACCATGCCAAGTTAAGAAAAATCATAGTTATCATATATGCACACACTTGACAAGAACAATAGATGAACTAATAACATATATCATTTAAAAACTAAGTAGTTCATCAATTTAAAAACACAAATCAAAGAGATATAGCATTTAAGCACAAGAGCAAGCATATCACAAAAGTATTTCATGAATTAAGAAATAAACAATTTAAGCACTTTCAAATCACAAGTATGAAGGTCAAGTTGAACTAATCATCATATGAGCACATATCTTGATAAAAAAGGAAAAAACTTGAACAAAGAATCAATAGATATCTTTTAAGTACATAAAGTTCATCAATTCATCAATCACAAATCAAGAGTTAAAAACTATCTAAGCATTAAGAACAAATTGAGTAATTTTAATCAACATGGTCATATAATTATTCTCAAAAAAATAAAATCATATGTATCATACAAAATGCATAAAAATCAAATCTATTATGCCAAACTTATTCGATCAAATGTATTTATGCAAAATATAATAGGATAAATTATTCAAAGCTTAATATTTCTAAGATTTTTATTTTTGATATTTTGAAGCTCATTTTTACTTGAAAAGACCTTAATAAATCTCATAATTAGTTAAGCTCATTTTTAACCATCTTGAACCATTCCAACAAGTTTCAAATGACAAAAAAAAGTTGTTCAAGTGGTCATTTGGCATTAGAAACAAGGAAATTAAAAAGTCAACTCTTAATCTCATATTTTCTTGAAAAAGGCTATTAAAATGGGCAAATATATTTAAACACACATTTAATCTCTTCAAACTATTTAGAAAAGTTTTATATCACAATTTGAAATTGTCTAAATGGTTTTTATGCCCATGTATGTTCAAAAACAAGATTTAATCTTTTAAGCTCTAAAATCCTTTAAAACTTGCATGTAACACTTATGAAAATTTTAAAACCATTGCAAGTTATCAAGTTTTGATTATTTGAGCAAGTTTAAATTATTGAATTCAAGATGTTCAAATTCATTTTACAATTAAAAACTTGCTAAAACAAAATTTCATACTTTAAGGCTTGACTCTAGCAAAAATTATTTTCAAAGCAAAATATAAAGTCTCAATATCATTAAACTTTGAGTGCTCTCCCTAAGTTTGTGTATAAATATAAAAATAATTTAGAACACAATTAATCACATGAAACACCAACAACAATTTCACAAAGCATGCATGATATCATCAATATCCAACATTCATATACACAATCATGCATAAGCACAAGTTCTCAAGAATGTCAATTTCACAAACAATATCAAAATATCAAGATCATTCATGCAATCTCAATATCAAGAGCATTTATGAATTCTCTTAAAAATGTATCTCAAGCAAAAAAATATTAAACACAATATTAACAAGCATGAGGAATATATTGAAATCATACATTCAAGAGAAAAAATAAATGCATACTCAATTCAAGCTCATATATATCAAATAAAATTGGCATATTCAAGATATATCAACAAAGCACATACCAATATCCATTAAACACTTAATGTTCAACAAGAATAGGCAACCAATTTCATATTCACTTAAAATAAAAGTTTAGAGGTTATCCATCTCCATTATGTGTCTAGAGTATTCAATCTTCAATCTCATCTTGTAGCTCCTTACTCTAGCACACCTACAAGATACAATCTCATTTGATTTTTGTATCCAAATTGCTTTGGGTCCTTAAAAGTTAGTGATCACGTCTCTTGTCCCTTTAGGAACCCATACTTGTCTAATTCTAGATGGGACTTTTCTTCTAATAGGATAAGTATGTATAGTATGACCATGAAAATTATGAAAATTGTATTTAATCATTTTAGTACTTAATAAACTCTTTAAAAGCTTTTGTTTTTCATTCATCAATCCATCAAATTTCTTTTTCAAAAGAATATTTTCTTTTTCTAGAAATTCATTTATACTTTGAGAGGTTTCAAAATCTATTTTTAATTTTTTTTTTCCAAAATATTTTTTGCATTTATTAAAAAATCATTTTCAATAATCAATTTTGAAATCATTTTGTTGTATTTCATTTTCATTGACTCAAATTCCATAACTAACGCATCAAAGGTAAATGAATTTGAATCAATTAAGTTAGAGGTTATGTTAAGCTCTTCAAGTGCCACGAGACATGATGCATTTTGGTTAGAAATTTGGCTTTCATGTAGCTTATCCAACTTCTTTCATATTTCATTTAAAGTAGAGCAATTTGAGATCAAGTTGAAGTTGTGGGAGTCAAGAGCTCTATAAAGAATGCACTTGGCCTTTGCATCATCCATTATTTGCCTCATATAGTTTGAAGAAATTCCAAGCTCTTTCTCTATTACATTCCAAGCATTAAAATCATGGTCTATTATGAACACCTTCATCTTTATTCTCTATTCACAAAATTCATATTTATAGAACATAAGAGCATTAAGAATTTTCTCACTATCTTGAAACCTAAATTGAGCCATAAGATTTTACTTAAGGTGGTTAAACCTACAAAAAAAGATCAAAACTCTGATACAAATTGTTAGCTTTCTAAGTGAGATGATGATCCAAGATGAAGGTGAATTGAATTTCTCCAAGTTCTTCTCAAATAATAATTTTAAAATAATTGAATGAGAAATTAAAATAATAAGCACTTTTGATGAAGATATAATGCAAGCAATAACAATTAATGAATCTAGAAACAAATATAAACAATAATAGATGTAAGGAGATAGAGGTAGAGAAATCAAACACAATGATTTATAGAGGTTCAATCTTTCTCCATAAGATACCTATGTCCTCTTTTCTTGGTTGCCTACAGCAAGGTTTCAATTTACTATTCTTGAATTAAAAAGATAACCCTATCTTTTTCTCTCTAAGGCTTAAAATAAAAGCCTCTACCCTTTGTATTATTTTACCTAATCTCACTACATCACCTCTTATTCTCTTCCACCATTTTATATCAAAGATAATTTTGTAAACAATAGAATAAATTCTCTAAAGCTAAGTGTTTGCTAAGTCTAAATATAAGAAAATGATTAATGAACAACAAATATGATTTGGATATAATAAATACAAAGATATAAACTTTAAAGCTGTAAAACTCTTGATTTCTTTGAGAGAATGAAAATATAGCTTATTGACTATTGCTTTTTTGATTCATCAACTTTCTTGATGTATTGGAATGCTCAATTTATAGAGGAATTGAGGAAATAGCCATTGGGAATGCATGAGAGAAGAAAATAGCCATTGAAGCTTGATAAATTAGCCATTAGAGTTGCTTCAGGGAATACTCGATTAATCCCTTCCATGAGGGGATTGATTGGTTCATGTTTTGGAACCAATTCATGCTTGAAAATGCATGACCTAATCAATCCCTTCCTTGAGGGGATTGATTAGTTCAAAAGGGTGATCGATCTCTTACATAAGGTGATCAATCCCTTCTTTAACCAAGAGTACAAAGTCACATTCTGGGTAAAAAATCAATTGATCCCTTCCCTAAGGGGATCGATCTTGTCAAAGCTGGATGGTTGTCTCTTATTTTGTACTCTATTCACTAATTTGATCATATCTTAAGTTATACAAATCAAAATCAGAAACTGTTTAAAGATTTAGAAACTAGACTTAAAGAGCTTTCTATCTATGTAAAATTAATCACCTAATTATGGTGTATGAATTATAGTGAATTTTTAAATCTACCTTTATGCAATTTTTAGACAACTACAAAGTATCTAGTAAAAAATTCAAAATCATTTCTTAGAAAGTTTGGATTTTGATTTTGTTTAATCCATTAGAAATGAGACTTAAAGAGCTTTCCAACAATATAAAATTCAAATATTAAAGCTTTGTGAATTTATACAAAAAAATAAAACAAGTTCAATGTTGGAAAACTTTGTTCTTGTAAAACAACTTTCTTAAGTTAATCTATTTCTCAAAACTAAAATTATTAAAATTGTATTAAGTCCAAAATAAATAAGTTCACTTTAAAAACAACAGTTGGACTTTCATTTAAGCGTAAATAAATAATCTTTAAAGATAGATTTGGTTTAAAAAATATGAAAACAAAGAAAGGCTTGTTTACATTTTGAAAAACATATTATTTATTTAGTACCAAAATATAAAACTTAAGCACATATACTAAATAAATCTTTTTCAAAACCTTGATCAAGGTTATTTAGCTTAGTGTTTTTTTCATTTCAAAATAAAGATCAATTCAAGACTAACAGAACTTTTAAAACTTTAGTTATGAATCTCTAAAATTTTTCGAATGTAAATCATTGAAATTTTGGATGTGAAATCCTAAATTTTTTTTTGGATGAGAACTTTTTAAACTTTGGATGTGAATCTCTAAAATGTTTTAAATGTCAATCTTTAAAATTTTGGTTGAAATCCTAAATTTTTTTTTGGATGAGAATTGTTGAAATTTTGGATGCGAAATTCTAAAATTTTTCGAATGTGAATCTTTCAAAATTTGGTTGTGAAATATTAAAGTTTTTAAATGTGAATTTATGAAATTTTCGATATAAATCTTTAAATTTTTCAAATGAAAATATTTAACTTTTTAGGTGTAAATCTCTAAAATTTTCAAAAGAGAATTTTTGAATTCTGGAGGTGAGCCTTGAAATCTTTAATATGAATCCATGAATTTTTTATATGAAACTTTGAATCTTTTAAATGCAAATCTTTGAATCTTGTCTATAAAGTACAGTTTGTGAATCTTTAAAAATTTGAAATTCTTGCAAATCTAAAATTTCTGAAAACTTGAAAATTCTTGTGAAACTGAAATCCTTATAAATCTGAATTCTTGTGAATTTTTCAGTTTTTGCAAATCTTTGAATTCTTGTGAATTTGAAAGACTTGTGAATCTTTAAATTATTGAGAAACTAAAGCTCATTTGAAACTAAAATTCTTGCAAATCTTTAAAATTCTAGTGAATTTGAAATTCTTATGAATCTACCATTCTTGCGAATTTAAAAATTTTTGCAAATTTGGAATCTTTGTGAAACTTGGAATATTCCACATCTAGAACCTCTGCGAAACTTGGAACCTTGTGAATCAAAATCTTTGTGAAACTTGGAACCTTTTATGAATCTGAAACTTTTACGAATCTAGAATCTCTGTGAAACTTAGAGCTTTGTGAATTTAGAATCTTTGTAAAACTTGGAACCTATTACTAATCTGGAAACTTTGTGACTTTGGAACCTTTGCAAATGTAAAACCTCTTACGAATCTAAAATTTTTGTGAATTTAGAACCTCTGTGAAATTTAGAATCTTTGTGAATCTAGGGCCTTTTAGAATTTTGAATCATTTATGAACTTTTGGAATCTTTTTGAAACTTGGAATTTTTACAAATCTTTACAAATATGACTTTCGTGAATTATGAATTTTTTGTGAATCTTAAAAGTCTTCGAATCTTTCAATTTTTGTTATGGAACCTTGCAAATCTTTGCAGTTTTGTGAACCTTAAATTTCCAAATTGTGAATATTTGGATTTCAAGCTAAAAAAATTTTGAATTTTTCTAGATCGAAGCAAAATGGATGTTTTTCAACATTTTTTATTTAAAGTTTTTAAAGTTGTTTAGCCTTTGTATAGAAGAACCCATTTCTTAATGATTAAGCCTTTGTTTAGAGGAGTTATTTGAAGTTTTCTTTTTTTGAAAGTTACTTGCCTCTATTTTGAGAATTCCTCTTAATTTGAGCCTAGATATAATGGATATCTATGTCTTTGTACAATTCCTATTTCATAGAAATTGTGAAAGGAAAGGCAACTATAGACACTCCATTTTATTTGAAACTTTTTTGCGAGATCAAAAATTGGCTTTCGACTATTAATTGGGCCCGATAGGGAAGCTTCAAGTCCAATAGGAGAAATTTTTAATTTTAATTTTAATTTGACCTAATTTTTGGCGTAATTATACTTTTTTTCAAAAAAAAAAAAAGTCAGGTTAAAAAAAAAGGAAGGGAAAATCATAAATGGGGATTAAAGAGACCACAGACTCATTAAATTCTAGGAATTAATGGCAGAATCAAATTAAATCATAATAAAATCACATAGTTAAATTCACAGCTATTCTAAATTATGCAAAATTTTTCCAAAATGAGATTTTAATCTTTATAAAATAGAAAAAAAAATCACATACAAAAATTAGGTAGGAATGAATTCAAAGTAATTGAGAGTTTTTTTTTTTTTCAATTTTAGGATGATTCCCATGGCAAATTAGGACAAACAAGATTTTTTGGGTTTGAATCTTGAGTGGGATTCTTTTTCTGGAATTAGGATTTGATCTCTGAAATTTTTTGGATTTGAGAAATTGTGATTTTTAGGCTTGTCAGACCTTTTTGGAATTAGTGTTTTGGCTTTTAATTTGTGATTTGGATTATGGCCTTTGAAAATTTTTTTAGAGTTCTAGGATTAGGAGTTTTGATTTTTGGGAATATTTTGAGATTTTTTGGGTTTATATAAATTTTTCAATGAAATTTTAAGTTTTTTTTATAAGGGTTACAGTGGTCGGAAAGGCTTCATGGTGGCTAGAATTCGAGTTCATTCAATTTTTGGGAAAAAAATGATTTTTTCAGTGACCAGTTGAATTTTCTGATGCCAAAACCTAGGTTGATTGGTTGGAATCTAGATTTTGCTTGGTTTTTTAGTTGGGTTTTTAGAGAAAAGGGAGAGACAATAAGATTAGAGAGAGAAAAAAAGTGTGAAGTTTGAAGGAAAAGGTTGAAAGGTGTCTTTTATACTATAGTTAATATGGTGTCATTTTGAACATTTAGATTCAAGTGTAACCCAAGTAGGATTTGCACGTAATTGGTTTTAGACCTGACCTGTAGCTTAGGTTTTTCCCTTTTTTTCTCATTTATTTTTTATTTTATTTTTATATATTATTTTTATGTTTTAATATTTATTATTTTAAATGGTTGATTGAGTTAATGAGATGAGAAAAAGTCTATTTTTGCATGAAATTTTTGTTAATTTATTTTTATTCTTATTTTGGCATGAGTTTAATATATTAATTGAATGATATTTAATAATAATTACATGATAATCTATATTATTGCATGATTATATTATTCTTGCATGGTTATTATTATTGCATGATGTATCATATTATTATTGCATGATATTATTTCCATGATAATTTTTGTTTATTGTAATTGATCTTTTTGTTTCAAATTAAAAAAAAAAGTTTTTTAAAAAAACATTTTTTAATCCTATTAAACTATTAGAATATTTAAATTTTGAATTAAGTCTTACCAAACTATTAGAGAACTTAATAAATTTTCTTTAAAAATTTTTTTTGAAAAGAATCCTACCAATAAATTGGAGGATAATTCTTAACAAAAAAATCTTACCAACAGATTGGAAGATGTTTTTGAAATAAATTATTTTCACAAATAAAAGTTTTTTACAAAAAAATTTTAATGAATCCGACAATGAAACTTTTTTAGAGTGAGACACTAGTTCTCATGAATACTATGATATGAGAAAATTATCTTAAATTATTATAAACTATTGGAGTAATTTTAAAATTAATTTTCAATTATTAAATTATTCGACAAAAGATGTTTATTTTGAATAAACCATCTTTTGAATAAACACTGCAAATGTGCTATAACATTTTTCACGTTTAACTGTACTCCTAAACCTAAATAAAGTTTTATAAATTAGAATCTACTATTTAAAGATACCTAGGTCAATTTGGGACTCTTTTTTAAATAGTACAAATTTGGTTAGGTGGTCAATCACACATAAACAAAATAGATTTATGATAACTCCTTAAATTTATATTTAGCAATAGATATATGAATCTATATGTTATGGCACCACAAATTAAGTATTTTATTTTAGAAAATAGTCAATCCGCAAACCAAACATGACTTAGAGATTCTAGGTCAAACCATGATGCTCCCTTTTGTAGAAAAAAAAGTCGTTTTTAAATTTTCATGCATACAATTTGCAACTTTTTGAAATTAATTAATATAAACAATATCATTTACATAACTTTACGTTATAATTAAAAATTACAGTCAAAATGTTCTCACTTTACTAATTTATTCTGTATTTACTTTTTAACATATTTTATGCAATATTGTCACGTTGTCTTGATTTTTGGTACAATTTCAGTCATCAATGGTTAAAAAATAAATGCTACATTTAAGATGATGACATGATACTTGTAAAAAATTTGATGGTTTGAGGTAAATTAAACAAAAATAAATGACAAGTAAAAACTAAGAAAGAAAAAAAAACAAAGAAACATTTTTTTTTTATATTTTTCCTATCAAAATATTTTTTTTCTTTCTTATAAATACTATATAGAAGCCTGCATAAGGAGTATAATAAAAATATATTAAACATATATAAAGTTTAAATGTTAAACAATTAAAAGAAGAAAACGATTTTTTTTGTTAAATTTTTATGTTATGTTATGTATAGTATTTTATATATTTTGAAAAAAATATTAAAATTAATATATATAGTATATATTAGACATATATAAACGTTTAGATGTTAAACAATTAAAAGAAGAAAAATATTTTTTTTGTTAATTTTTTATGTTATGATATGTATAATATTTTATATATTTTGATGAAAATATTAAAATTAATATATATGGTATTCCATATATTATAATTATAATTTTTATGTTAATTTTTATGCTATGTTATGAGTATTATACTTTTTATTAACCATTTGATCACATGTATAATTTTTCCATTTAGTGTCAGATATATTTTTTTTTTGTAAAATTATATAAAACATAAAAAAATAAGAAAAGTAAATTTTTATTGTTTGTTTTTATATATATTATATTTTTAATTATTATAGATAAATTATAAAAATTAAAAACCCATAAAATTTCATCCAATTACAAACCTACATCAAACACAAGCATCTTTTTTTTTCTAAATCCAATTAAACCATAACTTATCATGTCTCCATCTAATCAAAGCCCAATACATCATTATATATCAAATCCAATAACTTATTTCACTTCTTTATCAATTAATAGTTATTGGACAAATAAAAAGCAATTTGGTAGCTCACAATTCCATTGAGAGTTGTCCCCACTTAGGGACAGCTTTTGATTTATGTTGTTGATTAACTTATGTGTGAAGAAGATATTAGTAGCCTCACAATATCAATCTAAAGATAATAAAAATTAATTTTATATTATCTTAAAAGGGTCCTAACTAAATTGTATTTTATTCTTAATTAAATTTCATTAGTTAAAATTGTTGGGATTTGTTGTTTCAACTTCATGGATCCCAAATATCATATCATACATCATATTAACAAGTAACGCAATAGAATAAAACATACAAGAACCAAAAGACAACCCAAAGTTTATACTTGTGTTTTATGCATGTAATTCTAAAACTTTGTAACACGAATTTGTATAGAATCATATGTAAACTAAAGATATCATAATCAAAAGTTAAAACAGTCATTGGTTGTGTTTGAAAACCAAAAAGGTATCAATACTTAAGCCACCGAAGCATTTGGCCTCCAATAGTAATCATATAGCAATAATTGTTGAAACCTTCACAATGAGGAATTTTAAACCCGTGCAGCACTACAAGAAATTTTGCATATACTAATTATTGGTTGTATAAATAGTCGAAATGTGTTAGTAAAAGGCATATATAGTGATGAATGTTTGATATATCAAAATATACAATACTTATACCAATACTTTATACAATCTTCGATATAGATAAATGTTTTCTAATGGTATATGAATATCCATCAGTAAAGATATATTTTTTAGTAGTTTATGAAAATTCATCAATATAACTATGTTATGTACTGACAACTATTTTTGTAACCGTTAGTATATAAGCTCACAAAAAAAAAAAAAAAACTGCCCATATTTGGGAAAAGAAAGTTGGGGTCTAAATTCCATCTATTTCGTTTTCTTTTTCCTTAGCTTATGTTTGGATTGAGATAAGAGGAAGAAAGGAAAGGAATGGAAAGAAAATAAAAAGAAATGGGGAATCATTTTCTTTATTTGTATATGACATAAATAAAAATAAAGGAAATGAAGGTATGCTTAGCTTCCATTGATTTCTCTCAACTTTTTTCATTTTTTAATTACCCCAAAATGGGAGAAAAGGAAGGAAAAGAAAAAGAATAGATTTTTTAAAATATAAAATGATTATTATATCTTTATTAATTTTTCTAAATTAAAAGTGTATGATTTTGACTTCAAAATTAAATTGAGAATACAAAATATTACTTATCGATAAATTTATTGTCCCTAATTTTTTCTCTCATTATTATGAATTTTATAAATTTCATTGATAACGATTTTTATGAAAAAATAAAAAAAATTAAAATATGAAATACATTAACATAAACATATAAATATTATAGTTAAAAAAAATTATCAAAAGTTATAATTGAAAAAAATAATATAGTAAATCATTTTCTTCTTTTTTTATTATTTAACTAAACAATGGTTATTAAAATTCATTTATTTTTTTTTATTAATTTTAACTATACAAATAAATAGTACATATAACTCTTTCTTTCTTTTAAAACACATTCACTTCCTTTACTTTCTTTTTATTTCTTTTAATAATGATTATCCTATCATAGCATTATTTTGTTCTCACCATTTCCCGGTTTTCTCCACATCCCACTGGTTCCACATCTTTAAATCCCAACCATACCCCATCTTCAAATTCCACCTTTTTTATTGATAATCCTCAGTTTATTTTGATTTTAAGAATGTGTTAGTGTCACGTGCTAAGACTTAAGCTTCATGCTCATGCGACTCTAGGATCCGAGTATGCACTCATCCGACATCCCAGATCAACCTACTTGCCATAGTTCACACCCTTGTAAGGTATTATCCGCTCTGATCCTCCTGACCTCACAGTTTTGTTATACAAAAGACGCCTCACAAGGGAAAGGTGATGTGAACCCTTTTATACCCCAGTGACCCTCTTTTTATGTTCGATATAGGATTCAAGACTCCTCCTTAGGTCTATGACATTCTCCCCCACCCATCCTCGTGACGCTCTCATCATGGAGGCTGGTCACCCTACTTACCTCCCTCGAGGCACTTGACATGGGTTGAACAGTTTAGGGTTGGCACTGATACCACTTGTTACATGCCGAAACTTAAGCTTCAAGCTCGTGCAACTCTAAGACCTTGACATACACTCATCCGACAATAATGACTTCGATGACTGCCATTTAGCGACAAAGCTTCTCTCTAACCTTAACATCGACATTGAAAACTGGCCTTCTAATCATCTCAATAATCTCTATCTCTTTTCACCAGATTAGGTCTGGCATTCCCAAATGTCGTACCTTTTTTCAAAAAACAAAGTCATGAATACATATATATATGTATAGGTATATGAATATGTGAATTATGTGCTCTATTTTGTTGTTTTGGCAGATTGAATTGACAAATATGTTGTTAGAGATTGCACAGAGCCATTTGTTTCAGCATTGGGTAGAGCCTGCCGTCTAGGACAACCAAAAGAAAGCCTTTTTCACTTAGGTTTCTATCTCTATTTTTTAAGCAACGAAATTATTTTTAAAAATTTTAATCATCAAAATTGGATTTTTATTTGTTTTTGGGAAATGCAATAAACTTATGATTTAATAGAAAAATAAAAGGTATAAAAATAGTACCTTTTTTTTCTTCTTTTTCCTATTTTGAATATGTTTGAATTGTGTCCTAGTAATTTTCAGTATTACATCTTAGAGTTTTATTTATGTATTGGACCTTTTTTTTAAATATATATGGCTACACTAAATTCAATCTATCTAGGGGGTTTGGCATCTTATATTAAAATCGCTTAGGAGCTCTCAGAGGACTTAAAAGCAGAGAACCCATATGATGGCTTTACACTTTCGGTAACAAAATCAATTTTTCACTTTGAAAACTTTTCATTTTTATACAATTTCTTATGATGTAATCAATATCCAATTGTGTTAAATTTACATAATTCATGTTAATGTAAATTAGAATTAATGTCATGCTTTCTTTTCTCTATGTCGTGTCCTTGTCTTCATTATCTTTTGTGCAATTATCTTTTTTTTTTTATATAGTAAATGGTTTTTTATAGGTTCCAACTGGAGAAATTCTCTCTTTGATGATGATAATTTCATCAAATTTAAAGAGGCAAGCGTCAAAGAAGCCCAAAATGCTACATTTATTCTTATTGTAGGTGGGTGTCTTAGATACAATGGAATTAAATTAAGGTAGATAACCTATAGACTAATGGTTAATATTTTGTTTTTCCTGTTAATTTTAATTATTTGGTTTCATAGAAGCTACACGATTTTACATAGTTGATATATATTTGCTAGATATTTTTGTGTTAAGTGTTAGTTCTCCTAGCTCATGCTTGTTTGCACAATATACTGGATAGATGCTTTTTCCCTTTTTTAAAAAGGGTTGATCACATATTTGATGTTATAGTGATTAAACCAGTTCCAATACCTTTGACTAGTTTTGCTTCTTCGAACAAAATATTCGACTAGCTAATTTTTACACCCTGTAGGTGGCACTTTCAGCAGAGACTAAAACTGGAACATGTTTCTTACAACCTACATTGAGTATATTTTGGCTCTTCAAGAAGCTAGCAGTAGGCTCAAGCTCTCATAGGGTTTGTATGGCATCTTATTTATTAGGAGGCCTTCCACATTCTATAGCCTTTTTTTTTTTTTATAAATGTTGCTCTTGCATGTGATCAAAATAGATTTAAGTGCTTTTATCCTTCAGTATTTTGCTTGAAAACTGCCAATGGAATAATACTAAGCAATTCAGGGTAGTCCATTTCACTTGATGTAATGTATGAGCAATTGCTTAACACCCAAACCATGGAAAGAAAGCCATTTTAATGAACGTAGGTTTAAATTATAATAATCATTGGAAAAGCCACTTTCAAAGAAGTTAAGAATTGACCATTTACTTTAGCTTTAAATTGGCCATCCTTCAATGAAGAAATTTGATAGAATGAATAACACAAAAAGAGTTGCACAGTATCCAACATCCCTGCTTTACCTATAAGCTTTGTACCCTCTTCTCGAACTTGATTATCAATATTTGAAAGTATAAGGTTGGATGTTTTATGTAAACCTAATTTTCAATTTACCTTAGAACTCATTAGCATTTATGAGTATAGATCTATCTTATGAAGTATGACTTGGAACCACATAATACATGCTATAATGACACATTATCTATTTGAGGATTACACATAATGTTATGGGTTTTTTTCCCTCTCTCTATTTCAAATGGATTTTGACAAGATAGAAGGGTCGAAAAATGTTCAATTTAAGCTTAGAAAAGATTGATTCAAGTTAGGCAAATTTTTGTTTTGTCAAAATCAAAACTCTTGATCAATTCAAGGCTAACAATTTGCCCTTTTTTGATATGACAAAACCAAATGAAAATTTTACGTGAAAAACATTTTTCCTTTTGAAAAATAAGTTCCCCCTGAACAACAATATAACTCCCCCTGAATTTAAGCATAAGTTTTAAGGCAACTAAGCAAAACCAATATCACTAAAATCATCAATATCATTTGGATCATCAAAGCATCAGCAAAGCAATTTTTCATACCAATATTTTTCCCTTTTTTTGTCATAGCAAAAAGAATGAAGTAAAGCCAAATGAGAGAACAATCAATTCAAGGCCACTCAAGTTCATATCAATCATCAAATAACACATCAATGTCACATGCTACAATACCATAAGCAATATGAGAATGAAAGAGAAACTGCATTAATATAAATATCAAGTACCAAAGTTTACAAACCATAATGCAAAGTTTGCAAAGATAGATTTACAATATACAAAAATATGGGAAAACATAAGGAATGGTACTAGTATAGCTCATTGAGGTGGAGAATGGGAAGACTGATGAGGATGAGGAGAGTGAGAAGAGGGTTGCCCCATATGCGGAGGTGTAGACCTCATTTGCTCAATGTCAGCGCGAAGATGGCAAACTTATACTACTAGCTCATTCTGAGTTTCCTCCATAGTTTTCAATCTAGTGTTCATATTGCCAACCATCGAGTACAAGCTGTTCATTTGAAGCAAAAGCATCTCTAAGACACCTTGAGTATTGAATGGTGGGGTAGAGGGTTCATCTTGAGGTACAAGCATATCTAAAGGTTCTTACTCTTCCTCCTCTTTTTGTATAGCTCCAATATCACCCTTTTTAACCCATAGTCCAACTGCATTTTGAACATATCCCATGTTATGCAATGTAAGAACCCTAAGAACACTAAATTGATCATTAAATACCATATGCTTGTCTCTTCTATACCTATATACCAAGGTATAATCTCTATTTTGAACTATCCTCATCATATCATAAAAAATTAAGTGCACCAAATTTGGTTTTTGTTCATGCTTGATTTTATACATCCACCAATAATCTTGCTTCTTAATGGTAGAGTATTGTATCCCAAAAGGTGTTAAAACATGAGTAACAATGAAGTGTAGCAACCTATCATGCATGGATAACCTTGATGCTTGAGTGGGAGCAACTTGTAGATTATGATTGCTAAAGATGTCTTGAGCAAGTGGCACCACGTCACATCTAGTGTTTGTTTTCCCCTCATCATCTAACTTTAAAGCTTCAGCTAGCACTTATTTTGTAATTAATATTTCCTTCCCCATCACATAAGTTCTGAATCTATCAAGGTAATTCTTATTTGATCCTTCAATTTGGATACAGTTAGCATTACTATAGAAAACTCTTACTAAATTCTCAAATAATAGACCTTCCATGTATAAATAATGTAACCATCTAAATTGCTTAAAAGCATGCAGGTAAGGGAAATCTATTGATTGAAAAAAATCTAATGAAATTACCTTTCCATGCTTTACTTTCTGATACATAAAATACATCTCATACCAGTCCTTTGCATCTGGATTGTTGAAATTTTGATTGACGGATGGCTTCATGGTTGATCTTGAAGCCTCCATTAGGGAATTTTTTCTTTCGGTAGTGACTTTGGTTTTTGGGGCCATGTTGAGGTGAAATTAATTAGTGAATTTATGATAGTAGGTGATAAGGAGCAAAATATGTGTGTGAGATACAAGAAAAGTAAGTAAGTATGGTAGATCAACCTTCTAGTGTGAGAAAAGATAGGTATCAATTTTTATGGGATTTGATGGGTTTTAATGAGGAATTTCGGTAAGAGATCAAGTTGGAGTGAAGAAATTTGCAAAAGATGTAGCTAAGAAGGATCAATTTTGGATGAAAAATGAGTGAGAGTGTTTAGGGTTCGAAAAGGATGAGTTTAAAAAGAAGATGAATAGGAGAAAAAAGCTGAAATGATCGATCAAACTGAGGGAGACCCGAGTTTATCATCCCAAAATGACACAACCCGATCGATTAGTTGAAGTAGAGGATCGATCAGTTATGGTTCTTGCATGGAACCGATAGATTGGTTTTGAAGGAGATTGATCAATTTTGCATGTTTTCAACTTCTTTTAGCTACTGGTTGAATACCCGATCGATCCAGTCCAAAAAGGATCGATCGGTTTTGCATGGTTTCAATTAAAGTTGGTTACTGGATGCACATCCAATCGATCTTATCCTAAAGGGATCGATCGGTTCCTTATGTTTTCCTTTTAATTTGGCTATGGTGCGAGGAACCAATCGATCCATTCTAAAGGAGATCGATTGATTTTTGCTGTAGCATTTTTTTTTTAATTAAAAGATTTAAAAACCATGCAATATGATCATTCAAGCATACAATCATGCACAAATCATAGAAAAATTTAGATAAACACACATTTGATCAATCAAGAGTGTACTATTCATCATAACATCAAGAAATTTACTTCAAGGAACATTCATCATGCCAAGTTCACCTCTAATTGCATAAAATCTATCCTTATCAAGAGGTTTTGTGAAGATATCAGCTAGTTGATGCAAGGTATCAACATATTTAAGCACAATATCACCCTTCTAAACATGATCTCTAATAAAATGATGCCTAATTTCAATATGTTTGATTCTAGAGTGTTGAATTGGATTTTTAGTGAAATTGATGGCACTAGTATTATCACATTTAATAGGACTATAAACCATGATTATTCCAAAATCCTCCAATTGTTGCTTAATCCATAAAACCTGAGCACAATAACTTTCGGTTACCACATATTCGGCTTCGATTGTAGACTAAGCAACACTATTTTGTTTATAAAAAAATCATGATATGAGCATATTTTCAAACAATTGACAAGTACTGAAAGTGCTTTTTCTATCAATTTTACACCTACCAAAATCCACATCGGAATAGGCATAAGCAAAAGATGAACCTTTTGGATACCATAATCCTAAATTAGAGGTGAAATTCTTTTGATAGCAGATAAATGTGATTCTCTGGGTGAAGATTGAAATCTAGCACATAAACATATATAAACATAATATCAGATCTACTTACAGTAAGATATAGCAATGAACCAATCATAGACCCATATAGTTTAGAGTCAACACATTTATCTCCTTCATCCTTGTTAAGTTTTGTTGAATTGCTCATTGGTGTTAAGCAAGGCTTTGATTCTTCCAATCCAAACCTTATGAGCAAATCCTTGATGTATTTGGCTTGATTGATGAAGGTGCCATCTTTTGTTTACTTTACTTGTAGTCTCAAGAAGAATGTGAGTTCTCCCATCATGCTCATTTCAAATTCACCTTGCATAATCTTAGTAAATTCTTGACAAAGAATTTCACTAATAGCACCAAATATAATATCATCAACATAAATTTGCACTATGAGAATGTCCTTTTCTTTTGTTTTAATAAAAAGTGTAGTATCAACCTTCCCTCTATTAAAACCATTTTTTACCAAAAAATTTGACAATCTTTCATACCAAGCTCTAGGAGCTTGTTTTAAACCATATAATGCTTTTGTCAATTTATAAATATGATTAGGAAATTTTGGATTTTCAAAACCAAGAGGTTTCTCTACATACACTTCTTCATTTATAAAGCCATTAAGAAATGCACTCTTGACATCCATTTGAAAAAGCTTGAAATTTTTAAAACATGCAAATGCAAGCAACATTCTTATGGCCTCTAACCTTGCAACCGGGGTATAGGTTTCATCATAATCAATTCCCTCTTCTTGACTATACCCTTGAGCTACCAATCTAGCTTTGTTTCTAATAACATTCCCATGCTCATCCATTTTATTCTTAAAAATCCATTTTGTGCCTATAGTAGGATGATCACTAGGGCTAGGTACAAGATTCTATACATGGCTTCTTTCAAATTGGTTCAATTCCTCTTGCATGGCCAATATTCAATGATCATCTCCTAAGGCTTCATCTATATTTTTGGGTTCAAAATGAGATAGGAAGGTAACATAATCACATACATTATAAAAGGATATAGTTCTTACCCCTTGACTTGGATCACCAATAATTTCATTATCATTTACATACCTCATTTCTTTAGGATGATTTGGCTCTCTTTTTATGTGTTATGACTCCTCTAAAAACTTATCATCTTCCTTTTGATTGTTCTCCTTAATGTCATAAGGTGCATCATTGATCCATTCTTGAAGTATACCTATATCATCATCATCAAGAAGCACCTTTCTCGGAAGTGGGTTAGACTCATAAAAAATAACATGTATAGATTCTTCAACCACTAATATTCGTTTATTAAAAACTTTATAAGCTTTTGAATTCAAAGAATATCATAGGAAAATCCTTTCATCACTTTTTGCATCAAATTTACTAAGATCATCTTTTTCATTGTTCAAAATAAAACATTTACAACCAAAAGGATGAAAATAACTTATGTTAGGCCTTTTTCCTTTAAAAAGCTCATAAGGAGTTCTCATCAAAATTGGCCTAATCATAGCTTTATTTATAATATAACAAGAAGTATTTATGGCTTCTACCAAAAAATATCTAGGTAAATTATTTTCATAAAGCATGGTTCTAGCCATTTCTTCTAAAGTTCTATTTCTCCTTTCTACTATCCCATTTTGTTAAGGAATTCTATGAGCAGAAAAATTATGGCTAATACCATTTTCACTACAAAATATATTAAAGCCAAGATTTTCAAATCCCTTTCCATGATCACTTCTAATACTAGTAATTGAATAACCTTTTTCATTTTGTAATTGTTTGCTAAAAGTGATGAATTTTTTCAAAGTCTCATTCTTTGAATGCAAAAAGAAAACTCATGTGAATTTAGTAAAATCATCAACAATAACAAACCCATATTATTTTCCACCAAGACTCATTGTTCTAGTAGGGCCAAAAAGATTAATATGAAGTAGTTGAAGAGGTCTAGTAGTTGAGATGCAATTCTTAGGTTTGAAAGAAATTCTTCTATGTTTTCTTTGAGCACATACATCACAAACCTTGTCATTTTCATATTTCAATTTTGGCAAACCAACAACCAAATCATTTTGAAAAAGTTTTAAAATTACATGCATACTTGCATGTCCAAGCTTTCTATGCCAAAGCCAACTCTCATTTTCTTTTTGAGCCATAAAACAAATATTTTTAGAGGATAGGTCATCTATATGCACTACATAAATATTTCCTTGACGATGTCCAACAAAAATAAGTTTATTAGTTTTGATATCAATCACTTGACAGCACATGCATTCAAACATAATCCTAAATCCTTTATCACACAATTGACTAATGCTAAGTAAGTTATGCTTGAGCCTTTCACAAGTAAAATATTTTCAATAGTAGTAGAAGAATTGTTACCAATGGAGCCAATTCCTTCAATTTGGCCTTTAGAGTTGTCACCAAATGTAACATATCCTCCACTTTTAGCTTTCAAGTCCTTAAGAAGAGTTTTATCCCCGATCATATGTTTTGAGCATCCACTATCAAGGTACCATGGATTGTTCTTGCTTGAATTGGCTTTGTAGCACTGCTCATCCACCTACATAAACATAATTAAATTTTTGTTTTTGGTTCCCAAATTTTCTTGAGTCCTTGAGTGATAGTACTAATAATTTTTGTGCCTTTTGGAATCTACTTCATTTTAGTAACTCATCTTGAGATGTGCTAACTTCTTTTGGAATTCACACTCTCATAACAAGCTTACCTCTATAAGTAACTTTCTTCAAAGAACAATATTGTATTGAATGATCAAATTTATGACAATATGCACATATGCTAGATGAATCATTTGACTTAAAAAGAAAATTCTTTAAAAGAGTTTCTTTATTACCACCATTATAACCTAGTCCATCTTTATCAAAGAAAGCTTTTTGTGTTTCAAGCATCTCATTGAGCTTTCGATATCCCATATAAAATCTAAAAAATGAATTATACAAATTTTTATTTTTCTTAGTCAAGTCATTGACATTCAACTTTAAGAGCTCAATTTCCTTTTCTAAGTATTTTTTTGCTTTAGTCAATAATTCATTTTTTAGTTTTAATTTAGAGACCATTTTCCTATTATTCATGCTGATGTTCTCAATTTTCTATGGCTAATTCATCATAAGCATCTTGTTATTCATCAAATGTGTATGAATTTAAATCACATGGATTAGAGGTTACTTAGACTCATCAAGAGCCATGAGACATAGATTGGCTACTTCTCCCTCATTTGATTCATTATCGAAAAAGTCAATATCACTCTAGGTTGCTACCATAGCTTTCTTCTTTGGCTTTGTCATGTTTTGCTTTTTTCACAAAGGACAATCAAGTTTAATGTGACCTGGTTTGTTACATTCATAGCAAATAATTTGATCCCTTTCTCTTTTACTTGATTTCCCTTTAATCATCTCTCTTTGTGATCTTCTTCTACTTGAGGACTTGTTCATCCTCATGAACTTCTTGAATCTCTTTACAAATATGGTCATCTCTTCATCTTCATCATCCTCTTATTGTCTAAAATTTTTTTCATCTTTTTGAAAGGTAAATTTGAGAGCAACGCCACATTTTTTGATTGGTTCTTATCCTCTTTTTATCTTCATTTCATAGGTGAGGAAAGAGCCCATTAGTTTATCCAAAGAGAGTGTGTGAAGATCTTTAGACTCTTCAATGGCTATCACTTTAGCTTTCTAATTTTTTGGTAGACTATTGAGAATTTTTTTCACCATTTTCACATTTAAGTAAGTCTTTCCAAGAGCCTTTAAACTATTAATGATGTCAGTGAAGCGGTTTGACATCTCACTAATGGTTTCATCTAGTTTTATCTTGAATAGCTCATAATCGTGAGTGAGCATGCCAATTTTCATCTCTTTCACTTGATTGGTACCTTCATCAGTAATAGCTAGCTTATCTCAAAATTTTTTTACATTTTTACACAAGAAAACTCTATTGTACTCACTTGCCCCTAATGCACAAAAGAATGTATGCATTGCTTTGGCATTGAGTTAAGCCATTTTCATGTCATTAACATCCCATTCACTATCTAGCTTAATCACCTCCATATATCCACCATCTTCATTGAAATTTGAGGACCATTTACAATGACCCTCTAAACTTCATAATCATTAGCTTGAATGAACAATCTCATCCTCGTTTTTTAATAGGAGTAGTTGTCACCAGCAAAAAGAGGAGATCTTACAATTGAATGCCCTTCACTTTCAAGAGATGTTGCAACTGTTTCATTTGCCATGAGACACACCTCTTGTTGGCTACTATAGTTGTTATAGCTTGATGATGGTTCTTCTACATTGATTACCATATTTCTTTGAGCCATTTTCAGGATATAGTAGCTTGATGATGGTTCTTCTACATGATTATCATATTTTTTTTAGCCATTTTCAGGATCATTATTGGGTTGTTAAACTTTAAAAAAGAGTACAATCTCTTATACCAATTGTTAGCTCAAAGATTTGGAATAAACCAAGAGGGGGTGAATTGGTTTCAATAGATTTTTTAAAAACAATATTCAATAAGCACAAATTTAGCCAAACAAATTATCTAAGCAAATAAGCACAATAATTGAAAGTAAACAAGAGATAGGGTTAGAGAATTTGATGCTAAGATTTATAGAGGTTCGGTCCTTCTTTAGGTACCTACTTCTTCTCCCTTAGCCTTTCTTGCCAAGAAGCTCAATCAACTATGATTTGAAGATTACAACCAAGCTTTTCAAAGCTTTACAAACTCAACACTATATACTTTTAAGGGTTATCCTCCCCCTTAAGCTTACAAACTCACAATACAAAATTTTTAAGGTGTTTTACAAACTTTAAGAACCTCTCAAAGGTTGGGTGTTTGCTAATTTGAAGTACACAATAATTTAGACAAGAAAATAGAGAAAAACTTATATGAATTCTACATTTTTTCGACTTGGAATAGCTTTGAATGCTTGAGCAAATTGGTAGGTGAATAGCAATAAGTTTTCTTAGCTCTCGTTTTTCTTGGTCTATAGTGGAATGCTTGATTTATAGGTAGGAAGAAGTTGAGAGTCGCTGCAATGCATTTAATGCTTAAAACCGGCAAAAATTTCAGACAAAAAATAGTCGTTGGGAGTTTTCGACCTTTAGAGGATCGATCTCCTTCTTTAGGGGATTGATTGGTTCAGGTTAGAGGAAACATGATTTTGTGCTTGAAAAGCTTTACCCGATCGATCCCTTCATTCAAGGGATTGATCCATTCTTTAGGTGATTGATCCCTTATGTAGGGGGATCGATCATCTTTTCTGGATTTTCAGACTTGGGAAGCACTTTGTTTAAGCAATCGATCGATCCCTTACCTTAGGTGATCTATCCCTTATGTGGGGAGATCGATTTCTTTTCTGAAAAATTGCACGATGAAAACTTTTTGTATGAAAAAATGATCGATCCCTTGAATGAGGGGATTGATCTGGTCAGTTTGAAACCCTAACCAATCGATCCCTACAGGGAGGGGATCAATTGGTTTTGCCAAAACATGAAGAATTTCGGTTCAGGAAAAAAACAAGATCGATCCCTTTTGCTAGGGGATTGATCTGGTAAGGAGGGGATCGATCCCTTCTATAAAAACTTGCACTAATCAGGTTTTGTTCTGAGAATTTGAATTGTTTTGATTCTCAAATGGATTTTGGCAAGATAGAAGGGTGGAAAAATGTTCAATTTAAGCTTAGAAAAGATTGATTCAAGTTAGGCAAATTTTTGTTTTGTTAAATCAAAACTCTTGACCAATTCAAGGCCAACAGAACTTAATACAATTTTGATAATATTAGTTTTGAGAAATAGATTAACTTAAAAAAGTTATTTTACAAGAATAAAGTTTTCTAACAATAAACTTCTTTTTATTTTTTTGTATTAATTCACAAAGCTTTAATATTTAAATTTTATACGTTTGAAAAGCTCTTTAAGTCTACTTTTTAATGGTTCAAACAAAATCAAAATCCAAATTTTTTAAGAAAAGATTTTAAATTTTTACTAGACACTTTACAGTTGTCTAAAAATTGCACAAGTGGTAGATTTGAAAATTCACTATAATTCGTATATAATGAATTAGATAATGAATTTTATATGGATAGAAAGGCCTTTAAGTCTAATTTATAAATCTTCAAATGGTTTTTTATTTGATTTGTGTAACTCAAAAGAGAATCAAATTAGTGAGTAAAGTGTAAAACAAGAGACAACCACCCTATTGGACAAGATCGATCCCCTCAAAAAGGGATCGATTGATTTTTTATTCAGAATGAAAATTTTGCTCTAGGATTTGAAAAGAGATCGATCACTCAGACTAAGGAATCAATCACCTGAAAAAAGGATCGATTGGTACCAAAAAGGATCGATCCTCTATGCCCAGAAATAGTCCAATGTTTAGTTTTTTCAAGCTTTCAACGAGCATTTCTCCTTCCAAACCATCCCCAATGACCAGTTCTTCAATTCTTTAATAAATTAGGCACTCCAACACACCAAGAAAATTGTTGAATCAAGAGAGCAAGAACTAACAAGCTATATTTTTATTCTCTCAAAGAATCATGAGTTATTAAAGCTTAAAATCCATATCTTTTGTATTTGTTGTATCCAAGCTATATTATGTTGCTTCATTCGTCAAATTTCTTTGTACTTCATTAGACAAACACTTAGCATTTGAGAGGTGTTTTAAGTTTACATTTCTATTAAGTGATTTTATAATCAAGAGGTGAGGTATCCTTTTGAATTTGTAGGATTGAGAGATTGCTACGTAACTTAGAAAGTAGAAAGTGTAAGATTTTTATCTTAAGCCTTAGAGAAAAAAAATAGGATTGTATTTTTAATTCAAATATAGTGGATTGAAGCCTTGGTGTGGACAATCAAGAGAGAGACATAGGTGTTTTGTGAAAAAAGATCGAATCTCTATAAATTATTGCGTTTGATTTTTCTATTCGTATTTCTTTATTTTGATTATAATTTATATTTGCTTATAGTTCATCAATTTATTATTATTTGCATCATATTTTGATATTGATTTTAATTTTTTATTCAATTATTTTGAAATAATTGTTTGAAAAGAATTTTAAAAAATCCAATTTAGTCATATCTTAAATTGTTATCTCACCTAAAAAGCTAACATTTTGATAAAATTTTATTAATCAAGTTTACTAAGAAAAATTAGGATAAAATTGATGTTTAAACTTTTTTCCTAATTATATATTAAAAAATCATTTTAATGTAAAAAATCAAGAAAATTTGATTTTTTAATAATTTTTCCTAATTATTTAAAAAATACTTTTTTTTTGTAAAAATTTAGGAAAAATGACCTTTTTAACTTTTTTCTAACTGTTTTAAAAAATCATTTTAGTGTAAAAATCATCTTTAAAATATTCTAATATTTTGCAAGATTTTATTAATCGAATTTACTTAGACAATTTAGGGCAAATTGAATTCAACCTTTTACTAATTATTTTATAAATTTATTTTTTAATTTGTTTTCAAATTTTTATCATCAAATAAATTTAAAAATATTTCTAAAAAATTTTTAATATACATGAAGATAAATATCAACAAAAAATTAATAAAATATAAAAGTAAAAAGAAAATAATAAAAACTTTAAAAAGAAATTAAAAATAACTAAATAAGCATGGCTGATGGCTACGTTGTTATCGTCAACAGGTTCAAATGAGGCTTTGGTCAACGAGTCAACTGCTTTAGAAAAGGCTTCGGAACGGTTAGATGTAGGTTTGAAATGAGTCGGGTGCGCCAAACCCGGGTTGACGCTCGTATCCCTTTAGCGCAAAAGGATGTCATTATAATTTAGGCATTTAAAGCCAAAAAAATCAAGTTTTTGTCATTTTCCACTTCTTTCTTATCTCTTCTCCTTCCTTTTCACTTCTATCTTTAAGTCAAATTGCCGTAAACTTCAAACATTCTATAAAAATTCAAGCTTTTAGATGTTTTTGTCCGTTGTCGGCTATGCTGGGTTTGAAAACTTCAAAAACCCTAATTTCGATAGCTAATCATCATTCACTAGTGTCAAAAATTCCAAAAGATTTTCCAAAATTTCTCTTTTTAGCCTTGTCTTTCCGCTTCTCTAATTGGGTTTTATCTAAAACCTAGATTATCCTAAATCTGAGATTTAAATTGATAGCTTAATATGCCAAAAAAAAACCCTTCGCTGCTCCAATCTCTTCCGCTTTCCACTATATATTCATTCACCCCCCTAAATTTCCGTCTTCTTCAACTTTCTTGTTTTGAAACCCTTGAAGAACCTAAAAAGCAAATGAGCCCAAAAGCCTAAAAAACACTAAAAAAAACTATTTTTGGAATTTTTTTTCTAATGTCATTTATTCCTACTGCTTACTTCTTGTCTTTGTTGTTTGTTCTGTATCTAATATCGTGGTTGATTGGGTTTATATAGGGATTGAATACCTGTTAGAAAAGGTTTCCGATCAACATAGTCTCAGTTCAAAAGAACTTTTGTGCTATCCCCTTTTGATTCTTATCGTTTTTATTCCAAATGAGTTTAATGTGAGTTCACTTTTCCCAAAATTCATGATTCATTACCTATATTTATCTTAACTGATCTTGATTTTTCACTCATCAATTTTCTTTTTCGTTTTTTTTTAAAAATAATAATTAATAAATAAAAGAAATGATAAAAATTAAGCAAATAAAATAAAAATAATATAGAGGGAAAAGAAGGAAGATTAGTCCTTGGGTTTTCAACCCAGATCAAATTCAATTAGCCCATTAGAACCCAAAATGCTATGACCTAAACCGAAGAACAAATCATACTTAATGGACGAATTTAGAGTCCATTAAAAAACAAATTTCATAATTTAAAATATGCTGGACGAAATATGTTGTTTATAGTTGCCTTTGAACTTTAATGAAATGAGTAGCATCCAATATCCATCTCCAGTCTCTTTACCATTCGAGACAATGGATGCCAACATTGTGAATCACAGCCCTCAGCGATCTAAATTATTATCCTCTGCTCATCAATTGTTTCACTAAATAAATCATAGTGCAACTAGCTCAGTGGGTACCCAACCCAACAAAGACCTTTTTCAAGATGGATTTCTAACAAGCTTTCAACTTATTTGCAAGTGAATTTATTCATGCTCATGCTTCGAGCATCAATTTCGGATTGCAATTATTCCATTTATGATAAGGTTAACGAGCACACATTGTTCAGTTCATCAAAGGATACAACAAATTCTCCACAAGACACGACAAACAAGTCAACTTTATACTAGCAATGGCAATCAAGGAACCATAAACCCGAATGTTAGTTTTAAGGTATTGAGGAAAACCAAACAGCAGATTTCCTTCATCTGTTAGCGTAGCACTTACACCCAAAATAAGGCAATCAGAGCAATCCTAAAGCCACCATCCACCCACCCTAGTTTTAAGGAAAAGCTTGTAGACTACAAACTGGACCAACCATGTCTAGACATCACGCTATAATAAAGCATACCACAACACGGCACGTTTGAGAGGGAGAATGAAAAACAGTGAAATATTCGATGTATTTACTGTAACATTGGCTATGAGATGCCAGTCCAATTTGCACAAACACACGAAGTCAAAAGACAGAAGTTCCCACGGGCACATGTAATGTCACACGGTGTTGTTTCACTACAGGGTAAAACAAGGCCTATCAGGAACAAAGCCATAGGATATGACAATTGAATAAGTAGCCAAATTAAAGACAATTAATAAGTAGACCTCAACCTCATCTGCCCCACCAACTTTGGCAGTGCCATTGACCCTCAGGGCATCTTCTGTTGCAATAAGGAGAGTAAAGAAAAAGATTCAAAGTGATGATAGCAGTAAGGAAATGAAAACTATAAGACATAATTCACATAGTATATCAGATTAGATAGCATTTTCGATGAAGTTAAAAAACTGCAACCATAATTCATAATAGAAGACTTCTGCATCTACGCATCAAAATAGAGAATATTGCTAAATTTAGATGTGCAATTGGATGTCCTGCACTTTTTACGTGTAGAAGTCTTACCGAAACCTATCTTAATGTTAGATCCTATTAATATTTCTTTATGAATGCATGCCTCAAAACGCATTTCTGGGAAAAGACTAATTAGAGCACCGACATTCATTTCATTCACCAATATCGAAGCTAATTGTTTTTCTTTGATTCTTTTCAGCCAAACATGGGAATGGAATACAGCTAAGCTTGTTCCAAATTATTAAAATCCCATTTGACCAAGTCAAGTCAGTGCCTGATGCGAAAGACTTTCCTAATTTATGGGGAAAAATACCTTTTAACCTCATAGGTCCTCTCGTGTAGCTTCGTAGAAAGGATGAAAAGGGAGAATGACGGGAATTTTTTAATCCCACCACTTTCCAGCTTTGTAGCTTAACTATTATATTAAAACCTTTTCCTTCTTCCCTTCCATTTTCCTAACCAAAGAAAAACACTATTCAAAAACTTTTTTCCTCTTATTCTTTCTCCTTTCTTCCTGCACAGTTTGCTATAAGATTTCAGTTCTTTTCCCACCATCCAAATATTAATCATGGCTTCCTCCTCCTTTAACTCAATCATGATACAAGACAAATTTTCTTTTATCTTTTCTATTTCTACCAGACCTAAGATCAAATCTAAGATTTAAAATCTCAAATATAAGTCCTTAAATTGTGGATGTTGTTTGAAGTAAGTATTATAAATTTGATTCTTTTTAAAAAGGTGTAGTAAATCTGGTGTTTCAAGTATAAGCTCTTAAATTTTATTGGTTGATGTAGGATTCAACATAACGGCATGTGAATTGGAAAGAGAAATTCAGTTCAGCATAAGATCAGTTTTTATTCCCCGTCACTTCATTCTCAATTTCTCATTAGAAATTTAATAGGTCAATGTACTAGAACCATATAAACCTCTACCCTCGATTGAAAATTTTTCCCAAACATTTCATCCTACTTAGGGCAATTAGCAAATTTAATTCTAGTACAAAGAAAAGAAATCAAGCAATAAAGAAATTAATATCAGTGAAAGAATTATCAGATAACATAAAAGAAGGATATCATCAACTAAAACGAATCATGTGAATGTACACGGTAACAAGTTCATGTGAAATCAGTGTTATCATAAAGGTAAAAAAAAAGTGTTTTCTAATGCAACCTTTTAATCAACAAAATTACTATAATGTACCAGACTCCAGGTTTTTTTTTTTTTTTTTACTTGAAAGGCTCCAGTCTCAATGGTGAAACTAAAAACCTGTTTCAGAAGCATTACTCACCCAAGCCCATCTTGTTTACAAGTGTAAGGGGAACAGATATCAATTGTGTATACAGTCTGTAACATGGGGCCACCTATTTCACTCTGGATATCTTGAAAAATATATCATTGCGTAGCTAGCATGTAGCATGGAGCACCTTATTCATTCTGGGTACCAATCATAAGGTGGGCCAAGCACCCACTAAAATAGGCAAGAACTTTTAGCTGGAAATGAACAAACTGAAGCAAAAACTAAGGGGTCATTTCCTATCGTTTTTATATTTTGTTTTCTGCTTTTTGTTTTTTATTTTCATTTTCATTGTTTTTTAAAACAACAATAAAAAACATGCTTGGCAACTTTTTCTGTTTTCTAAAAAATAAATAAATAAAAAATAAAAAGGAAAACAAAAACAAAAATTCCAAAATTATTTGAAGCAAGAATTCTTGTTTCCATTGATTTTTGCAATCTGTTTTCATTTCTAACCATGTTTATAAGTGAGAGAATAGTGTCTATGTATTAATATAATATTATATATTTTTTCTAATAAAAATATAAATAGAATTAATTAATTTATAAAAAATAATATTAAAGCTCATATAAAACAATAAATATAAAATATTTAATTTAAAAATTAAATAATTCAAAATTAAATAATTTTTTTAATATAAAAACTTTAGAAAATATAGGTATTCAATAAAAATTATGCAAAAAAAAACATACATTCATATTATAATAGTATTTCATATAAAATTGTATAATATTATTTCATATATTAGATATAGTTTAAATAATATCATTTAATATAATTTTAATATTTTGTTAATTAATATTATCATTAATTACTAGTATTTAATATAATAAGAAAATTATTGCATTAAATAATGTTATTTAATATTTATATTATTTAACATAACTTTAAAATATATCCCTAGCATTACTGAAGAATTTAATATTATTAATTATGTCAATATTTAATAAATATTATTTTATATTATATTTAATATATATAATTAACTATATTAATTCATTTTATCTTGTAACAAAATTTCATATTAAATAAATTTAAATAATATTTTATATAATTATTAATTTCTTAATATTAATTGAATTAATAATTTCTAATTATATTACTTAATATTAAATTTAAATATAATACTATTTAAATGATATTAAATTCCAATATGATTAAATAATAATATTTAATATTATTAAATACTATAAAATAATATTACTTAAAAAATATAATTATATTTAATAAATACAATATTATTCTTACTTAAGTCTTAAAATTTTATTTTATGCATTGATTATTATGTTTGAAAAAATTTAAGTATCTGCCTTTAATATGTAACAACATTATCTACCAAACATGTTTTACGTTTTCAAAATTTTCAAAATAAAACAATAACAAAATTTTTGAAAATAGAAAACAAGAAACAGTCACCCCTAATTAATCCATTACTTGCTAGCTAATCCATTACTTACAAGGAAAGTAAGTTTTTTAATTTAACTTTCTAACAGCGTGAATAAGTCCAGAAATAATTATAATAATCACCTCCATCCTCTGGGATGTCGGAAGTCCAAAGGGTGAGGTTGTCCTTAAGAAGCTGCATAATTAAGGTGCTGTCTTTGTAAGACTCCCCATTGAGGGTGTCAAGCTCTGCAATAGCTTCATCAAAAGCTTGCTTGGCAAGGTGGCAGGCCCTGACAGAGAAATATAGAAAAGAGAATGAAAAATAATCATGTTAAAGAATATGAAAAAACAAGAATCTATATGAGATACATCCTATGTAACAACCCCAACAAACCTCTCAGGTGAATTCATAATCTCATAATAGAAGACTGAGAAATTCAAGGCTAATCCCAATCGGATGGGATGTGTAGGAGGCAACTCAGCCTCTGCAGAAGTTGTAGCTGTCTGTAGAAAAAGGAAACAAACAATCAATTGCAGACCATATGATCCAGCACTTAACGACATTAACATTTTACAACTGAAGAAGACATTATGTTCAATCTAAAATTAGACACTCCAACTTATCCCACTAAAATAAACAGAATAGTTTGGTTGCCTTCTCAAATTGATTAAGTTCCATCCTAAATACACCATGCACTCATTTATTCCACTAAAAAATTCAATAAGCAGATAAATACTGCATAGTCCAGTTGCCTTCTAAAATAAATTACAAGCCATAAAAAGAGCAGGGAGTGACACATGCAGTGGATGGGTCAAAGCATTCTCAGCACACAAAAAAGGGACACTGTGTAGTCATCCATTTTGTGCATGAAAATAAGTGAATAACAACACCTAAATGAGAAACATATATACGAGCAAATAGGTATTACCTGGAGAAATTAAAAACAAATTAAAAAGAAAAACTGTTTCCTCTGCATTAAAATGTTTTAAAGCAAGGGAGGAGATGTCCATCACCCACCCTTCTCTTACTTTTCCCTTCCCTCAATCCAAACAAAGCCAGCATCAATAGACAAAGTAAGAACTTCCATGACCAAAGCCATATCTCAACCGACTAAGATAAGAACATGATGAGAAAGAAATGATCAATTTTAATCAAGTGTTGGACCCAGAAATTCCCATGCAAATGGTTCTCAAGTAACTAGAAACCACAAAATTTCTTAGATTAAATATAAAAATGGTCCATATATTATATATTTTTTGTCAGTTTGATATCTAAAAAAATAAAAATTTCAATTTAGTACTCCAAATTTCATTATGCACTTTAGTACTTAAGATTAACATCGTTAGTCAACTTATTGACATGCCATGAACATCCAATAAGATGCTAATACGTGTAAAAAAAATCCAACCAACACAACATTATAAATTGACATATCAGCATTAAAAGAAAATTTTTAAAAAATTCTTTAAAATTTTTTTAAAAATCTAAAATATTTTAAAAAATTATAATAAATTAAAAAGACTATAATATTTTAAAATTTGTAAAATATAATGTAAACCAAAAAAATTCAAAAAATCTCAAAATTTTAATAAAAAATCCAAAAAAATAAAAAAAAATAAAAAAAATGAAAATATTCATGAAAATAAAACTTTCTTAAAATTCAAAAAATGATTTACTAAAACTTAAAAAATTGAAAACAAAAAAATCTAAAATTTTTTTAAAATATCTAAAAGTTTTTTAAAAAATTGTAAAAAATTTTATAAAAATTATGAAAATTTTCTTTTATTTTGAATCTTACAATTTTTATTTTTTATACATTTTATGAATTTTTTAGATTTGTTTGAATTTTTTATTTTTTGTTCCTTTAAATATTTTTTTTTTTGTTTTTCAAAATTTTTTTAACTTTTACAATTTTTTAGAATATTTCATATTTTTGAAATTTTTTAATTTTTCAAAATTTTTTTAAATTTTAGATTTTTTTATTCTAAAATTTTTTAAAAGTTTTTATGACTTTTTCTTTTAAATTTTAAGAAAATTTTATTTTTATTGAAATTTTTTTTTTTTAATTTTTGGATTGTTTATTAAAATTTTGAAATTTTTGAAAAATTTTAAGTTTTCATAATTTTTTAATTTTTATAATTTCTAAGAGTATTTCAAAATTTTAAACTTTTTTTGTTACTTTTTAAAAAATTTGAAAACTTTAAAATTTTAAAATTTTTGAATTTTTAAAAAATTTTTTTTGAAATTTTGTTTTAATCATGTCTTGGTAATTGATAATGTAGCACTGATTGAATTTTTTTTTTTACAAATGTTAGCATCTCATTAGATATTTATATCATGTCAGCAAGTTGACTAATAGCATTAATCTGAAGTAGATGACGGAATAAAAGTTTAAGTACCAAATTGATAATTTTATTTCTTTAAGTACTAAACTGACAGAAAGTGTATAATATAAGGATTATTTTTATACTTAAATTTCTTTAAGTTTTATCACTTTTCAATTTCCAAGGACAAATATATAAGAATACCATCAATTCAAGTTTAATCTGGATCATAACATATGGTCAAAATCATTAAACTTTTTCTAAATTTTGCTACGACAATACAAAAGTCCACAGAGACGGTGCCTTAGCCTTACCAATAAAGCAAAGGCTCATGGCCATTATACATCAAAGATTTCAGATCAACCTTTTGATGGATACCATGTCAAACATATAACATATCCAAATTTTAAGCAAGGCCACGAAAGGTAGCATTCTATGGTCATGAAGGGTTTGAAATTAAAGAAAATTTCCAGAAAGGTTCTTATACAACTTGGAGAAAAAAACAAAGGTAGATAAATGACCATTGTCATTATTTGTAGTTAATACGTAAAAAATGGTTACTAAAAATTTGTTTAAAAATAAATAATTTATTAGATACCTCGTACGCCTTCATAGAATGATCAGCAGCCTCTTTTTTCTCATTACCAGCTTTGAACTCGGCAAGATACCGATAATAATCGCCTTTCCTGCAATCCCCAAGGGTAAAACATAATAATAAATAAATAAATCACTAAAAACTAAGTTCGCTTCTAAGCAGTCCATAGTGATGTAAAAAATATAACATCATACATCTTATAGAAGAACACTGTTGATTCACCACCAGATGCAGAAGGAATGAGATGTTCATCAATCACAGTCATTATATCACTACAGATACCTGAAAGCTCAGACTCAACCTTGTGTCTATACTCCTTGATCCTCTTTGCATTTACCTTATTTCCTTTAGCTTCTTCTTTTTGCTCTATAGAGGAAAGAATCCTCCATGAAGCTCTCCGAGCACCAATCACATTTTTGTACCCAACGGACAACAAGTTCCGCTCTTCCACTGTCAATTCAATATCAAGCTTTGCCACATTCTTCATCGCATCCACCATTTCTGTCAAGAATTTTTTTTGTTTAGGAGAGACAGATTAGAACAAGACAAGAAATCCAAACTAAAATATATTAACTGTTTAAACGTCAATATTAGTTCTAAATAAAGTACACTGCACTGAGAAAATTCACCAAAATTTGAGAACCTAAATTTGGAGTTTAATTCTATACAATGAAATTATCAGTGAACTTCCAAAATAAATGTAAAATCTCACTACACTAGCCTTTAAAATCAATCACACAAAGATCCATTGTCCCAAATTCACAAAAAAATAATAATAATAAAATAAAACAATAAATAAATAAAAGGATAAAAAAAAAACTCTTTCCTCATCTTTTAAAAAGAAAAAACCGTCGATAAATTTACCCAATTGTAAGTAAATCTTCTGGACACTAAAAACGGTATCAAATTCAGCATAGGAGATGAAATTGAACTTCCAAACGAGTTGAAAATAAGAAAGAAATGTAGACAAAAAGTAAAAAAAAAAAAAGGTAAGGAATAGTACCATCGTAGCGTTCAGCCTGTTCAGCAAGCTTGGCGACATAGCAGAAATTCTCGCGCACTTTAGAAGAAGCCATAGCTGATCGCTGCACAAATCCAAACCAATTATTTAGTGTCTATAGTCAGAGGATTTTGGACTGTTGCAAATCCCCTCCCTTTACTTTACTTTTCTGTTCTTTTCATTTTTAAAAAATTTATTTACTACTTTTTCTTTCAAAGAAATTAATTTACCAGTTGAATTAACGTAGGATTAAATAAAAAAAATCTGTTTATTATATATTTTCTATAAATTTGATTTCTGAAAAAATAAAATTTTTAATTAGTCGCTATTTGAATTAATGTAATATATTTTGGTCATTCAGTTTAGTTAAGTTGTTAATATGATATTAATATTTAATAAAATTATAATACAAATTAAAAATAAAAAATATCAATTTTATTTATATTTAAAGAAAATTTAATTTTTTATTCGAGTAAAAATTAGCGGAAGCGGACCGTAGTGATGACTTGAGGGGCCTTTAGCCCCAAAAATTTTTAAAAGTTTTTAATATTTATGTTATGATAAAATTAAATGCTCTTTCCAAAAAAATTATTAATTTTTTATTTTTATATAATTTCATAATTTTTTTTTACTCATAAAATTAAGATGTATTAAAATTACATTTTATTAATTAATTAATTAATTTATCAACAAATCATTATATATAAATTTTTAAAATTAAAAATTTATTACAAGATTGAATTATAGTAATTTAAATTTAATAAAAGCCAAATTGATTTTTTAATTTATCAAATAAGATTAAAGGTCTCAAATCAAGTATCAAATATATTTTTCTATACTTTTTAATTGATTACAATTCCATTTTTCCATATAATTCTTCGCTTTTAATTCTAATTTAAGTTCTTTTTTCTTTATTATGCAATTTTTTTACACAAAAGTCAAACCTAAACTACTTTATTTATAAAGTTAAAAAAATCCTAACTTTTAATATTAAAGTTTCAAACTTTATTCTTTTAATTATATAGTTTATTTTTCTTGTTTTGATAAAAAGAATATATTGTTTAACAATTAATTTACTTATATTTTTTAAAAGAAAATCACTCACAATTATAAAGAAAGATTCATAATTTTAAATAAACTTATTTATTTAATGTACTATGTTTTTTATTCATTATTTTATAAATCAATAAAACTTATAATTTTGAAAACCTATATATTTTGCTAGTATATTACTTGCATGTGTGTGTGTATATATATGTACACATATATATAATATAATAAGATATATTTTATAAAAAAATTTAGATTTAATATAATATTAGTTGGTGTCCTTAAAATCGATTATCAATATTTGCTGCTAGAGATGGATATTATACTATGAATATAAAGATAGAGATAAGTATTGTTTTAAATTTTTATTAAATATAATAATAGAGATAGGTAATATAACACCTGTTCCGTATCCGTACGCTATATATATTTTTATGTATTTAGTATATAATTTTTTTACTAAATAATATAAATTATTATTTTAAATTAATTAAAATTAATATATTTGTATTGAAAAATATATATTAATATATATTTATAAAAAATTATTTAAATATATAAGGTAAAAATTAAAAAAATTAATGTTTAGAATTTTTTTTAAGCTATGGATATGAAAATTATTCATACCCATTAAATACCTATTGTAATAGATATTGGAATATGGATAACTTTAAAATACCTATAGAATATAGGTACAATGATAGATATAATATAAAAATTTGAGGATGAGATGAGTAATACTCTACCATATCCATTGAAATTCATACAAAAAAAATTAATTATTACCACATCATTAATGTCACGTAAAAATTAAAATAATTAAAATAATTATTAAAATTAATAATTCAAAAAATTTTAAAAAATATATACAAAAAATTTCACAAAATAAGAAAATAGAATAAAATTGAAAAATTAAGAAAAATTTTAAAAATTCTTTAAAAACTTATAAATTTTAAACAATTCAAAAAACTAAAAAAAAATTCAAAAATTTAAAATATATGAATATTTTTTAAAAATTCAAAAATTTTGAAAAATAAAAAAAAAATCAAAAGCAACTTTTAAAAAGTTAAAAATTTTCAAAAAAAAATATAAAAAAATAAAAATAGCAAAAATTTTAAATTTTCCAAAATATACAGCATTTTTAAAAATTTCAAAAAAATGAAAAAAATTTTTAAAAATTTAAAAAATTCGAAACAATTACCCTAAAATTTAAAAATAATTAAGAAAACAAATCCTAAAAAATTTTTACAAATCTAAAAAATTAAAAAAATTCTCAAAACTTAAAAAAAAATCTTTTAAATATTTATGAAAAATTCCAAAAATGGAAAACCCATAAATTAAAAATCTTAAAGAATTAAAAAAAATTTAAAAAATAAAAAACTAAAAAAAAAATCCTAGAATTTTCAAAAAATCCAAAATTAAAAAACATTTTAAAAATATTACAACAAAAATGAAGAAAAAGAAAAAAATTTCCAAATACTTAAGAAATAAAAATAAATAAATAACTAAAAACTTTTAAAAAAATCGAATATGTCCAAAGATTTTTTTTTCATTTTTACATTGATATTTTTAGATTTAAAAGTTTGATAAAAATTTTTCAATTTTTATTTTTTTTAAACTATTTTTAATTTTTTTAGGGTCTTTTATTATTTGAAATTGCCTTTTAATATTTGTTAGAGTTTTTAAATTTTTTGCAATTCTAAATATTTTCAGTTTTTTTTTATCTTTTAAAATTTTCAATTTTTTAATTTTACTTATTTTAACTTTTTTAATTTTTTTTAGTTTTTATTTTTTTCAAATTTTTAAATTTTTAAATTTTTAAAATTTTTTCTATTTTTCATTTTTAAGTTTTTTAGTTTTAAGAATTTTTTTGTATTTTTTTAATTTTCTCCTTTTTTCAAATTTTTTGTAATAATTTTTAAAAATGTTTAGATTTTTTTATATATTTGGAAATTTTTAGGATTTTTTGTTTTTTTTTTATTTTGTAATTCTTCAAAAAATTATTTTGAACTTTTTGGATTTTTTTAAATTTTTCATATTTTTGAAAAATTTTTAAATCTATTTAGATTTTTCTAAATTGTTTTGATTTTTTTGAATAATTCTTCTGTTGTTAATGCAACAATTAGGATTTGGCAATGACCGAATGTTTTTAACATGTATCATGATTTTATTAAGTAGTAATGTCACATCCGTAATTTGACTAATGGCATTAGTTTGAAGTGTCAAAGTGTATAACGAAATGAAAGTTTAGGTACCTAATTACAAATTTTATTATTTTAAGTAACAAATTGACAAAAAAAATATATAGTATAATGACCATTTTGTATTTAATCCATTAATGTACTACCAACTTCATTTCTTCTAGCAAAAAAAAAATCTACTACCAAGCAATAGGGACTCAAAGAGAGTAGGTTTGGTTGCGACTTAGAAAAAATCCCTATTAGTTAGATGAGTAAGAATGCGTCATGCTCTTTTTTGCTGCTAACGCGATTGTTAGACTCTTTTCTTTTTCTATTCTTTTGTTGTTATTTTCTTTCCTATCCTAAGCAATAACATCCTATTATTGATCCTCCTTCTAAGGATTGGGATAGATTTGGAGCAATTAGAGTATTTTTTAGCTTTATTTTTTATTTTTTATATTATATTTTCTTTGTTTCATACTAAATAGATATTTCAAATTCATCCCTTTATCCTTTTTCATGAAAATTTAATGGGTACAAAAACCCCCCATTGTAAACTCAGTCTGATTCTATGCTTGAATGTCCAATCTTCTTTTTTTTATTTTTTATTTTATTTTTATCTTTGTATTTATCTTTATTTTTTATTTCAAAATTTTATATTATATTTATATTTATTTTATCTTTGTCATTATTTAATATTTACTTATCTTCATTTTATTTTACTTTGTATTTAACTTTTATTTTATTTATTATTTATCTTTTTATTTTATTTTTTTTGGATAATATAAAAAATTAAAATTAAAAAAAAAAGATTCGATTTGGTTGTTGATTTTTGTGATAATTCATGTTTTTAATAGAGTTGGTTCCAAGTTAGGATTTTTGAAGATAAATTCTAATATTTTAGATTATGAATTTTTTTTATGATAATGCAAAGTTTTTAGAAATCTAATCCTTTATGATATTGGAGTCCTTATGTGATTGAAAATTTTTTTTTCTATAAATATCTTGCAAATACATAGCAAAAGGATCACAAACAAGAATTGTAGCAAAAATCAGAGAGCAATAAAAGTGAGTTGAGGTTTGGTAGTAAAGGGGTTTCAATACTTTTTGAGATTTTTGTTCTAAAGGTTGTTTTGGAGATTTGAAGTTTGTTTTGGTTTAATCCAAGGGAAATAAAGTGAGAAACAGCTTTGGGAGATCAAAATTTTTTGAAAGAAAATTTTTCCTAAAATTTTTTGGAAAAGTTTTTGGAAATTTTAAATTTTTTGGTTAAATTTTTTATAAGAGAATTAGAATTTTTGACAAGAATCTCAGTTTCCTACAAATTTTCAAAATCCAGTGAAGTCTCCAGATTTTGTTGAGTTTTTTTAGTGTACGTTTGGTGTTTTTAGAGAAGATCCCAACGATTACCTAGTTCCCTTTGAGTTTTTGATTTTTTTTTTTTGCAATTTTCGATCACCAAAATTCACTTAGAAAGAGGCAAAAAAAAAAAAAAAGAGAATGAGAAGAGAAAAAGTGAGGAAAAGGAAAAAAGAAGGCTTTTATACTTAGTCGATACAACGGCATTCTGAGAAATTAAAACTAATTGGGATGCACATGTTGCCCTGTGTGCTAACTTGGCTTATAGCATGCCTAATCGGATTTCTAGGTGCTGATCCATTGTTGATTTGATTAAGTCAAGTTGTGATCTAATTCACCGAGCCATCCTTTGTTTCTAAAGTTGATTGTTGCTTTTCGTATGGCATGTAAGTACACAGATCAAGTAATAGAAATGAAAGTATTATAATATTATCTCCTAAGGATTATAAATTATAATGTTAGGTAGTTCTTCAACTACCAATAGCGATATCTTAAAATGTTATATCTAAACAATTGAAAATTTAGTGGTTGTTCGCAAAGTAAAGAAAAGAAAAGATTAGGAAGTAGTGTAGGCTTAGATCTTGACTTTACCAACTATCACTTGGGAAGTAAAAAACTATAACTAAAAAAAAATAACTTAGAAGATAAGAACACTTAATGAAGGCTGAATTGTATAAAACTGTATAAGAGAATAAGAAAACTAAATTGAATAAAACCTTGTAAAGAAAAGCAATGGCTGAAACTTGTAAAGAAATAGAGTTGGAATACTTGAATCAAATTTGTAAAATAAAAAGAATGCTTGCCGAAATTAAGAATGTAAAAACAAGATTTGAAATCTATAAATAATGCAAAAAAGATCTGGAAAAAATACTTATTTAATTGAAAGAAAATAATTTAAAGAACAAAACTTTAGTTGTTGGTAAATTTATAACCTAAGCCAATAACTTAAACTAAAAAGATCAAGAGTAAGTTGATTTTTATCCAATTCTTGAAATTCAAATGGATAAAATCTTAATTCAAGTCAAAATCTTCAAGGCTAAGCAATAAGTTTCATAGTGAGCCTCCAATGCTTTTTGGCTGAATGTACCTAACATTGATTGTGGTGAAATTTGTATAAAAGCTCTCTTAATGTTTTAGCCAAATATGATGGTGCTTATAGAGTCCATGCTTTTTCAAATTAATCTTCCCCTTTGCATGGTCGAATGGATAGAGTCTTTATGCCATACAACTACTTCATAGCTAAGCAAAAGAGTCATGCTTGGACCAAAACTTCTCTTTGGCCGATCATGTTGGAGTTCAAGTGAGCTTGGAGTAGCATGCAACCTTTTTTAGAAAAGAGGTGGCTAAATGTATCATAGGAGAGTTCTTATACAATTGAAACTTTATGAATGTGGGACAAGGTGGTTTGGCTATGAGCTTCTATTATTGGGCCAAAATTGCTCTTTGCATGAAAATTATATCCATAAGCTTGAAAACCTTCTTGGAAACCACATATAAAGCATTAAAAATCATCCAAATTTTAAAAATTTTCATTATTTTTACAATGTAGAAACTCTATATAATTAGGTGCTATTAGAAAGCAGCTTTTATTAATCGATTATCAAGCAATTACTAATTGATTATTCACAGGTTACCAACAAATTTTATAGACAAAATATAGATGGAATACTGACATACTATGGATAGATTGCTAATGGAATTACCAAATTGCTTACTACCAATGGAATTTTTCATCAGTAAATGTATTACTAACAAAATTTAGGTTATTACTAATGGACAATTCCATTATAATATCTTTTTTTTTGCTAGTGTATATACAAATATATACATGTGTGCATGGATCACAAAACAAAGTACTAAACTTTTAATGGCATTAATTATACTCAATATATGTAAACTCTGGGAAAATGCCATACAATGTTCATATAGAACTATTCAATTAGTACATGTAAATAAACATCTATGTAACCTTAAAGATCTCATGTGGCTATTAAACACATTTGTAGGTATGGGCTTAGTAAATGGATTTACAATCATTAAATGCATATAAATGTGTTGCATGTTGCCTTCAGTTTGTGCAATCATGTTTCTCACATAATTATACTTGATATCTATATGTTTAGTTTTATAATGATATTTGAGATCCTTTATGGATGTGATTGCAACTTGACTATTACAATTCACTAATAATGAGTTGGACTCATCCTTCTCAAGTCCCAAATGATTCAAGATCTCTTAAGCCTAATAGCCTCTTTCATCATCGTTGAAAATGCTACAAATTTAGCTTTCATTATAGATAGTGTTATACAAGTCTGTTTCTTATAGCTTCATGAAATAACCCCACTATTCAATAAGAAAGCATAGCTGGAGGTAGATTTTCTTTCATCTAATATTTTTCCCAATCAACATTTGTTTAGCCTACCAAATGTAGATCACTTTCTTGATAGTACAATGAATAATTCATAATAACTTTTAGATATCTCAATATCCTTTTAATGGCTTTTTAATTAGGTTGACCTGAATTTGATTGATATCTACTTACCATGCCTATGGCATAGTAGATGTCTAGCCTTGTGCATATCATAATATATATAAGGCTTCTAACAATAGTAGAGTAAGGAATTCTTGCCATTTATTCTTTTTCATCTAAAGTCTTAGTATACATTCTCTCACTAAGGCTTTCACCTTTTGTCATAAGAGTATATATTGAATTATAGTCTTGCATATTGAATCATTCTAGAATTTTTCTTAATATATAACTTTTGTAGAAGAGCTAATAGGTTCTTGGATTAATCTCTTATGATTTTTACACTAAGTATATAAGTTGTCTCACCCATGTCCTTCATTTCAAAATTTGAGGACAACTAAGTTTTCACCTCAGTGATATACTCTTTGTCATTGTCAACTAATAATATGTCATCTACATAAAATGACAAGATCACGAATTTACCTTTGTCTTTTTTGACATACACGTAGTGATCCTTATCAATCATAATAAAATCTTATGAAATTATCTTTTGATGAAATCTATATACCATTTCTTGGAAAATTATTTAAAACTGTAAAATGATTTTAATATCCTACATGTTTTATGTCTTGACCTTTGATAATGAAACCTATAGGTTGTTTCATATAAATTTTCTCTTTTAGTCCTTCATTTAAAAAGGTATTTTTTACATCAAATTGACGTAACTCTAAATCTAAACTGTTTACATTGGCTAAAATTAAGCATATCAAGGTAAACCTCATAATAAAAAAGCCTTTCACTACAGGATGGGCCTTATATCTTTCAATTGTCCTATCTTACTTACATTTAACCTTGAGAACCTATTTGTTCAATCACTTTACGTCTTTTAAGAAGATCAACTAATTTCCAAGCATGGTTTGATCTTATAGACTCTATATCTTATTCCATTGCTTTCATCCATTTTTCTTTTACAGAAGATGTGATAGTTTCTTTAATATTTCTTAGCTATTCTTCATCTTATTAGGTAATCAAGAACGCTTTCCCTTTTACATCAAAATGACATCAAAGAATATTTTCACAATTATTTCACTTGAGTTGTGATTCTTGGGGAATTAATTTACCAAATTCATCATCTTTATTTATGCTCTCACTTAGATGAGATACTATTGGTTCTTAATCAAGAACATGCATTAATTGATGTGGAACTAACAAATCATTTGCTTCCTCAATCTCGTAAAAAAAATTTCTTGATCTATCTTATCTCTTTTTAGAAACTCATTTTTTAAAAAATTTTGAGATTCAAATCCAATTACAATCTTACTTGACTATTCATCTATAAACGCGTATCCCTTTGAATGTTCGAAGTATCTTACAAATATACTATTTTACCTCGAGGGTCTACATTGCGATGTGGATGAGCAATCTTACGTACGTAAGTAACACAACCACAAGGTCACAAATTATTGAGATCAAGTTTTTCCATAGCCTATAACTCATAAAAGGTAGATGTAACTGACTCGAAAGGTATTTTATTGAGTATATAAGCAATAGTTAAAAATACATTACCACAAAAAGTGATTGGCAAATTTATTTGGACCATCATAGATCTCATAATTTCCAGAAGAATTTCTATTTCTTCTTTCCATAATACTATTTTGTTGTTGAGTCCTTGGAATGCTTAATTGCTTATCAATGCCCTTTCCATTACATATTTGTATGAACTAATTAGACAAATACTTACGTCATCGATCTATTCTTAACGTCTTAAAGTTTCTATCTAACTAATTCTTTACCAAGGTCACATACTTTCTAAAACACTCTAATGCTTCATACTTGTGAGAAATCAAATAAAAAAACCCGAAGTGTGTAAAATCAATTATGAATGTGATGAAATACTAATATCTTTTTCTTGATTTTACATTCATCAGGCAAAAAATGTTAAAATGTATCAACTGCAATGGAACTTCAACTTTAGTTATTTTGCAAAATGGTTTCCTTATCATTTTCCCTGCTAAACAACTTTCACGTAATTGTAAATTAACTTTCTAAATAAGGCTAAGTAATCTGTTTTTTACTAATCTAAGCATTATTTATTAACCTATACGGCCAAGTCTAGCATGCCAAATATTCACATCTATATTTGCATTAAAATCAATAATAAGGGAAAAGTTTATATCATTGGTATGAAACAATGTCATAGCATATAGATCTAAAAATCTATAACTAAACATAACCTAAAGGGTCACCACCAATATTTTATTAAGGTGTGATTGGCCATCTAGGTGAATTTACCCTTTTAAGAATGTCTTAAGCTTGACTAAGGATCCCTAAAAGAATAAGTTCTAATATACTAATCAAAATAGGGTTTAAGAGATCGATTACATGTTAGGAAGGTTATAACACATTTAAAATGCCCATCCTAGAAGACGATACCATTTTATTTTAAATTATCCTAAAGCTTTATGTTTTAATGGTCTTTTATTTTAAAGTTTAAATATTAGAAATAATTACGAATATTTATTCATCAATCTGGAAGAATTCTTAAAAAAAGATACTTTATCAACTTAAGAGTATTCAAGAATTCCATTTGTTTTCTTAAAGAGGCTCCTTTATAAAAAAAAAAAAACTTAATCATTTGCTTTGTTGTATATATATCCAATTTTTCCACCATTTAGGCCTAAATTAGAAATATTTTTTTATCTAGAAATATCTTAGATAATCATCCATTTGCAATTATTAAGAATTTCATCATCGAAATTTTATTTTTTATTTTACAAGTTTTATTTATAAATTGTCCATCATTTAGGTCTAAAAGTTTCATAATCTTTGGAAAGAAAAAATATAACAATTATTTTTTAAAGTCTCATTCAAATTCTTTCACCATTTGGGTTAAATTTTTTTTTTTAAAAAAAAGCTTTTTACCTAAAAATCTTATTAAAATTCAATCATTTGTGATTTTTCTTAAGACTTTAGTCTTGGATAATTGTCAAATATTTTCATCCAAATTTTTTAGTTTTATTTTTAATTTTTATTTGAGAAAAGAATACAATTATTTTATTAGAATTTAATCTAAATTATTCCACCATTTTAGATAAATTTTAAAAAATTCTTCACCTAAAGAATTTTTAGAAAGTTTACCTTTTGAAATTTCTAAGAATCTCATATTTGGATAATTAGTATTTATTCCCAAAATTCATTAAATTTGCTTATATACAGATTTTTATATTTGTTTAAAAATTAAAAATAAATATTAATTATTATTATTAAAACTTTATCTAAATTTTCTTCCATTTAGGACAAATTTAGAAAAATCTCACTTAGAAATTTCTTAGAAAATTTACCACTTGAAATTTTTACAAATCTCATCATTGAATAATTATTATTTATTCTTAAAAAAATTATTAATGTTTTATTTTTTTATTTTTTTGTAAATACTTTCTAATTTTTCCTAAAAATTATACATAAATAGTCAAATAAATAAAATAAAAAAATAAACAAACAAATAAATAAATAAATAGAAATTATGATAAAATACAATGATAACTAAAACTTAGGAAAAAGAAAAGTCAAAAGTAAATACCAAAGATTGAGTCATAATTGATTTCAAAGCACGTGCGCTTTTGCAATTATGTTTCTTCTCAATTTTTTTCCCAACACAAAACTCTCAAAAGAAAATATTAATTATCTAAACCCAAAACACTAGAAAAGACTAAAAAAACACTTTCAATTTTTTTTTTTTTTACTCTTTCTCTTTTGATTTTTTTGATTGATTCTTGATTCATCCTCATGGGTCTTTTTATAGGCCTTTAATCTAAATCACAATAGGAGAAAGTTTTCTTGATTTCAATTTCTTAATCAAAGTCAATTTTGGATTTTTAATCCAAGTCTACCTCTTAACTTAATACATTTTTTTAATTAAAACACTAAACTTCAAACTGAATCAAGCTCTTTCTTTTCTTTTTCTTTTTTTTTAAAAAAAAAAAAAATAAATAATCCTAAACTAAACAAAATACTAAAATCCTAAAATTAAATAAAAACATACCTCGAACTAAATGGGATGTTTATAATTATCTTTCTTTGCGTATTTTATGTAAAACAAGAATTGTACAAAGATATAGACATCCATTATGTCTGGTTAACTGACTTGAAATATATATTTTTTTGAAACGACTCTTTAAACGGAAACTCAAACTTAAAAAAACATAAAAGGCTTCTCTAAATAGAGGCTCAACAACTTTTAAAAATATAAAAAGCTCCTCTCAATAGAAGTTTAACAACTTTCAAAAAATATAAAATGTTCCTCTTAACAGAGACTCAATAACTTCTGAAAAATATAAAAATATTCTCACTTTTGCTTAACAAATTCAGCTTAGAAGACTTACAAATCTTACCCAGAGGACTTGAGATTATGCCAGAAGGTCTTACAAATCTCAGCATGAAAACAAATTTATCACAGAAGACTTACAAATCTTGTTCGAAAGACTTAGAGATTATGCCCAAAGATCTTACAAATCTCAACATTTAAATGCTTCTTTAAATAGAGGCTCTACAACATAGAAAATATAAAAGAGATTTTTTTCTAAAAGACATCAAGGGTTCATTCAAATATTCAAATAATCAAATTGAAGATTCTTTTCAAAAAGTTCTCAAGATTTGCATAATTTTTTGAGATTCGCATTAAGGATTCGAAGATTCACATTTGAAAATCTTAAAGTTCATATCTAAAATTCAAATATTCTCATTTGAAAACTCCAAATCTAAAATTCAATGTCTTAAGGATTCACATCAAAGATTCTCATCTTGTGGGAAAAAAAAACTCTCTAAATAGAAGCTATGAAACTTTAAAATTGGAAGAGCTCCTTAACTAAGATTACCAACTCTTTTTGCAATCATCCAAAGATTTCAAACTTTATCTTTGCAAAGTTTTCCTTGTACGAGGATCAAAGTCTCATCAAAAGGTCTTTTTTTTTAACTTTTATTTTTCTGAGATTATACTCGAAGGTTTTAAAGATTATGCTCGAAGATTTTGGAGATTATGCTTGAAGATCTTATAAATCATGCCTGGAGGTCTTATAAATCCTTTTTTATCTTTGAAAAAGTTTCTCCTTAATAGAGGTTTTGAAATGTTAAAAAAAATCATTTCATTTGTAATAAAAACATCTCATTTTAAAAAAGGTTTTACCTTTGAATCAAGGCTAAACATTTTTACAAATCTCATTTTGAAAATTTTTTTAGCCTAGAACTTATCACTTTTGTTATGAAAATTTTTTCTCAACCAAAAATTGAAATCTCATATTGAGCAAATTCCCTTCAATTGAAGGTCGAAATATCATATTTCCAAATTCTCAACCTTTCAAATGAAAATCCAAAGTCAATTGAATATGTAATTAATAAGATGAATGTCATATATGTAATGCTAAAATCAATGTCATAAATCATTAATAGTGGTAAATAGGTTCTCAAGCCCTTTTTCATTTTCTGTCATAAAGCTTTAGAACTAGCTAAAAAGCTAGTTTTTAATAATAATCTTCCACCATTTTTCTTTTAACTTAAAGTATTCCATTTTTTAAACTATTTATCTTATCTATGGATTTTCTACAAACCTTTTACCTTAATCATTCCCCTTGTTCCAAAAAGTCATTCCTACCATAATGATCAAAATCACTTATCTCTTATTTACACTAATTTATATCAATTCAAATATAAATGTCTTCACAACAAACACTCTAAAATATTCATGATAAATAAAGAAATTGTCCCATATAACTATTCCATGATAAAAAAAATGCATATTCTTTTGAAAACATGTGATTAAATCTCTTAGAAATTGATGATTATTGCATAAATGATGAAAGCGAATCATAACTTAGACCATTTAAGGGAATGAAATGGTTCGACACATTGAGATCTTAAAGGAGACATTTGTCACTAGATAGGAAAAAAACAAATCAGTATGTCTTCATTTGGGCTCACCAATGGAAAATCATCTTTTAAAGCACAATCCACTTTTGCACTCTTTTAATTTCTTGATATAGTAATTTAAAAAATGTCCAGATTAGTTGTGACAGGCTTAAAATTTTTGAGAAAGAAAAAAAGGTTCAAATTTCAAAATAAATCTTTAGATTGGGGTTCATCTTTTTGAATTTCTCAAAGACTTTCATTTGGTTACTTTTTCTAATGACATTGCTTGTGTTGCTTTCAATCTTGCTCTAAACTACCCTTTTGGGTTTTTGCCATAGAGCTCTATTCAATCTTTTTTTCTTTTCTTTCTTTTTTTTTTACTATTCTATCATGCATTTGAAAACTCAATATTCATCCAAAATCAAAAAATAATGGTGATTTCCTAAAGAAAAGCTTTTCAATTTAAATATTCACACTTGATCAAAATGGGCTTTTCAAAAGATGTAACGTAAGCCAGGGTTTGGGGTTCTAAAAGAAAGGATAAATAAGCCTAAAAATGTGTTTAAGAGTAATCAAACCAAGGATCATTTCTTTTCTCAATGACATTTTCTTTTCTACATTTTCCATCTTTTTTTTTCTTTATTTCATTTATTTTTCTCTTTTTTTCTTCATGTTTCATTGCCTAAAATTTTAGAACTGGCCTTTTGATTGTAGGCATTCTTTCCTTATCTTTAACTTGGGATCTAATACTTTCTCAAACAGATCCTTTATCATACTTGGCCCCCAATGTGGAGGGTGATCCTTAGTTAGGGTTCTTCCAAAAAGAATTTAATAGGTTCAAAGGATGTAGCAAATAGATATTTTTTTTCATAAAATGAATATGAAATATGATTGTTTATCATGTCAAATATGGATACCTTCACTAAAAAATAATTCTTAGGAGAAGATTTTCCTTTTTGATTTTGGACTCATTTGAATATCTCATCTTTTTTTTATTTATTTGTTTGTTTTTTTTTTTTTTTTTTGCAAATCAAGCTCAAATGCATTATCCTACCACATCAAATGAAGCCCCAATGTAACAATCTTTATTTTCACAACCCACCCCTAGTGTTCATTTAATCTCTATTCAATAAGAGATGAAATGAATGCCAACCACATCAAAGATATTAGGAAAATATGATAATTTGAGTTTTTGGTAAATTTACCCCAAAATGTAGGTAAAGAAAAATTTTAAGGCAATGAAAAAAGAAGAAATCAAGATGTCAAACATGGATATTAAGGGGATATAGCTTTTTAGTAATTATGCCCCAAGAAAAAAATTAGAGAGGTTAGGCTTTATGAAGAAACATGGGTAGTAATGTCTTTAGAATATCTTGACATTTATTAAATTACTAAAATCCAAAATCTTTTAAAGAGTACCTCACGTATTTGCTTACAAAAATTTTGCAAATTTCATTACTTATAGCCTTAATGAAGATTATTAACATTGAAATCCCTTTAGGTTAAGTAAAAATCAAGTTTGTGAGACTTGGGTCGTTAGGCTTTAGAATGGTATAGTGCTCAATTGAATTGGAGTATGAGATGGTAAGTGAAACAACTTGGTATGTTCATTCTTAACAATAATTACCAATTCCTTCAAGATTATTTTCACATGTAATGCAAGAACTTGTGCATATGTAATAACAAAACTTAGATAACAAACTTACAATTCTAGAATCTTCCCACAAATTGTTTGATACTTCATATAAAAAAAAAACTATTGTAAAGTAGATTTCCATTGCTCCATAAGCTTTATGGTCAAAGTGCCATTATTAATAAATTTTTCAATTTTCTCTTTCAATTGCTTGCATCTTTTAGTTAAGTATCCAATTACCCTTATGTGATATTACATATACATTCAGATCATAGCTCATAGCTGATGGATTTAAGGTTGTTTTCAAAGGCATAGGCATAAGGAATTAATGCTTTATTAGTAAAGGTAAGAGGTCAAGAATTGGGATTGGAATTCTCTTTTGATTATTTTTTAATCTTTTTTACTTGCTCTAAGATTAGGTAATAGTTGTTTGAGGACAAGTATTTGCATGAAAACCTAATTGTTGCACAGGTTGGCAAAGATAAAGATTTTGGGAGAGATTGTTTATAAAGAGGTAATAAGGTGGGTACATCAAATAAGGTTGACATAGAGTGAAGCCTTCAACCTGTTGCCCTTCATAAATCATAACTTACACATCTCATTCTTTTTTCTTTGGTGCATCATCTCTCTTTGCATCATTTGTACCACTTCCCTTAAGTTTGCCATTCTTGATTGCATTTTCTATCATCTCATAAAAAATCACTGTATCAGTAAAATTTTTAATGGCATTTCCAATCATTCTTTCATGATATGAGGTTTTGAGAGTATTGACAAACAAAATCGTCGTCTCTTTGTTAGTAAGTAGTGGTTGAACTTGAACAGCAGCATCTTTCCACCTCTAAGCATCTTTCTTAAAGCTTTCAGCGTCTTTATTTTTCATGTTCTAAAAAGAAAGGCAGTTAGTAGCTAAATATATTATGTGTCGATATTAACTAATAAAGTCAAGTGCTAGCTCCTGCTAGGAGTGAATGCAAGATTGATCTAGCTGAACATACGATCTCATCACAGAACTAGTAAAGATGTCTTAGAATACATGCATTAACAGCTTTTCACCATTAGTATAGGCAACCATTTGTCAACAATATATGGTAACATGAGTTGTTAGACACTTTGTACCACTATACTTTTTAAACTCTTGAGCTTTAAATTTTGGAGAAATAACATTCGGGACTAAACAAAGCCTATTATTATCCATTGAACCATAGAAACGAATTCCCTCCATTACTTGCAACCTTTTTTTGAACTTGTTCATCTTTTGGTCAACCTTTGAGTCTTCCACTGACTTGGCCACTTTTAACTTCAACTTCTTTTTTTCTTTTGGATCATCTAGATCAAGGATCTGGATTGGTTTTGAGGCTCTCTCCGGGGATTGGATTAACATAACTTTGGAATTGACCTTGGACAATAGTAATTTACATTCTTGGGTTAGTGTATGGATAAGCCCCAAGAAAATTTGCTTGTGCTTTTTGAGAAGGTTGGCCTTGATAAGGGCTAAATCTTGGAGGGTACAGAGGATCAATTACATTCTGCCCAAGATATTTAGGCTGACTTGGAGTTTTTTGCACCTTTTTTTCTTTATTCAACTTATTCAGGGCTTTCAAGATTTTATCCAACTCTACCTTGAGCTCTTATTGGGCTTTTTCAATCTTGTCAAAATGATTAGAGCTTTTTTTGTTCTGTATAGCTCAGGTTTTGGTGTTGTATTGGTGGTGAATGGAGGTTTTTAGATGGTAAAGCTATCCTTGAACCTTGTATACCACAATTAGCATACATATATCACTAAATGTTTATGCCAAAGTTTTTCAAGATTAACCTATCTTGTTTAAAAATCCTATATGCATGAATGAATAAATGCATTGAATGTTTGACATAACAAATTATGATGCATAAACACATGAATATATGTACAATAATGTATGAATGGATAAATGAATGCATGTGCTGATGTTTGTCATATTATAATGAAAATGAATGCTTATGATAATGATGCTGTATTAAAATATGACATATAGCTTAACAATAAATAAGAGATCAAATAAAATATTGTATAAAATTGATACAAATGAAATTCAAAAAGTCCATTCATATAGTTTAAGTAGGGTTACATTCTTATAATGGGTAGACAAGGCTTCAACATAAGGTTGGCTTCTTAAGTCTTGATTATATGTAGGGCTAGGTAATTTTAACCACTAAAGGTTCTCAAAGTATTCCTTATGTCATTGTCTATTACAAACTAGTAATGTATTTCAATCTTCACCCATCATAGGCTACCAACAAAAAAGATTCAATTTGAGTGGGAGTATTTTGCTAGCCATTACGGAGATTATCATCTGACGAGATCTTAGGTACTTTACTCCTTCCTAAAAGAGACGGAGCCCCTGTATAAGGCTCATGTAATGCAAATGCATATGATAGTGTGTGTGAAGGAACATATAGGTTTTAAACTCCCATAAATCTAATAAAAGACAAAAAATATTAGTAAACAAATAACATAATCTTTACATTTTAAGACAATTAAATCAAAGAATAAGATAAATTTAAAATGTTATGGCCTAACTCTCTATGGTTCTCTAGTAGAGTCGCCAAACTGTCATAACATATAGATCTGAAAATCTATAGCTAGACACAACCTAAAGAGTTGCCACAATATTTTATTAAGGTGTAATTGGCCAATTAAGAGAATCTACCCTTTTAAAAACATCTTAAACTTGAGTAAGGATCCCTAAAAGAATAGGTTATGGTCTACTAATTAGAACAGGGTTCGGGAGTTCAATTACACGTAAGGAAGGTTATAGCACCCCTACAATGCCCATCTTAAAAGACGGTACTATTTTATTTTAAATTATCCTAAAGATAAATGTTTTAATGGTCTTTATTTTAATGTTTAAATATTATAAATAATTGCTAAGACTTCTCAATCAATCTGATAAAATTCTTAAAAAAATACTTTCTTACCTTAAGAGTATTTAAGAATCTCATTTGTTTTCTTGAAAAGGCTCTATTATTGGAAAAACTTAGTCATTTGTTTTTGTTTTGTTGCAAATATATCAAAAATTTCCACTATGTGGGTTTAAATTAAAAATATTTTCTTAACTAAAAATATCTTAGATAATCATTCATTTGTGATTATTAAGATTTTCATCATCGAAATTTTATTTTATTTTTACAAGTTTTATTTATAATTTTTTTCCCATTTAGGTCTATTTAGAAAAATTTCCTACAAGTTTCATAATCTTTGGAAAGAAAATAATATGATAATTATTTTTTAAAGTCTCATTTAAGTTCTTCCACCAATTGGGTCAAATTTAGAAAAAACTTTTCACTTAGAAATCTTATAAAACTTCAACCATTTGTGATTTTTCTTAAGATTTCATCCTTGGATAGTTGTCAAATATTTTCATCCAAATTTTTTAGTTTTAGTTTTATTTTTTATTTAGGAAAAGAATACAATTATTTTTATTGAAATTTAATCTAAATTATTCTTCCATTTGAGACAAATTTAGAGAAATTCCTCACCTAAAGATTTCTTAAAAAATTTACCATTTGAAATTTCTAATAATCTCATCGTTAGATAATTAGTATTTATTCTCAAAATTCATTAAATTTGCATATATACACATTTTTATATTTTTTTAAAAAATAAAAATAATATTAATTATTAGTATTGAAACTTTATCTAATTTTTTTTCTATTTGGGACAAATTTTAAAAAATTTCTCATCTAAAAATTTCTTTGAAAATTTACTATTTGAAATTTTTAAAAATCTCATGGTTGGATAATTATTATTTATTCTCAAAAAATTCATTAATGTTTTTTTTTGTAAATACTTTCTAATTTTTCCTAAAAATTATACATAAATAGTCAAATAAATAAAATAAACAAATAAACAAACAAGTAAACAAACAAATAAATAAATAAATAGACAATTATGATAAAATACAAAGGTAGCTAAAACTTAAGAAAAAGGCAAGTCAAAAGTAAATACCAAAGATTGAGTCACAATTGATTTCAAAGCATGTGTGCCTCTGTAATTGTGTTTTTTCTCAACTCCTTTCCCTAACATAGAACTCCCAAAAGAAAATTTTAATTATTTAAACCTAAAACGTTGGAAAATACTAAAAGAACTCTTAATTTTTTGCTTTATTTTTTACTCTTTCTCTCTTGATTTTTTTTATTGATTCTTGATTCATCCTCATGGGTCTTTTTATAGGTCTTTAATCCAATCACAATAGGAGAAAGTTTTCTTAGTTTCAATCTCCTAATCAAAGTCAGTTTTAGATTTTTAATCCAAGTCCACTTTTTAACCTAATACATTTTTTCAATTAAAACACTAGACTTCAAATCGAATCAAACTCTTTTTTTTCTTCTTCTTTTAAAAGAAAAATATAAATCAATTCCTTAACAAAATAAATAATCTTAAACTAAAAAAAATACTAGAATCCTAAAATTAAATTAAAAAAATACCTTAGACTAAATGGGTTGTTTACAAAAAAATATCTAACATAATAAAATCATCTAACAAATATCCAAATCTATAATAAGTTTTATCAAAATACAAACTTAAACCAGTATTGTTGAAACTCAAAACAAATCCTAGATTAAGAAGAATAGTGATAAAAACCAAATTTCATTAAATATCAAAAGTAAAAAATATATAATGTAAGATAAGGGTTTTTCCACTATGCATAGCTTGCAAGCTCCAATTCCCTTTACTTTAATTCTTGAATTGTTTCTTACATAAATCTATTTTGTTCTGCTTGGAATTCGACAAAAATCCACTAGCACATTCCTAGATGGTTTATGGCCTCTAAGTCTATAATCTATAAAAGATGTGATTAAGTCATTATAACAGTACTAGAAACAAATATAATACTTCAACATTATGTAAAAATGCTTTGAAGGTTTGTACCTTTTTTGACTTGTTGCATTCACAAGCAAAGTGAATCTTTTTGCCATAATTAAAACACTTGACTGTTAGTTTTTTCTTCTTAGGATGAGCTTTAAGACCTTGTTCTTTGCCAGTTTGGCCACTCTTTGGCCTCTTAAGAGCTTTCTCTTTGTTTCCATCATATGGCTTGTGCTTAAATCCTGAAACTTCTTTTGAACTAGATGATGCCATATAAGCATTAACACTAGACTTAGATGCTTCTATATGATCTTCTTTTAGTTAAAGATGACCTTATAATCTCATTGTAGGTAAGTACACCCTTAAGTGCTCCCAACTATGTGGCCAAGAATGGATAATAACTTGAACTTGTTATTCATTTGTCAAAGTGTGGCCTGCCTCTTTCAACTCACTTATCATGTTTGACATCTCCTTCACATACTGCTTCATATTATGATTAGGTTGTTTCTTGTAAATGTCAAACTTGATAGTAAATTACCTCAATCTGATAACCAAAGTTGCACCAAACTTTATTTTCTAGGCATTCCATATCTTTTAAGCTATTTCATGAGATCGAAGCTCAAACATAATATCATTCTTTATATTGCTATGTAATACGTGTAGTGAACTTTTTCTTTTTCTAAACCTTATAAGCCTTTCGGTCCCTCTTATGCTGGGACATATTCTCTTACTTAGGCTCATCAAAGACATTGTTCAAAACCTCAAAAACCTCATGTTTTCAAGTACATATTAGATTTTTATTCTCCGGATCTCATACTTGTCCCAATTCAGCTTCTTACCCTTGTTTAATTTAACAATAATGTTTTTAGAACTAGAAACCATTTCAAAGTATAATTCTACATTCGAGAGACATATTCACTAATTAAAGGCTAGCATTGCACACTTGTCATTTTGTCACAATGTCACAAATAAAACAATGACAATCATTCATGTAAAATAAAACCAAAAGGTCACTATATTCATATTAGCTTTTTAAGTGAGATGGTAATCCAATAGAAAGGTGAATTGGATTTTCTCAAATTCTTCCTAAACAAATTATTTCAATATAAGTGAATGGGAATTAAAACAATAAACACTTTTGTTGAAAATATAATGCAAATAATAACAATTAATGAACCTAAAATCAAATGTAAACAATAATAAATTGTAAAAAAATAAGGATAGAGAAATCAAACACAATGATTTATAGAGGTTAGGTCCTTCTCCATAAGACACTTACATCCTCTCTTCTTGGTTGTTCACACTAAGGCTTCAATCCACTATTCTTGAATTGAAAATACAACCTATCTTTTTCTTTCTAAGGCTTAAGATAGAAACCTCTATCCTTTGTAGTATTTTACCCAATCTCACTACAAAGCTCACAAGAGGATACCTCACCTCTTGTTCTCTTCCACCATTGTATATTAAAGATAATTTTGCAAACAATTGAACAACCTATTTAAGGCTAAGTGTTTGCTAAGTTTAAGTACAAAAAAATGATGAATGAACAACAAATATGATTTTGGATACAATAAATACAAAAATGTAGACTTTAAAGCTTTAAAACTCTTGAGAGAATGAACATATGACTTGTTTGATCTTGCTCTCTTGATTTATCTACGTTTTTGGCGTGTCAGAATGGCTAATATATAGAGAAATTGAAGAACTAGCTGTTTGGGTAGGTTTAGAAAAAGAAATGCTCATTGGAAGCATGAAAAACTAGTCGTTGGAGAATTTCTGCCTAGACCCAATCGATCCTTTCCATGAGGGGATCGATTGGTTTATGTTTTGAACCAATTCATGCTTGAAAATAGCCTACCCGATCGATCCCTTTATTGTAGGGGATTGATTGGTTAAGGGGGTGATCGATCCCCTACATAGGGTGATCGATCCCTTCTTTATGCACGAGCATAAACCCGCATTCTGTTAGAAAAATCAATCGATCCCATCTTAAGGGGATCGATCCTGTCTATGACTAGCTGGTTGTCTCTTATTTTGCACTTTACTCACTAATTTGATCATATCTTGAGTTATATAAATCCAAATCACAAACCGTTTGAAGATTTAGAAACTAGACTTAAAGGATTTTCTATCCATGAAAAGTTCATCACCTATTCACTGTGTATGAATTATAGTAAATTTTTAAATTTGCCCCTTATGTAGTTTTTAGACAACTGCAAAGTGTCTAGTAAAAATTTAAAATATTTTCTTAAAAAATTTAGATTTTAATTTTGTTTGATCCATTAATAAGTAGACTCAAACAGCTTTCCAAACATATAAAATTCAAATATTAAAACTTTATGAATTAATAAAAAATTAAACAAGTTCAATATTGGAAAACTTTGTTCTTGTAAAACAACTTTCTTAAGTTAAGCTATTTCTCAAAACCAATATTATTCAAATTGTATTAAAAATGAATAAACTCACTTTAAAAACAATAATCGGACTTTCATTTAGTTTGAGAAATATGAAACCAAGAAAGATTTGTTTAAACTTTGAAAATCATATTATTTATTTAGTACCAAAATATAAAACTTAATAACATGTAGTAAATAAATCTTTTTCAAAATCTTGATCAAGTTTATTTAGCTTAATGTTTTTTCATTTCAAAATAAGGATCAATTCAAGGCTAACAATCTCCTCATTTTTGATATCACAAAACTTAAAGATAAATTTGCTTGATGAAAAACTTTCTTTGAAACATTTAAGATTTTGAAAAACTCCCTTTTAAGCAATGCATAGCAAAACTTCCCTTCAATTTATGCATCTTAATCCAACACAACTCAACAAACATATATTAGTCAAATATATCAAATAAGCACAATCAAACATATGCATGTCAAGCACAAGCAAATTTGTCCATATGATATTTCTCTCCCTTTTTGTCATAGTAAAAAAGCATGAGCGTATTAATGAGAAAATAAATACAAAGAGGCATCATTAACAAATATATTCATAAAACATATCTCTTTTTTTTTGTTTATGCTTTTATACCGAATATTTAAGCTCCTATATCAATTGCTATAAGCATATAAGAAGAAATATCTCTAAATTCTCTTCCCTTTTTTGTCATTTCAAAAGAAAGAGAGATCAATTCAAGGCATAGGACAAAATGCTTGATACCAATAATATCAAAAATATTTTGAACATATGTAATCAAGTATAATATACACAATGAAGTTCACATATATGTATTCAAGCATAAAAGTATAAATGTATCCAAATTTAGCATTTTAGCACAAATCATCAAATGTACCACATGAAATTTATAAGCAAAGGATAATGAATGATATGCAACCTACTCATAAATTATGTTATCATAAGATGTGCTTAGAATCTAAAGCATCAATAGCAATTAAGCATAAATTCAAGCACATGCATACAAACTCATACCAATTGTTATGGATACCAATTGTCAAATATATGTCATCATAAAGCATACCAATTGTTATCCTAAAACAAATCAAGCAAAATTGTATTCTAAGATTTCTCTTCCTTTTCAAATTAAGGATTAATTAATTTAAGGCACACATAATTTTGCATGAAAGGTATAAGCTATATCAATGATAGGTACATAAATAAGTATATATGAGAGTTCAAAAATCTTGAGCAATTTTGATACCAATTGTTACCAATTGTTAGCAATTTTATTTAACAACTTTCATAAAAGCACACATACTTCAAGCAAATGAAAGATTCATTCAATACATGCATAAAATGATAATAATAATCTTTAATAAGCTATCTATCCTAACAAGAACCAAAAGCTCGTATGATTTTAATAAAGCATGAATACTAATGAGCAATAAGATTCAATTATCATCATGTCATAACAAAGATTATTCAAGCATTTTCCAAACATGATGAACACATAAGCTATAGCAAAGAAATAATAAAAATATAATTATTCAAATATATTTTAAATTATTTCAATGCATAGCAATGAACTTAATCTAACATATACAAGTGTCTAAATATATATTTCAATCAAAATCATACAAGCATATATACTAATAAAGATACAAACATTTAGACATAATGTGGTATATGCTATTCAATATTCTTAATCGATGTACATGTTTCAAGAATTCATGCATTGACCAAATATTCATGCATTAAAACTTTTAATCAAAGCAATAAAAAACTAGGCATGAATATTAATCAAAGTGAATTAATCAATCCAAGCTTTTAACAAAGTTAAGACAAATTCTATCAAGTAGCTTGGTGATTAATTTGTGCAAAGTGTTCACAAATTCAAACATGATATCTCAATTTTGTATTAAAAATTATAAATTATAGGCACATAGCATAGATTTAATATAATTACCTCTATCCTTGTCAAGCTATGTTGTTGTGCTCATTGTAATTGAGTGAGGCTTTGAATCCTCCATTCTGTATTATTTAACCTAGTCTTTGATATTCTTGGGCTTGATTGATGAAAATGACTTGCTTTGCTTGTTCCACTTGAAATTTCAAAAATGTAGGCTCATTCATGCTCATTTCAAGTTCTCCTAGCATAAACTTAAAAAAAAATTTGACAAAAGATTTTCATTAGAAGCACCAAGAAAATCAATTGGTAAAAATTATACCAATTGTTAAAAAATAATTGTATATTCTAAGTCATTATAAACAAAAGAAAATTTATTCACTAAGCATAAGTTGCTAATTGTAAGGGAGATATATACTTAAGCTAGAGGTCGTATATCAAGTTAAGCATCAAATGTCACAATATTAGCACTAAAGCTAAAGTTCTCATGTAATGTGCAAAACATGAATCCTTTTTAGATCATTTAGAAATATTGAAAACAAAGAAGACATATTCAATATTCATGCATATTTAATAAATCACCAGAGAATATGTTAAAATAAATTTTAGGTCATATAAAAACTAAAAACTCAAGGAAGACATATTTATCATCAAAATAAATATTTAAAAAAATTTTAGCACAAAAACATAAATATGTCTACACAAATTATAGGCCATAATCAACAATGACTTAAGCTAAAAATAAGCATAATAAAAAATTCATTTACTTAAGTTATGTTGTAACTATGTCAAGTCAAGAAAAATCACATTTATCATATATACACACACTTGATAAGAATAATAGATGAACCAATAACACATATCATTTACAAGCAAATAGTTCATCATATTCAAAATCACAAATCAAGAGATATATCAATTGAGCACAAGATCCTAAATATTTCACAAGATTAATAAAACATTTAGGCATAAACATAAGCATATTTCACAATAGTATTTCACAAATTAAAAAATAGACAATTTAAACACTTTCAAATCATAAGTATTAAGGTTAAGTTGAACAAATCAATCATCATATAAGCACATACGTTGACCAAAAACATAGATGAATAAAGAATTAATTTATATATCACCTAAGCACAATAAGTTCATCAATTCACAAATCAATAGTTATAACAATTTAGAATATAATAATCAGGTTTAAAAATATATATATTTCACACTATCCAAGCATTGAGAACAAATTGAGTAATTTTAATCAACATGATCATATAAGAATATCAATAATTACAAATCAATATGCATAAAAATCACAAAAATCATTTCTATCATGCTAAAATCATTTAAACAAGTATATTTATGCAAAATACCATAGAATAAATCATTCAAAGCTTAATATGTTTAGGGTTTTGATTTTTACACTATAAAACTCATTTTTGCTTGAAATATACCTTAATAAATCTCAAAACTAGTCAAGGTCATTTTTAACCAACTTGAACTATTCCAACAAGTTTCAAATGATGAAACAAAGTTGTTCAAGTGGTTATTTGGCATTAGAAACAACGAAATAAAAAAATCAACTCTTAATCCCTGTATTTCTTTGAAAAAACTATTAAGATAGGCAAATATGTTTAAACACAAATTTAAGTTCTTTAAACCATTTAAAAAAGTTTTATATCTCAATTTGAAATTGTCTAAATGATTTTTATGCCTATGTACGTTCAAAAACAAGATTTGATCTTTTAAGTTCAACAATCCTTCGAAACTTGCATGTGACATTATGAAAAATTATAATCGATGCAAGTTATCAAGTTTTCTTTGTTTGATCAAGTTTAAATTATTGAATTCAAGATATTCAAATTCATTTTACAATTAAAAGCTTGCTAAAACAAAATTTCATATTTTAAGCCTTGACTCTAGCAAAAATTATTTTCAAAGCAAAACATAAAGTCTCAAAATTATTAAGCTTTAAATACTCCCCCTAAATTTGTGCATAAATATAAAAATAATTAAGTACATAAATAATCACACCAAGCATCAATAAAAAATTCATCAACAAAATTATGCTCAAGTAATTTAACACCACAATCAATTTCAAAAAGCATCTCAAACATATTTAAGTGCAAAATAAATGCATATTCAATTAAAGCTCACATTTTCTCAATATTATGCAACATATGTCTTGCAATCAATGCCAACTAAATTTTGCATAATCAATTAAGCATTCACAAATTTCATCAAGAATAGGTAACCAAATTCAAATACTCTTCAAATAAAAGTTTAGAGGTTACTTATCTCCATTGTGTGTCTAAAGTATTAAATCTTCAATCTCACATTATAGCTCATTGCTCTAGCACACCTACAAGAAACATTCTTATTTGATTTTTGGTACCCAAATTGCTTTGGGTCCTTGAGAGTTAGTGACCAAGTCTCTTGTTCCTTTAGGAACCCATACTTGCCTAATTCTAAATGGAACTTTTCTTCTAATAGGACAAGTATGTATAGTGTGACCATGAAAATTACAAAAATTGCATTTAATCATTTTAAAACTTAATGAACTCTTTAAAAGCTTTTATTTTTCATTTATCAATTTATCAAATTTCTTTTTCAAGACAAAATTTTTTTTTTTTAAAAATTCATTTCTACTTTGAGAGGTTTTTAAATCTATTTTCAATTTTTCATTTTCTTTTTCCAAAACATTTTTTGCATTCATCAAAAGATTATTTTCAACACTCAATTTTAAAATCATTTTCTTATGTTTCAAATGCATATTTTCAAACTTAATTACTAAATTATTGTAAGCATATTGTAACTTATAAAAAATATAAAAGTTTAAATCATAAGAGTTAGAGGTTACCTTTGATTCCTTAATAGCCATGACATATGATAGATGTTGGTTAGAAATTAATATTTCATATAGTTCATCCAACTTTCTTTATATTTTATTTGGGGTTAAGCATTTTGAGACTAAGTTGAAGTTGTAATCATTTAAAGCTCTATAGAGAACGCACTTAGCTCTTGTATCATCTATTATTTGCTTCATATATTTTTTATCTTTGAAAGGAGTATTAAGCTCTTTTTCCATCACATTCCATACTCCAAAATCTTGAGCCATAATGAACACTTTTATCCTTATTTTACATTCACAAAATTTAAATTTATCAATCATAGGAGCTTTGAGGACCTTCTCACCATCTTAGAACAAAAATTAAGCATAAAACCTTTACTCAAGGTAGTTAAACCTACAAATAGAGACCAAAGCTCTGATACCAATTGTTAGCTTTTTAAGTGAGATGGTGATCTAAAAGGGGGTGAATTGGATTTCTCCAAATTCTTATCAAACAAATGATTTCAATATAATTGAATGGAAATTAAAATAATAAGCACTTTTGTTAAAAATATAATGGAAACAATAACAATTAATGAACCTAAAATCAAATGTAAACAACAATAAATTGTAAGGAGTAAGGATAGAGAAATCAAACACAATGATTTACAGAGGTTCGGTCCTTCTCCATAAGGCACTTACATCCTCTCTTCTTGGTTGTCCACACCAAAGCTTCAATCCACTATTCTTGAATTGCAAATACAACCTATCTTTTATTTTCTAAGGTTTAAGATAGAAACCTCTACTCTTTGTAGTATTTTATTCAATCTCACTACAAAGCTCTCAAAAGGATACCTTACCTCTTATTCTCTTCCACCATTATATATCAAAGGTAATTTTATAAACAATTGAACAACCTGTCTAAGGCTAAGTAGTTTAAGTACAAAAAAATGATGAATGAACAACAAATATGATTTTGATACAATAAATACAAAGATATAGACTTTAAAGCTCTAAAACTCTTGAGAGAATGAATATATAACTTGTTTGATCTTACTTTCTTGATTCATCTACCATTTTGGTGTGTTGAAGTGGCCAATATATAGAGAAATTGAAGAACTAGCTATTGGGGTAGGTTTGAAAGAAGAGATGCCCATTAGAAGCATGAAAAATTTACTTTTGGAGAGTTTCTACCTAGACCCAATCGATCCCTTCCATTAAGGGATCGATTGGTTCATGTTTTGAACTAATTCATGCTTGAAAATAACCTACCCGATCGATCCCTTTATGTATGGGATTGATTGGTTAAAGGGGTGATCGATCCCTTACATAAGGTGATCGATCCTTTCTTCATGCATGAGTGCAAACCTATATTCTGTAAGAAAAATCAATCGATCCCTTCTTGAGGGGATCGATCCTGTCCATGACTGGCTGGTTGTTTCCTATTTTGCATTTTACTCACTAATTTGATCATATCTTGAGTTATACGATCTAAATCACAAATCATTTGAAGATTTAGAAACTAGACTTAAAGGGCTTTCTATCCATATAAAGTTAATCACCTAATTCACTGTGTACAAATTATAGTAAATTTTTAAAACTACCCCTTGTGCAATTTTTAGACAATTGAAGAGTGTCTAGTAAAAATTCAAAATATTTTCTTAGAAAATTTAGATTTTGATTTTGTTTATCCATTAGAAAGTAGACTCAAAGAGCTTTCCAACCATATAAAATTTTAATATTAAAACTTTGTGAATTAATACAAAAAAATTAAACAAATTCAATATTGGAAAACTTTGTTCTTGTACAACAACTTTCTTAAGTTAATCTATTTTTCAAAACCAATATTATTAAAAGTGTATCAAGTCCAAAATGAATAAATTCACTTTAAAAACAACAATTGGACTTTCATTTAATCTCAAATAAATAATCTTTAAAGATAGATTTGGTTTGAGAAATATGAAACCAAGAAAGGTTTGTTTAAACTTTGAAAATCTTATTATTTATTTAGTACCAAAATATAAAACTTAAGAACATGTACTAAATAAATCTTTTTCAAAATGTTTATCAAGCTTATTTAGCTTAATATTTTATCATTTCAAAATAAGAATCAATTCAAGGCTAACAATTCGCAATCAAATTTCATTTCTAAATGTGTTTGATTATCACTAATTTTTTTCATTAGGCAAAATCAATCATTCTAAGATAGAACAAATAAATTATCTTACAACTCCCACTAATCATAAGGTAATCAACATATAATCAATAACCTATATTCATTTCACACAAACAAGTGTTACAAAGCATAATTCAAGTGCATAAACATGTTCATAAAAAAAATACACATACTAAATATTAATAAAACATGTTTCTAATAATTTACGAAATGACTTGTCTATGAACATGCATTGATTTAAAAAAACTCCTATGATAGTTTTGCATTCACATTGCACATACACGGAGGTCTAGGAAATTTATGTTTCCTATTATGGAGACTTGGGTAGACTAAGAGGGTCGCACTCCTCTTTGTCCCCATTCTCACATATTTTTCCATAAAATCCTTAATTAGTGTTTCATACTTAGGATCACTCTCTAAAGACATCCAGGTATCTTGAAGAAGATTATTTTATTTAAGGTTAAAAGTGTACTAGCAATTCATATTTAATTTGGTCATTCCTAATGTGCATGTAGCCATGCCAAAATAATTCTTGGATCGTGCCATTAACCTTGATGATATACCTCTCAATATTATCATTTAGACCCATTCGGTATTTGCATCAATTCCATTGTCAGCTTTATGACTCTAAAAAATTACATTTATGTCCTTATAACAATTAAATCCTTATGAAAATAGTCATAATTTTTGTAACAAAATATAGGTAAAAAATCTTGAATCCATGAGTCAACATAAGTAAAAAAAAAAAAAAAAGACGATTAAAACCCATCTCAATCATTCTCAAATGATTAGACATCCTAGAACAATCAAGAATGAAACAATTTAAAAAATTTTCTTAAAAAAAATTTAAAAATATTTTTGTAAAGACAAAAAGGCATTCAAACGCTTTGGAGAGGGCATTCAAATGCTTTGGAGAAGGCATTCGAATACTTGCTTTTCGTTAAAAAAATAATAATTGATTTTTTTTTAAATAATTGTTGAAAACATTTAGATGCACCGTTTGGAAACCAAAAATAAATTATCCAAAATGCCAAATCATCAATGGCATTTCCATTTTATTCCAAGAATTATCACAAGAATAGTAATTATACTAAGAACACAAAAATTATGTTAATTTGTATGGATATTTACAAGCATAAAAAAATATATAATCTTTTTTGTTATAAAGAATATACAAAATGAATAAAATATAAGCTAATTTGGCTTGATACCATAAAAGATAAACTCATGCAAGATATATACGAACATAAATATATATTTTTTAATGAAAATGAAAATTTGACTTGAATTACTGATTGTTGAACAAGATCACTATAAGAAAATTATTCGTTTTTACAACATAAGTCTTTCAACATACCAAAATAAAAATTCCTCTTAAGAATTGTACAATGCCTATACAATTGTTCTCTCTCCTTTTCTCAAATCCTTTTCTTTTCCTGAGACATTTTTCACGCTTAAACTCTAATGGCCGAATGCCCTAATTGTATAACAGAATGGGAGAGTGGGCACATTTGTTTTTCTTTGTAAACCGTTCGTTAATTGCGTAGGGCAGTTTTTCATTAAAAAAAAAAAAATCCAAATTGACAATTGCGAGAGAATTGGGTCGGGCCATTCAATATGGGTGGAACCGATGTCCATTATTCTTATCAAATCATTTTTATTACCAAAGTATATTTGAAGGTTAGAAACTGCTTTTCAAATTCCACCAGCAACAAGATCCCAGCGGGCTTAGATGGACAAAGCCCAACCTTCTGCTATAATATATACTGAGCTGTTGGGACTAATGGAATGGGCTAGGAAATGGTGGTTACAATGACAGTAAAAGACCCGGTGGCCCGTACATTAACAAACACACAAACAATATCGAACCTGCACCTTCCATGCAACAATTGCCGCAGGTTGTCTACTCCGCTACTTCAGATAACCCTTTGGACCACTTTTCTCTCGTTCATGATCATTCTGAACAATTTGCTTATTTTAACTTATTCCAATCCATTATCAACCCATTTTGACAAAACAAAATGTTTCTCATACGTCCAAAAGAAGTTGAGGATTCATGTTTGAAGATTTCGGGAGGAAATTTAGCACATCGATTGTCTTTTGAGTTTGAAAAAATGCACCCTTTAGCTAATCCTATACGAAACACTATTTAGCAAAACAATATCAGCACGACATTAATTATGTAAACCTTTAAAAAAAATGTGAAACACAAATGATTAGTAATGGTATAATAAGTAAATAATATTAGTATTCTTTTTTATAGCAGTATATATAAAATCATTGAATCAATATGTAATAATTTTAAATTAAGGGTTAAAATGTAAATTGATAAGGTATGCACAAGATCAACAATTGTGATTATAGAAAAAAAAGTTTTGTAGGTTATTTGATGATCACTCGTGGGAACAGCAATCTAGAAAACAATTCCATGTGTGTTTGTAAAAAAGATAGTTTCTCAACAAATTAACAAAAAAAAAAAAGAACAATACTCCCATGACTTGCAATGTCAAACTCTACTCAACTTTGAAAATGAATAATATATGTGTAATTATTATAAATAAATTTGAGTTTTTCCTAACTGGCACCACTAAAATTTGTTAAGAAAGAAATCAAAAAAATAAATTTATCTTCACTTTTACATTTATTTTAATTTAAAATTTGTAATAATTTTCTTTCACTAAAAGTATAAATTTAACTGGTGTGTTTTAAAAATTTTTTAGCATGCATTTCTTTTATTTTTTATTAAACACATTTTTATCTTTATTTTAATTTTGATTTGTTACATGTTTTTTATTGGAATTCTCTTTCTTTTTTTTTTTTTTTCCTTTTTCACTTTGTCCTCATCACACTTACCTATTATAATTTTTCCTTAGTTATCTTTATAATACATATTACATATGATTTTGATCAATTTATTTATAAATAATTGTTTTGTTTTACTTAATATAATAATTATTTTATACATAATTAGTTATTTGATAATACGAAATACAAATGTAATCTCATTATAAAATAAATAAAAAAAATCGTATCATCTATCTAGTGGCATTTAAAATTTTGATTAGCTTGAGAGAAAAACGACAAAAAGTTTTTATGAGCAGCACTATTGAAACCATTGTGATAAATTTTCTTTAAGGATAATTTGAAAAAATATTTATTTATTTAAAAATTATATATATTGTGAGATATTTTTTATATTAGTTTGTCAATGTATATTAAATTATAAAATATTATAAATAAAGAAAATAATATGATAATATTGACCTCACTTATACCAATACCAATGATGGTGGAAGGGGATTCTAGAAAGGAAACAAAGAAAGAGATGGAAGGGGGAGAGGGGGTAGGGGTCGTGAGGGAGAAGGGCATTTTGAGCATCGATCTCCAACAAACAAACAGTGATTATGGCATCATAATAAAAATTCTTGTCTAAATCATGTAAAGCAAGAAAGGGTAAAAAGGGTTAGTGAGTTGGTGTGGGGAAGCCCTTCACCGTCAATAAAAAGGGCAAAAAGATTTGTGGGGCAAATGTCTTATACCGACTTACCAGCTTAGTGCCAAGAGAAAATATTCTCAAGGACACCTAACTACTGCTCCTATTTCGTGAAAAACAAAAGAGAGCACTCAACAATTGAAAGTGACATTTTCGGGACCATCCCTTGGGCTAGTCGGCAGGGATGATGACACACTCAAAGCCAAAACTTTCATCTAACTCTTTCAAATGGTTTTCACTGTTCAAACTTTTGCATACGCAATGCATGCCATGCTATCATCCATTACTCCGCCGGTATTTCGATACCCTCCTATATTGATCAGGTTTTTGTATCTATTATTTTTAATACACTTTTAAGCCCCTTAAATCACTATTCTTATTGTCCGAGAAAATGATTCGGATTAGACCAGGTCTGGGAATATCCTAATCGCGTAACCAAAAAAAAAAATAGTTAATGAAGGTAAGTGGAAACCTGGCCTTGCATTAATCAATTAGCAAAAAAGAGGGTTTTGCTCTCTCTCTCTCTCTCTCTCTCTTTGCGTCCTTTTTTTTTTAAACTCCCAACTAAAATATTATCTTTGATTTATAAATTTATATTAAGTTTTTTCTTTTTCACAAATGATGTTATAATCTAATAATAAAATTAAAAATTATAGGTATAAAAATTTAAAACTCTAAATTTATTAAATATCATATTTTAATGATAATTATACGAATCAATTAAATTAAATTTTATATTGATCTAGGTGAAAATTCGGCACAACAAATTTGAGTGATCTTCGAAATTTCATGATGATGTTGACAGCTCAATGGATGGATCAATTAACATTACTTGATCATTACAAATTTGTCTATTGTGATATGTAGCAGTCAAGTAAATCTTCAAATTTTTTTAGTGTGATGCTCCTCTGTGTCTCTTTCTCTCACTCTGTGCCACATGAAAGTAACACTACATGCAACGAAATTCAAACGTAGAATGAGATTATACTTATCAAGTACTGAACTTTAAGAAAAATGAAAAGAAAATAAAATGGAGAGAAGGGGGAAAGAAGGGGGGGGGGGGGGGCTGATCAGAGGAGAAAGCAAGGCGGGGGTACTTTATGACTTCCAATCTGGTTGGATGTAATCATGGAAGGACAATAATAATGTATGTAGATGAGACTTCAAAGTGAAGTTATCATTATATTTGTGCATGCTTAATTGGATGCCACCTAACAACAAACAACCCTCTTAATCATTCACATCTTTCTAACTTCTTATGGCAAAGGATGACTGAAAAAAACACCCATTGATTAATTATTTCTACATTAATGGCATTCTACAAGACAACTTTTTTAATTATTAGTATGATCCATTAACAGGCGTCTATAAGCCCAAAAATTATTTTCAAAAATTGGGAACTGTTTTCTTTTTAATAAAAAATAATTAGAAAGTTCACCTTCATGGTTCCTTCGACTGATAAATATAGCTTTTTTTTTTTTTTGCATTTTGTTTTGTTTTATTTTATTCTCCTTTTTTTTTTCTTTTATCCAAAGCTTTTTTTAATTAAAAAATTATGAGATTTAATTAGTTTTAAAATCATTTTTAAATAGCATCAAATTAAATTTTATTAAGTTATATTCTAATTCAATTATATATTAAATAATTTAAACTTATGTTTTATTTAGTTATATATTAACTTTAAGGTGAATGTGTTTAATTATATTTAGCAAAAATAATTTAATTTCCATTAAATTGAAAAATACTAACAAAAATATTGATTGAACAAAAATAAATAAATGAAAAAAGGATGAAAAAAAAAAGGAGAAAACTGATGGTAGTTTTTAGTATTTAAATTGAACTTTAAAAAGAATATTAGTTTGACTAATGAAATCTTAACTTTAGTAATTTTCAAAAGAGATAAAAAATTTTTTAAACTAATATGGATATGTTTACTTTTCAATAAAACCTAATGCATGGATGCTAATTATTTTTCTTAAATGAATTAAATATAATTTAATATATTAAATGCATAATCAAATTATAATTTAATCCAATTAAAATTTAATTTGATAGTAATTAAAGATTATTTTAAAAATAAAAAAGTCTTCAATTTTAAATGTAAAAAAAAAATCTTAAAAAAAAGGAAAAGAGATAAAACAAGGAAAGAAATAAAATATTGAATGAAGAAATAATAAAAGAATATAATTGTCTTCTCAATATTTAAAGTCAAGTAATTAACACTATTACTTCTAAAAAGGATAAGAACTTTCTTTTTTTACAAAATAATGAGTGTAGCTATATATATTTTCGATCAAATCTCAAGGAACCTTGATATTTTATGGATCTCGATTGATATATAGAAGGCCGAACCCGTAAACTTGGGATTCACTCAAAATTTCTGAATATTTCCAACATAAGTGAAAAGATGATAGCCACATTTTTTTTTCTTGAAGAATAAGTTGCACCATATTAAACTTTAATTTCAACTTTATACCAATCAGACAACTGTAACTCTTAATTTCGGAATATTGAAGATTACTAAAAATGAAAAAAAGATAAATTTCATTAAACGTTTAAAAGGAAAACATAGGTACAATTATATTTAAAATTACATTATAATTTTTGGAGTTACTACATTAAAGAGATTTCTTTCTAGCACTTGCAAAGTTGCCTTGCTTTGAATTTAACTATGATTTATTATTTTCAATTAGTGATCATTCCATTAATTTAGCTATTTGATGATAATTTACTTTGAAAGAAACTAATAGATAATCTAATGTGTCATACCAAACTCAATTAAAATTGAAGGAATGTTATGTCTCATTCAGTTAAACTTGAGTATCTAAATCAATCAAAATTGAAATGTAACATAGATTTCGGTTGATTAGTGGTTGAATTATAGAAGCGAATAGTTATTGAGATGGTTAACTATATATATTTTTTTAAGATCTTAAATCAACAACTTTAACAAGTTAAAAGAATAGGAATGATTATAGGGATGATAATGATAATATGATTTTATGTATCCACTTAATTATTGACTTGATGATATGGAAGAGAAATTTTTTGAATCTTGATTAAGCACCCCTAATGTCTTGTCATTCTTCTACTCTTTGAAATTTAAATTTTGATTTCAGATTCCATCATGCATATGTATAAATTAATCAGAATAGTCTTATCCCAACTACTTTGTGTCTTGCTATTCAAATAATACAAACATACTTTTTTTAAGACATCCAATGTGTTGGGATAGTGTACATGTGGATAAAAAAAATCTCATATAATTAAAGAAAAAAAAAGAGATTTGAAATGTTATATATATGTATATATATATATATATACACACGAAGTATCCAAAAATCTAATAATTTAAATTTTTGAGCTCAAATGATGTCTAACATATAGTATGGGCGCTCTAGTACACTCCATAGGCTCCAAGTATGACAAATCTTCCCAACAACTCTTATCAAAGTTAAGTTTATGGGTTCAAGTCCTAATTGTGTTATTGGAGGGAGAGAGATTATTGGTAGATCAGAAGTTGGCTGCGTCCATCAATTCCAAGTGCTCGATCATTGGTGTCAAAGTAAAAGGTTTGATTTTGATGCAATGAGTACATGGAATTGAAACACCTAAGAAAGAAGATGATGTCCTGAGTCAACTTAGAGCAAGGTTGTGTGCTGTAATTGAGTACATGCTTGAGTAGCATTGATTCAGCCTAGATCCATAGAAAGGCAAATGCTCGATGTACTGAGTCAACCTAGAATAAGGTTGTGTTCTATGATTGAATATAAAACAACCTAAATCCATAAAGAGACAAAGTTAAATGCTGAGCCTAAGGTGCACTGAAGCTATTCAAAATATAAGGCTGCACTTAAACCATGATGTGAGGTTGCCTAACTTAAACTATTGGGTTCAAGTAGTATTCAAATATATATATATATATATATATATATATATATGAATTCTTTAGAGTGCTTTAATGGAATCCAAGTATAACGTATTTTCCCAACAAAATGTATGTTTACGAGACCACAACGGTCTATATATATATTTTCGTTTAGTTATGGGATAGAAGGTTTGAATTACATGGAATTGACGGGGAAGAAAGAAGAATTTGGAAGGAATTACATGGAATTACTTAAGAAAACTCGCTCTTTCCGCCTTCGTAGTAGACGAGAGAGAGAGAGAGAGAGAAAGGCACCTTAAAGACCTTGAAAAAGTTGTCAGGACGTTGATAAAAGACAAGCACCGTAAAAGGTAAATAGAAGAGGGCCAAAGCAAAAAACCTAGAAAAGGGTCAATATTAAAAAAAAAAAAAAAAACAAAGAAATTGGTCACTATGCATGAGTTCTGAGCAGGACATTTAAAAGAGGAAATGAAAAGAAATAAAAGTAGTATCTTGAAAATCATGTCCTGATTGGTCCGTAAGACTATAAAAAGTAAAAGACAAGCTCGAATATATTTTTATTCTAAAGGGGGCCAAGTTCTTTAGTGATTTTACAGACAGATAAATTATTATAGTTTATCGTTTTCTCTTTCTGTTGAGTTACAATAATGTTCCCTAACAACCTATGTTCTCCAATCTACAGGTATCTGTTTTGGTAAATACCAGAAAGAGTTTCCTTCCCATAAAACTGATCCATATATAATTTTTTTTGAGGTGACTGATTATTAAGTAATGTCTATGAGTGAAATTGTTACGGAATTAAAAAAAGATATGTGCAATAAAAAATTGAGTATCCAATTTGCAGATATCGGTGAACATCCTACCTTTGCATTTGCATCGGCTACTGCCATAAAGGCTCGGCTTTACGTTCATTAATGTCTGGCTACTTTTCCTGGTACCTAGCTTGAGCCTCTATATTGTTATTTGCAACCATTTCTCCTAATTAATAAAACTCATTGCTTATCATTTCCGAGCTAGCTTGTTTTGTCTGAAACTCTAGAAGCACGAATGTCGGTATGACCTGCAGGTGCACTCACCAATATTCAATAACCAAATTAGATTGTTTTCGGGATATACTGAATAATGTATTTGTTTGTATGGTGTTATGTCAAATTTAATAAATATTTAATTTTTTATAATTCATTGTAAAAAAGGCATTAACCCAAAAGCGGGAAATTTCTGTTCATTTTGCTGATGTGCTTTAGGTTAGAGAAACACAGTGTAGTAAGTACTAAAGGTAACGGAAGAGTTCACCTCCCATGGGGTACATTTTTAATACAACAAGGTGTCTAAGTTTGAGGCTCTAGTTACATGTTTCAAGTTGCCTCCTAAAGGTAATGAAAAAGATAGAATTTAAAATCCTCTTCTGGTTATATATAAGCTTGACAGGCAATGGTCTTTGACCCTTTCTTTATTTGTTGATATTGAGAGCAATCAAATCAGAGTTGAAGGGTTTTTTTGGATAAATGATGAAATTAATTTTGATAAAATTAAAAATAATGATAAAAGTGAAATTAATTATTATAATGGTGAGATTAAATAATATAGCGATAAAATTAAAATAAATAATGAGATATGTATTTAAATACAAAAACAAATGGTAAGATAAGAATAAAAAATGATTATTAAGAACTTTATTCTAAAAATGTATTTATAAATTTTTTTTATGCATTTTAATATTATTTGTAATATTTAAAATTTTAAATTTTTTGTTCAATAAATATTATATAATAAAATTATTTTGTTATATTGAATCAATAAAGTTATTATTTTAAAATTTTAAAATAAAAAATTAAAATGAAAAAAAAAAAGGAATTATAACTTTAAAGGCAAAAAAGGAATAAAAATAAAAGATCATGAGCAAAATGGAATCGTGGGATGCGGTGAAAATAGACTTCTTTTCACTGAAGCTTTCATCATCAGTTACTGACTGGAGGCTCCAAATATATCACGGTGTGATTTGGACAAAAAAAAAAGAGGATAATCACCTTTCAACGGCACTAATCGCCCATCCAAACAAGGGCTAAATAAAAGTTACGTGATAGGAACTCAAGCTGTCCGCTGTTCACACGATCGTATGCAATCCTTGTCACAATAAAGATATTGCACAATAAAGAAGGATTTATATATATATATATATATATATATATATATATATATACACGTAAAATGGATCTAAAGAAGATTTGCGAGGCGCTATTATTGGCACCACCGCAATTAGATAGTTAGAGGTGACAAGATTTACCACGTAAATATAAATAGAGTTGAAAAGAAAATATCTGCAGAAAAAGAAGAAAAAAAGAGAAAAAAGCAAACAAAGATATGATGAACAGGCCAAAACAATTCCGACAAGCTGCACGTTCATGTCATTCTCTGGTTAATAATTGTGAGGAGTGAGAAGGAGGGCATGAAAAGCGAAACAAATGATCAACAAACGACAATATAGCATTTGTGTAGAAATTTGGAATCTTTACCGTACAAACACTTTCCGGATCATCGATTATGCCAAGACCATATTTTGTATATATAATTCATTCCCAAGGCGCAACCAAAACGATTTCCCTCGACAATATTTTTCTCCTTCCCAAAAAATTGAAAACAAAAGACGGTTCTGTGATAAAGTGAATTTGAAATGAAAATACCCGTATGATAAATGACTTTCCAAGATCGAGAACCTTTTTTCAGATTTTCTGGTGTTTGGCAAACATGAAGAATTTTGGTTGATAAATAATGTTTTTTTTATCAAATAAAAAAGCAAGGTGTCATTTTCCTGGAACACATGTAAAGCTTCTCTCCACACTTTTTTTTAGATACCTCTCCGCACATCATTCTCTTCTTCTTCTTTTTTTTTTTTTTTACATTTATCAAAGAAATTTTCTATACAAATTATACTAATTAGGTGGGTGTTCATCGCGGGTCAAAAATTTTTTATTTTATCATCTTTATTTATTGATTTTTTAAAAATTAACTTAATTTTTAAAAAGCAAAAAAAAAAGTGAAAGATAAGAAATAGCAAATTTAAATAGCATATAGACACATAAATTGATTCTTATTTTCACAAAAATATATTTTATAAAAAATATTTTTTATCTAATTTTTTGTGTGAGAGATCCACTTAATATTAAGATTCAACATAAACATAGGTGAATATATATATATATATATAATTAAACAGATAATAAAATATATCTTTATAATATATATATTATAAAATGACTTGTAATAGAGTATTATAAATTAAATTTTCACTTATCTATAATTTTTAGTTAAAAAACAATTCGAATTGATTTGATATCGACTTCAAAATGTTTATATTAAATTGAGACGAATAAGAAAATATTAGATCTTATTTATTTTGTCATTTTTATCAATAAAAAAAAAATGTGTGACATACCTTTGATATTAAGTGATCTCAAATAAAAAATAAATTTTTAAAAAATATTAATTAAAATTTTTGAAAAAAAATGATAAAAAAAGAAAAGAAAGAACCTTGATATAAAGTTAATCTGATCTTAAATTTTTTTAATTTTTTTTTTAAAAAGTAGTTATTAAATATTTAATAAAATAAAAATATAAAAAATTAAAAAAAAAAAAATGAAGAGTGTCGCGTGGCATCCCTTAAGGAGAGTCAACCTTTGGTCAAAATGACCAAGATTTATGCTATAAATAGATATTGCAATTTTATATCATTAATATATATTATTGTAAGCAAAACAGAGTACGCAGCAGAATTAAATTATATACCTCTGGCTGTTATCAAGTATTTAAACTTGTAAAAATTTCAAGTTTACAAAAAGTACCTTCCAGCCTATACCCAGCATCACATGATGCACTTGCTTCTTTTGATTATTTAGCTTGATGTTATAGCTTTATTACAGGTTACATATTTATAAGCTAATCTAGACTCTTTTATCCATAATGATTTCTTAAATTTGCAGCTCATCAAGGAAGCAATTAATTTAAAATAATCCTAGATTCATTCTTTTCATTTTCACTATATACATGTATGTAGATCAATACATGTATTTTTTTTATGTGCTTAATGATATATGCATCCTTAAATTCTCGACATATGGGACACCTTAAGTTAAATCCAACATTTTCAACACGAATCATGGCGATTGTATCTTTCTGAAAAAAAAAAAAATCACTTCCATGTATTATAAGATACAATACTCTTTAAATGAGTACTTTCTGAGTTTAACTTATTTAATGAACTTCTTATAAGTCATTGGGGTCCAAAATCTTGACATATATCTTTATGTAACACAACAAAACATATCCGTTATTTCTAGGAATAAAATGAAATCTCAATGAAACATAATCAACTATAAAATGAACTAACAAGACCCATATGATCCACATGACTCTTATACTAATTAGCAAGCAATTAATCTTTTGGTCATTGGATCAAAAACCATAGTTCAGCACTGGTATGTTGAATTTCCACTTCATACTTTTAAATATGATCTCTAATATCAATATAATTGAAATAGATATGTTTGCTATGACTTTCTCTTTTATGATTCTTAGAAGAGAATATTGCACTTGAGTTGTCACCGTAAATCTTTATAGGTTTTCCGTAATAACTCTAATTTTAGAAAAAATTCTGAATCATAAGTGATGTGATTTTATAACATTCTAAATATTTCCAAAACCATTTTAAAAAATAAAAGCTTTTGTTTCATGAAATAACCCCAAGTCACCGCTTATAAGTAAAATGCCATCAACATAAAGGCCTAAGAAAATCAATTTACTATCACTAACTGTAAGGTATCCTTTAAGGTATCCATTTTGATCAACAATAGTTTCTATAAATCCTAACAAAACAATAATGTGTTAGGTGAAAAGTCCCAATTAATTAATCATCTAAGCAAGCAGAAGCATAATCAAATAATAAATTATTCATACAAAAGACAATAATTTAATGTGGTTAAGTCCAACCTAAAATGACTTACAAACACGAATGAAAAAAATAATATATTGGTTGTAGAGAATTACAAACATACAATTAAATCAACCAAACGCTCACCATATGCATGTGAACTATCTCATTCTACTATAGTACATTCAAACAAACACATGCATATGGACTCTCTCAATCTCTTTTAGTACTATGGGATGTCTATCTTTTAAAATCTTACAATTCTCTTTACTTCTTTCTCCCAATATTTATAAGCATTGCCTACTAAGAATCATTTTCCTTTAAAATTCTTACCTTACAAGTCCTTTTATCCACCATGTAATATCTAGTCAATTCCAAAAAATCTCAAATAGATTTCTTATGAAATTTTTTGAGATTTAAGTCAATATTCTTAACATCTGATCCACATTCACATCTACTTTGAACATGAATTTAATACTAGTTTTAGTCCAAGTTTGATATTAGTTAGGTGAAAAGCCCCAATCAATTAAACAATCGAGCAAATGAAAGTATAACCAAATTATAAATCATTTACAAGAGATGACAATTTAATGTGCTTCAACACTCTATTAACTTACATCCACAGTAGAGAGAAAAGATCTACTAACTGTAAAGAATTACAAACATAAAATCAACTAATAAACATTCACAATCAATACCAATTGACCTTCTCATTCTCTTATATTCTTATGAAGCATTCTTAATCCAAATAAACACTTACATACACCCATAGACCTTTTAATTCTCTTCTAGTCCTATGAAATGTAATCAATCAAAAATATACATAAATGAGCACTCTCCCTTAGCCCAATACGATCTCTATCCATAAAACTCTATAACTCTCTTTATCTCTCTATATCATATCTAACCTATTGAGACTACCACTATTTATAAGTCTATTAATTTTCCCACCAACAATCTTTTTCCTTTTAGAAAATTTCTTTTACAAGCCTTATTGTTTATCAAGTAATATCTAATCAATCTTGAAAAAAATCTCAAACAAATCTCATACCAAATCCTTTGAGATTTGAGTTAATATTCCTAACACAATATTATGAAACTTTATATACCATTGGTAGGATGCTTCGTAAATTGACTTTTTTAATTCATAAACTAGATCATATCTAGTTGATGTAACTGTAAATGAAAATAAGCTACTGATAGCACCTAAATTTATAGTGATTTTACACGTTAAAATTAGTGTAGAATTTTAAATTTTGGTCAAATTTGGTACTGTTAATGTTGTTTTCTTGATTTTTAGGGTTTAAGCCTTTGGAACATGGAATTCATGCAATTTATGCAAGCACACATGCAAGGTGATATTTGGCCATGCAATGAAGATGGTTAGCCAAACCTTATTGGTCTTACACTTCTTGTTTCATTTGGCCAAAAGGAGAATTTTGCTTGTATAAAGATTGTACATGCATTTGGCTAGCTCACTTTCAAGAAGAGATCAAGTACACATGTGACATTTAAAGAATTTTAAGCATACAAAAACATAAAAGACTTTTGACCAAGGGAGTTTACATTCAAGAATGACTCTTATGATCTTTACGTGAAGAGTTATAGTTTAATAAGGCTTTTTGCAAGATTGATTTTAAAAGAATTTGGATGAGAAATAAATATATTGTCTTAGAATTCAAGCCTTAGCCGAGCACATGATGGAGCAATGATCAAGATTTAAGCTAAGCAAGATCTAACAAACATGATGAAAGCCAAGGAACCCTATTCGACTAAAACATATCCAAGACCAAGAGCCTTATTTAGTTATGTTTTCTTCAAAGATCAAGATAGGCTTATCTTTTAGAGTTTGGCTAGGAATTAAACTTGTAATCCTTAATCCTTATCCTAGCCGAAACTCTACTTATAAATAAGAGGTTTCTCTTGTACTTCAAAGCATCCCATTCTTCATTCTTTTATTTCTCTTTTTAGTTTTCTTCTATTTAGTTCTTAGATTTGTTTAGTTATTTTTATTATTTGGCTAAGATGATAGATTAGCCACAATTACATTGTTTTCTATATTCTTTTTCATACAAGTATTCTTTCATTCAAGATCTAGTTTCTAAAAGCTCTCTTTTCTTTATAAATTTCAATTTCACTATTGTTTTCTTCATTACAACTTTCAGCCAATGCTTTTTTCTTAAATACAAATTTTGGTTTTTGATGCAACTTGGTTCTATTGTTTTTTTTATGCAATTTTAACATTTATCCTTCACTATTCTTCCTCATTTCTCAACTTTCAATCTTTATTTATTTACATCTTGTTCATTTGGCTACAATCCTATTATTTGCCAAATGATAGTTGGATAAGTAAGATCGAGGCCTAAATTGCTTTAAATCTTCTTTTACTTCTTTTTACAAATCAACCTAAGTTTTTATCAGTTTAGATATAAAATAATAGTCTATCAACTTTGATACTTAAATCCACCTAACAATCAATTTTGTAATCCTTGTGGGACGATACTCTAATACTTATTACTTTATTACTTGATTCAAACTATGCACTTGCAATCATTGCAAAAATAAGCAATCAAGTTTTTGATGCCATTGTCGGGGATTATAGAGGTGTTTGATTCAATATCAATAAGGATTTTCTACTCTTTTATAATCTAAACATTTATTTTCAATTGCTTTTATTTATTTTGGTCTTTTCTTATTTGTATGCACAAATCTAAAAGTGTTGATCTAGCTTCTGTTGATCAATAGATTGAAAGAACTTTTAGATGTCGAAGAAAAGAGCAATTGGCACTATCTATACCTACACTAATGACAAATGCAAACAATAGAGGATAAAAAATATTAAAGGATTATACAATCCCAAATGCTAATACTTTTCAACCATCCATATGACAGCTAGCCATTCAAGCAAACAATTGTGAGATCAAGCCTTCAATAATCCAAATGGTTCAAACTCTTGTATAGTTTGGCAATCTACCAAGTGATGATCCTAATATTCACTTATCTTATTTTTTAAAATTGTGTGATATTTTTAAGTATAATGCTATTTCAGATTATGCAATACGAGTAAGAATTTTACATTTTTCTCTTAGGGACAAGATAAAAAGTTGGCTATTGTCACTACAATCTGGGTCTATAACAACTTGGGAGAATTTGGAGCAAAAATTTCTTGTGAAGTTTTTCTACATGCCAAGACTACCAAGTTAAGGAATGACATCACCACATTTATGCAAAGAGATGGTAAAAACCTTTATGATGCTTGGGAAAGATTTAAAAAGCTATTAAGAAAGTGCACGCACTATGATTTTCCCTAATGACTACAAATTCAGATTTTCTACAATGGTCTTACTCCGTCCATGAGAACTATTTTGGATTCAGCTACTGGAGGAACCATTATGAGCAAAACTATTGAGAAGGCCCATGAGTTAATCGAAAATATGGTTGCCAATAATTACCAATAGTGTATGAAAAGAAAAGTATATATAAAATTAGCTAGTTTTTATGAGTTGGACGCTTTTACTTCTATTAATTCATAGTTAGCAACCTTAACCAAGAAAATAGAAACATTAAGAGCCCCATCCTAAACAATCATATTCATGCAATTCAAAACACATTTGTCTCATGTGATATATGTGATGGACATCATTGGAGTTACAAGTGTCATTTTAGGATAGAAATAGATAGTTTAAGCTCATCTACAATCTTTATAGTAATACATATAACCTAGACTGGCAAAACCACTCTAACTTAGCTTAGAATCAGTCTAACCACCAATCTACCAACCAAAACAACAATACTGCCTTAACCCATAACCTTATAACCCATCCTAAGAAAGAAACCCAATCTTAAAAGATGTTGACCTAGTTGATGCAAGCCAACAATGCAAATATTCAAACTCAAGCTGTATCAATAAAGAACCTTGAAAACCAAATTGGTTAACTCGTTCAAGTCATATCCAATTTAGAAATGAAAAAACTAGAAAAGTCCTTTTAAATGGCCACCTAACCCTTTTATTTATAAGCTAAGGTTGAGGTGGTTCAGCTAATAAAATGACAAAAAAATGCCAGCTAATACGCCATATCTTCTAGACTCTTGCAAGTTATCCATTTGGCTCATTTAGCTTGTTTATTTACTTTTTTTTCACTTAACTTCACTTCAAGCTTGCTTTCTTTGATCTTGTAAACACAAAAAAGTCAAAATTATGTCTAATGAGAAGCCTCTAAATTGCCAACTAAGTAGCCCATTTGCTCCCTCTTGAATCCAAGGATTGATGCCACAAGCTTAATCATCACACAAGTGCATCATATGGTTAACATTGAATTCCTTTGCTTCCTTTTTTGGTGTCAAGTTGTAACTAATATCTTCTTTCAAATTCTAGCCAATGGGGAGCATTTAGTTGCCAATTTGTCTATAAAAAATTTTAGAAAATTCTAAAAAATTCTAAGCTCCAAAGATGGTTTCAAACCACACTAATGCAATAGTCATCAAACTAGCTCATGCAAAATATTACAAAGGTGACAAAGCAATAGTGAGCTAAAAATAATACTTTTTCATGAACAATATAAAGATTAAAGCTTAAAATGTGGTTTAATTAAACTCAAGTAAGCTATGGAAATCATAAAGAGAAAAAGTAAAAAAATCTCCAATGAATGGTGATAGAAGCACATGCAAACTAATTTTGCCTTTCATAGCTTTTTACACCAAAATGCATTCAAAATGAGTCCAAAAGCTCTAAATTTCTTTTTTTTTTTTCGCATATTTTTACATACACATTGAATATTTATGCATTTAGGAATATTTTTGCCAATTTTCTCAAGAAAGCAAATATTCAAAAGAAATTGCAATTAAAAGGTGTAATAAAATGCTAAAATTTTAGTACAACCACAAGCTGAGGTGAAGATAGGATAAAGGAAAATTTAGGCTTATAATTCTTATACATGCATTATTGATGATCTTTTTCTTCGATGAGAGAGCTTTTAAAAGAATTGTACACCCCTAAACTTAGATTTTTCTTTCTTTTTTCTTTGACTTTTCTCAAAACAGTATACATTGTCACTTGAGCACTATTTTTCTTTTTATTTGAAACTATTTTTCAACCTTTTCAATTGCTCGAACATACTTTGCACCCTTTTTTTTTTCTCTCTCTTTTTTTTTACTCCACACTTCATTTTCAATGTAACATAGCACTTATATTTTGATTGATTGATCCATATACACATAAGGTAAGGTAAAAAGATAAAAATAAAAATTCAAAGAGTGGCTAATTCATGTAGGCACAAAACAAAGAAAGCCTTTCTACTTTTATTGCACCCAAATTACCCCTTAACCTTTATTTTACACCTAAATAAGCCTTTAAATTTTAATTATATCTAAATAAGTTTTTAGCTTTTAATTTGTAGCTTAAACCCTTAACATAAATCAATCTGTTGTTTGAAATAAGAGTTTACTTGGATACAAATCAAAGAATAATGGTATAATAAAAATATAGAGGCTTATTTAAATAAAATAGTAAAGTTTAAAGGTTTGTGTAGTATTTTGGCCTACTTTTCAACCATTTCAATTGCTTGAATATACTTTGCACCCTCTCTCTTTTTTTTTCTCTCTTTTTTTTTACTCCACACTTCTTTTCCAATGTAACATAGCTTTTATATTTTGATTGATTGATCCATATGCACATAAGGTAAGGTAAAAAGATAAAAATAAAAATTCAAAAGGTGGCTAATTCATGTTGGTGCAAAACAAAGAAAGCCCTTCTACTTTTATTGCTCCTAAATTACCCTTTAACTTTTACTTTACACCTAAATAAGCCTTTAGATTTTAATTTATATCTAAATAAGCTTTTAGCTTTTAATTTATACCTTAAACCCTTAACATAAATCAATCTTTTGTTTGAAATAAGAGTTTACTTAGATGCAAATCAAAGAATAATGGTATAATAAAAGTATAGGGGTTTATTTAAATAAAATAGTAAAGTTTAAAGGTTTGTGTAGTATTTTGGCCTACCTTTTATACTTTTACAAAGAGAATGTAAAATATATACTGAAATATACATCAAATTGTCTAGTTGAAATAGAAAGGAGTTTGTTTAAACATATATTTCCTAACAATATCTGTAAATGGAAATCTAGTTACATAAAAATGTTTCTTAATTTGAATTCTTGCATGGAAGCATATTTATTTTTTGTGCCTTTAAGTTTTGTTATTATCACTATAATGAAAGGAAAAAAGAAATAAAACATTAGTAAGTTATAATTTTAGTTAACATGTAATTTTTTGAATCATTTATTTATATTATGTGTTCAAAAGAAAATTATAGGTTAATAATATTTGTTTAGTACATGGGATGTAATTTCAATTCAATCAATAGATCATTCTCTTTTTTATGTAAATGCAAAAAGAAAACAAATGCAAGAGTTTTGTTTTTTTAATGTTCTTTCGAATGAATTTTTTTTTGTTTATGTTGGAATTGGATTGTGTCTTACCTTGTTTTCTATTTCTTTACAGGAGATTCTTCATAGAATAAGTTTATAGGGAACTTTGTTTGTGTGGGTAAGCCTGGCAAGCCTTTATCAATATGTTTCTTGCCCTATTCTTCTTTGGTAGCTAGTGTAAGTAACATTAGCAAGATAGTTTTTTTCTTAGTATCATCCAATTAGTATACAATATGAATGGTGTAACTAGCTTTTGCTTTGTCAATTGATTGTTATGTCATAGATATTCAAAAAACTTACTTTAGATGCTTTAGTGTTTTCAATGGTTGTGGGAGAGTCATAGGATCTTAGTTAGCTAATGCAATCAAACTCATCATCGTTCTTTTTACTAATCTTTTTAAGGAACATGAATTGTATAATTCTAGTGTCATTTTAAACTATGATGAGTATTTTGCATCTACAAGGAAATGTTTATTAAGTTTGGTTAAATGTTTGTGTATTGACTAAGTTAGTTTTTTATTCTATAATACCTAGGAGTGGACTCATTTTCATGGTGTTCAGTACACTAGAATTTGCCATCACATGGTATGGTTGTTTTGTTATATTCATTACAAGAGTTATAAAACCCTTCGTAAACATCAATATCAAGAATTCTTGCTTGATATGTAAATTTTGTGTTCTACAATAATTCAAGATTTAATAGATTTTGTTAATTCTATTTTTTTTTACATAGAATGTATAAGTACATAAAATAAAATATTTAAATGATACCAATTCTTGAGTTGGGTCAATTTGTAGTAGTTGGTCAATGGTCATTTTTTGTTATTTTTTCTCTTTTATGGTGAAAGTTAAGGTACAATATTGAGTTCCTATAGCTCAGCCTCATTTTTTTTCCAACTTGGGACCTAAATAAAATGTGTGTTAATTTAAGTTTTCAAGGCTTGAAAAAATTCTATGAAAAGTTAAGAACATAGTCTTTCTTTTTTACTTTCTTAGTTTTTTAGTACATGAATAGGTGGAATGCTAGGATCTATTATGATTCTCAAAACCAAATATGTAGCAAGAAAATGACTGGTGGAATTTTAGGATCAAATATGATTCTTGAAACTAAATATGTAGCAATATAAATTTGACATGTTTTGCACATGAAAATTGACTTGACTTTTTTTTTATAGGAAAGGTATTTAACATTGCTTTTAATTTACAGTATTATTGTTTAGTTACTTTTTAAATTAAGATGAATAGAAAAAGATTTATCCATGAATTTTTTTAAAGTCATGGTTGTAAAGTTAATGATCAAGTTCTTTTTCATCACCCAAGAATTGATCCTCATTTGGCTGGTTTACAAATCTCTCCAAAGTGTGACACTTATTTGTAGACCCATTTTACTTAAAGTCTATCTATTGGTATATGCCTTAAGACCAATCGGATTGGCTATAAAATACATGTCATATTATACATTTATATTATTATCAAAAGTATTTGTTATTTATTAGATTGTGTACACATAATTAATATTACTTACTTCTTATAAATAAGGTCTATAGAATAAATATGCTTTGCAAGGGAATTACAATGAGATTGTAATTATGGGATCATCATTGCATTAAAGTATTATTCCTAAATTGTTCCTAGTCGATGCTTTGTCAAGAAATGACATTAATAAAAGCTATTAAGATTGGCAGATGGTTATGCTATTACTTATGAAGCAAGCAACCGATTGTTTTGGTAGAAGTTTGGATAAACTTAAGCTAACTTGTAGGTGCTTATTATAAGAACAAGTTCATTGACCCGATATAAGAATGCTTTATGGTAGTTCATATAGTATCTATAGCTATATTCTTATATGATGGTTGCATAAGTGATGTTTTGAGTTAAGGTTATTTATGATCTTATAACATGAGTGGCATACTTAAACTTTACTTATGGTTCTACCCAGGAATGTTTCAGTCGAGGATAGATGGGTTTAACATGAAGTATATGAAGATGCATGAAGTAATCAAGATGGAATTCATCACTTTATGTGATCAAGAGAATATCTCAATTAATTTTGATTGAATTAACTTTAGAAATCTTTGGCCAAAATGAAATAAGAGTTTAAAGTTGTTCTAAAGTTTATTTTGTGAGTTAATGTTAATGACAAGACTTAACATAGTTGAACAAAAATTAAATAGACACTAAACCATGCTCAATGTTCAAGCTGAGATGTTTAATGATGAAAGGATATTAATTATAAATCAAAATCATACATGGATAGGTTGTGAAGCCATAATGACTTTCTTTAGCAATTAGGGGTCATGATAATGTAGCTAGCATTTATCATAATCTATAAATATGAGATGGCTAATTAGAGAGTTAGTGATGAAGTCAAAAGGTTTGATTCATCTAAATCCTAATATAAGGATTACAATGCTTATGTTTATTGCCAACATGATAAGGAACCTAATGGGTCACACACAATAGGATATGTTGTGAATATTAAAATTGGAATAAATTAAGTTGGACTTAATTTATTAGGTTAAAATCCAATATAAAGAAACATAAAAAAAAAGTTCAATACTAAATAAGTCATAGTATAGTCAGCCAAGTAAGTAATCATATTAAGAATAAGACTTGATCAAGGGATTATTCTATTGATAATAGAATTAAGCATAAGAAAACCTTAATACCTTAGGATTTTGACTTACCCCTTGTGTCTATATAAAGAACTTAAGCCACCCTCTTTTGTAACATTCTAAGAGAATAGACATCTCATGTGTTGAGAACAATTAAGAGAAAACTCACAAGGGGTTGACTAATCTCACTAGCTAGAGATTTTGGTTTTAAGTTATTCCCATCCATCGGATAAGGTTCTTTCACTTTGTTCATATGGATCACCATTAGAGGTTTGGATAGCTATAGGCTTGTTAAAACTATTTTAGTGATCTCTTCCTTAGTGTAATGTGAAGTCAGCACATGAGGTAATATACTATTATTCAAAACTAATTATTGTGTTTGTATGATTTTATTGATTGATCTTGACATTAAGGAGTTGAAAATTTTTAAAATTTTAATGCTAATACTCTTGTATATTGATACACAATTCCTTTTAAATGGTATCGGAGCCTTGTAAATATAGATTATACAACTTGGAACCTTATTTGATTGTCTTGACATCAAAATTATTTTGATTACAATCTGTTAATTGTGTTTTGATTTGATTATTCTAGAATATCAAAATATAATGTCTTAGTATGATTAGGATTAAATTTCATGATTTATGCACATGGTTTACTCAACAAGATTGAATTTACTTCATGATTAATAAACTATTCTAGGTTTTAGTAGCCTATTATGTGCATGAAGAAAATTTTGGTTCTCTTTCTAGCAATCTTTGATTGATTTGAAAATTTAACCCATAATTCTATATTGATAGAAAATTTTTCTTTTAAAATTTGAGAAATTTTGGAAGAGATTTACATGGCCAAATTAGACCAGTTTGAAATCAATCCATTGCTTCATGTAAAATCAGTGATGTTTGAGGAGAAAAATTAATTCTCTTTTTAGGGTTATTGGTTTCTATGAAATTTTAACAAAATATAGTAGACATCTTGAAGGTAATTTTATTATATTTACATAATTTTTGAAATTGATTTGGTCATTCAAATGTTGATGAAAAAATCTACCAAGAAAATTGTCTCTAGCAACTGCATGTGTATAAATTGTTTAGATTAAGGTTGTAAGCGAACCGAACATGAACAAACAAATGTATGTCGATGGTTTGTTTGTTTTTTTAGAGGTGTTCAAGCTCAGTTCATGTTCGATAAGAAACTTGATTCATTTAAATAGTAGGATGTTCAAGTTCAATTCATGTTCGGTTCAATTAAGTTAAATGAGTTTATTCATGAATATTAAATGAATATGTTCATAAACAATAAATAAAGCATAACTAAACAAATTTAACAATCAAACCCTTAACGAATATAAACAAACCCAAATGAACATAAACAAACTTTAAAATAGAATTAAGGTAAAGGATAAAAATGTAATTTTATTAATATTATTATAAATGAATAATAAACGAACAATAAATGAACAAGTTTTAAATGAACTTTAAATGAGTTTGTTCATGAACATAAACAAAACAAGAAGACCTCTATTCATATTCAATTCGTTTAATAAACAAACATAAAAATGCTGTTTAAGATAGTTTGTTAAGCTTAATAAATGAACATAAACAAACAAAAATAGAACATATTTATAAACGGTTCATTGAAAGCTCAATTTATTTACACCTCTAGTTTAGATACACAAAAACCCTAATTTGATTATGGGACTATGTTTTCTTAATGCAACTAGTAATTTTCATTTTTAAAAGCCTTTAAAACATTAACTAAATTTTTAATGAAAACTAACTTCATAATCAAGATTAGGAATGTTAGGAAATTTGTTCATCAAGATTTCAAGACTTACTTTCTCATTAAGAAAAGTGGACTATTTTAATTAAAGCCTATGTTATTGTTACTTATGATTTATCATTCATAACTAGAGGCAAATAAGAGCTTGTCAAAGAGTTGTAAACTCTAGATTGGATTCTCAAAGGGTGCGGCATTGGATGCCTAACCTGAATACCATAAATTCCTCAAGGAGGAAGTCCTAGTCGCAAGCAAAGTTTCCCATTTGGAATAGGATCCAATAAAACCCTCGATTGGTTCTACTTATTGCATGATTTGTGTTCCTAAAAGGTCTAGAACTTAAGGAAATTTGTTTTCATTAAGACTCCAAATTAAATTAGAATTCATAAATGGTTTAAGATTCCTAATTGACCTAGAACTAGAATCTTGATTGGACTAGGACTTCACAAGATTTGTAGTTTTACTTGTATATTAATTAACTTGGTAATCTTAAATGGATTAGGACTTGTGTGATCAGAATAAATTAAGAATCCCAATTGAATTAATAGTCCTAAACAATTTATGATATTAATTTCACAAGGAACTACAAATCCTATTTTGGATGGAACTAAACTACTAATCCTAGTATGACTAGGATTTCCCAATATAAGTTATTTGATTTGGATTTTATTTTTTAATAATCCTAAATTGTTTAGGACATGAATTATCTATTTAAATTAAGTATCCAAATTGACTTATAAATCTTAAATGGTTTGGGACAAATAATTACAAACTATTTATCCTAAAGCATGTAGTAGACATATTCAACCATGTTGTCCTAATTTGTCTAGGTTCTAATAATGAGTTATTTAAACCAAGTAAAGCCTTTCATCATAATAGTTGAGTTAATATTTGAATATATGATATTGATATTAATTCAAAAGATGGATTTGTGAGATCATGAACTTGAATCAAATATGTTATTTATCACATTTTGAATATGGTTGTGTGATTGGATGATTATGGACCTAAGACCCTTTTACATATATGTGTAGATGGTTAAATTATGTTTTATGATTTTTCTTTTGAAATAGGCTTACATGCTTGCCTTATCTCTTGAATTTTGGAGTTGTAATATTCTTTTCTCATCTTACTTTTTTTTTAATGTAACTTAAGGTTTCTCTAAATGATGTAATATTTACATATGTTATAATTAAGATAGAAATTAAGTTGCAAGTGCAAGAGTGGAAATTATGGCAACATGAAATTATGGCATCATAGAGGCACCAAGGAGATTCAGTAGGATAGCTTTGAAAGTCTTATTATTGCAATTCCTACGTTTTTGACCATATAGCTCCTTAGTGGCTCAAAAAAAGCTGGCTTATTGAAAGTCCATAATCATCCAAAGTAACATGCATGCTAGATTTATACATATGTTTGATATATGATAAATGCCATGTATCTATGTTAATATGTAAATATGCATGATAGAGTTTATATATATGTTTGATATATGATAAATAACATATATTTAAAAAAGCATGATAATATTATATATATATGATAAATGAATATAGCATGCAAAAGAATTCATCATGTATCACATATATGTAATCTTATCATGCTCATTTAAATATACATTGATGAGAATTCATCATATAATATATATATGAGCATGATAAGATTACATACATGTAATACATGATGAATTCTTATGCGTGCTATATGGGACCTATGATTGGTAAAAAATCCTTCATGAAAGTATTAAGTCTTGATGCCTTTCATTAACATAAACAACAAAACTTTCTACTAGTGAGGACTTGTTAGGCTTTACTCAAGGCACTCATTATTTGAAATAAGGTTGTGTTATGGTTAATAGGTCTTATTTAATTGACATTATATTGTTTGAATGCACCAAAACTTGATTGTATAATGTTGGAAGGCAATGATTAGGCAAACATATAAGATGTAATTAGATAAGAAGTTGTCACCCAATTGATCTATGAGTCATATAAGATGTGATGATAAATAAGTTATTTACCTAATTTACTTATCATAGCTTGTTAAGCTAAACTTAAGGTTATGATAAACTAAATAGGATCCTAACCCACTAGAAAAATATGATTTTTCCTAATTGATAATAAAGGCTATTAATTTGAAGAAAATAATGGGAGCAACCAATTAAAATATGAAAGACTATATCTAAATTGGTTTAATGCAATATGAATTTTACTTGTTTATACTTTATACTTGTATTGTTTTAGAATATAAAATAACAACTTGTCACTTTAAGGTATATATGATGCCAATTTAGCCAAAACTTCTTTGATTGGTACTAAGACTTAAGAATAGTTCCCAAGCAAGAAGGGTACTAGTTTATTTGATTCTACCTATTCATATTGAGGATATTAAGAAACTTGAAATCAATGATAACAATAAAGATGATATTGATAAAGCCACATATGATCTTGGCTATCATGAGTTCTAAATTTTCTAAAGCAACATCAAAAGGGTACTTTTGTTCTGGTTTCATCTTCTAAAATTAAGAATGGTTCTTTAAAAAGAAAAAAGCAAAGTATCATAAGTTACTATGTTGAAAAGCAGGATAAAAAAGGATGAAGACAAAGGCACTTATCATATGATGACAAGATAAGTTATTGAAAGATAAAATTGAGAGTTTTACTTAGTAATGCTTAGATGAGAAGAAAGTTAGTGAACTTTCTACTTCATGCATAATTTATAATTGAGAAAACTTTTCATTCATTAATATTTTATACTAAATGAAGTTCTCATTTGAATGACAAAGTTGAGGAACTAAAGAAAAGTATAAAATCAAATTCTCAATATAAATGTCAAGAAAAACTAAGTTAGATAAACCAAATCAATTTTATATTTGGCATTATAGATTTTGTTTTTTCAAAGAAACAGGAATCATGAAGTTACATAAACAAGGGTTTTTTGATTCTTATGATTATGAATCTTATGAAACTTATGAATCATGCTTGTTTTGAAAATGATTAAATCACCTTTTGCTTGAAAAGGGGATAAAGCTAGTATGCTCCTTGGACTTATACATTCGAATGTATCTTGTCTAGTTAATCTAAATGCCAATAGGAAAATGATCCAACTCCACTAATAGTCACTAAAAACCATTCAAGGTATGGTTATATGAATCTAGTGAAGCATAAGTCTAAATCTTTTCAGAGGCTTAAAGAATTTAAAAGTAAGATTGAAAATCGAGTTGTAAAGTATCTTAACACTTAGACCATCAAGGTGGAAAGCTTAAGTCAATAACTTTGGATTATCTAAAAAAAATTAAAGTCTCCCATAATGGATTCATTTAGAAACTCTATAACAAAAAAAAAAGACAATTTCAAGTTGAGAAATCGAACCTTGTAGGACATGGTTTGATCCTTGAGATATAATCTTTCTACTTCTTTTAGGGATATACCCTAGAGACTGCCACTTATCCACTAAGCAAAGATTTCATTTAAATCCATTGACATGATAACATATGAGATATGGAATGGTAAGATACCATACGTCATAATTAAAAAGATTTTGAAATCACATGACTTATGTGAACTATGCATCATCTAACAAGTTTGAAGTTTGGTTGGATAAATGTAAGTTTGTGGATATCCAAAAGATTGGATATTAATTTTACAATCCCAATAAACAAAGGTGTTTGTTCCATTGCATGCCGTTTTCAAAAAAGAATTATCCATTCAAGAAAAAGGTAATGGGAGTACAGTTGAACTTGACAAGTTCAAGAACACAAACTAGGCATTTCGATGGAACATGGGTAGAGACTAAGGCATTGAGTGCATATTTGAAAGCTCAAAGTACACATAAATTCCAAAAGACAAGTAGGATACATTAATCTCCAAAAAATATAGATTTCTAATGGATAAAGATGTATTTGCATAAATGATGAGACTATAAAAGGAGATGGAACATTTAGTTCTATAAGATAATAAAAAGAATTTGATATTATTAAAGACTAAGATGAACCTTATGTGTACAAGAAGTTAATGGTAATATAATAGTTTTGATAAAGATTTATATGGATGACATATAGCTCATTGGAAACTAAGTACGTAAGCTACAATCTATAGTAGATTTAGCTATCCAAAGAAGATTTCCATATTAGGTATAACAGAGGTAATGCACATATTGGGAAAAAGATCTAAGAGGATAGATCCAAAGGGTTGCATAACTATCTTAATCCATAAACAAAGTTAAAATGCTAAAAAAGTTTAGCATAATGGAATCTAAGAGTAGATCTTTGCCTATGTGACATAGCATACACATAGATAAGATGCTAAAAGAGTTTAGCAAAAAGATGTTTATCTATGTTGTATTACATGAATCTCTCCAAAGGCAAGTGTCAAAAAAACACAAGAAAAAAAAGAGATAATATGGATAGAATACAATATCAAAAATTGTATGTCATATTCGGATGCTATGTACTATACTAAATGTTTTAGTATACGAAAAGGCCGAAAACCATATAGATGGTTGTTTCATATTTAGCTATCATTTGACAATAATAATAGCAAGTTATAAAGTGATTATATTTTACTTTATATGATCACAAAATTAGATTGAAAGGGATTCAAACATAATATGACCATTGATTCTATAAACCAATGTTGAAAACAATTGTTTCTTTGAGGTAGCAAAAAAATAATTTTGGATTAAGAAAGTTTAAAAGTTGAACTTTATGACTCTAAGCATTGTTGAGAACAACGGACCCATTACATAAGCGATAGGAATCCAGGTCTAAAAATGAGCCAAATATGTATTGAGGCATTATCATTTGATTATAAAGATAATCAAGAAAAATGGTACAAAATTATAATGAGTTCTCATAAAGGATAAATCTAGCACATTCTTTCATTATACACTATCCCATGATTGCCAAATAAAAGTGTTCGGTATTGGATACAAAGGCAATTGGCGTTAGTGTAAGTGGGAGATTATTGGTATATGCTTTAAGACCAATCGGATTGGCTACGGGATACATGTTATATTATGCATTTCTATTATTATGAAATGTATCAATGAGATTGTATATACATAATTAACATTACTTACTTCTTATAGATAAAGTCTTTGAAATAAATATGCTTTGTAAGGGAATTACAATGAGATTGTAATTATGAGATCATCATTGCATTAAAGTATTATTCCTAAATTGTTCCTATTAATGCTTTGTCAAGAAACGACATTGATAAAAGCTATTGAGACTAGCAAATGGTTATGCTCTCACTTATGAACCAAGTAGTTGATCTCATTGGTTAAAGTTTAAATAAACTTGAGCTAACATGTAAGTGCTAGTTTTAAGAACTAGTTTGCTGAACAAGACCTGAGATGAGAATGCTATATGGTACTTCACATAATGTTTATAGCTACATTATCATGTAATGGCTGTATAAGTGATTTTTTAACTTGAGATTACTTATGATCTTATAAGATGAGTGTTATGCTTTGAATTTACTTTACTTATGATTCTAAATAAGAATGTTTCAGTCGAGTATAGATGGGTATAACATGAAGCATATGAAAGATACATAAAATAATCAAGATGGAATTCATCACCTTATGTGATTAAGAGATATCTCATTTAGTCTTGATTGAACTAACTCAAGAAATCTTTGGCCAAAGTGAAATAAGAGTTTATAATTGTTTTAAAGCTTATTTATGAGTAAGTGTTAATGACAAAACTTAACATGGTTGAACAAAAATTAAATAGATACTAAATTATACTCAATGTTTAAGTCAAGATGCTTAGTGATGAAAGGATATTAATTATACATCAAGACCATGCAAGGTTAAGTTATCAAGCCACATTGACTTTCTTTAGCAATTGGGAGTCATGATAATGTAGCAAGCATTGACTAGATTCTATAAACAAGAGATTAGCTAATTAGAGAATTAGTGATGCAGTCAAAAAGTTTGATTCATCTAAGTCCTAATATAAGGATTACAATACTTATATTTATTGCCAACATTCTAAGAAATGTAATAGGCCACACACAATAGGACACGTTACGAAAGATTAAAATTTGGATAAATTAAGTTGGACTTAATTTATTGGGTTAAAATCAAATATAGAGAAATATACAAGTCCAATACTGAATGGGATATTATATGGTCGGTCAAGTAAGTAATCCTATTGAGAATAAGACTTGATCAAAGGATTATTCTATTAAGAAGAGAATTAAGCATAAGGAAATCCTAATACGCTAAGGTTTTGACCTACCCTTGTGTCTATTTAAAGAACTTAAGCTGCCCTCTCTCTTGTAACATTATAAAAGAATTGACATCTTATATTTTAAGAACAACTGAGAGAAAACACAAAAAGGGCAATTGATTAATTTCATTAGGTAAAGATTTCCATTTTGAGTTTTTTCCATCCATTTGAGAAAGTTTTTTCATTTTTTTTGTATGGATCACCATAAAGGTTGGACGTTTGCACAACTTTAGGCTTACAAAAACAAATTTGGTGATCTCTTACTTGGTGCAAAGTAAAGTCATCATAAGAGATAATATACTCCTAATCAAAACTAATTGTTGTGTTTATATGATTTTGTTAATTAATCTTGGCTCTAAAGAGTTGAAAAATTTTAAAATTCAACTACTAATACTTTGTATATTGATATACAATCTCTTTCACTTTCCAAATACTCTTGAGCCCTAGGGTTCACCTTTTCGTTTTTGGGGCATTAATTGATTTTAAATTGAGCTTTAAACTAAACAATTTAATATTGTGTTTGCTATTGTTGGGCTTTAATTGTTTAAATTTGCTTGTTGGCTCCTAAGTTTTTTTGAGGTCTTTAACCCAAGATTAATCCATTTCTCTTTTAATTATTATTCATTTTGTTTTATTTCATTATTATTTTAATTATTTTATTATCTATTTTTATTTTCAAAAAATTAAAAAACCAAAAAATGAAAAAAAATAAAAATAAAAATAAAAATAAAAAAGAGATAAAGAATTGGATAAACATAGATGATAAATGAAATTTATTTTAGAAAAAATCCAAATTAGGATTGAGCTCCTTGAAGATAAAATTTTCAATTCCTTTACAGATAAAATTTTTCTAGATTATGATAAATTCAAAATTTGGATAAACTCTTTGAAACTATCTCCCTACATAACATGAAATTCTATCACAATTAGAACACACTCTTTATATAAACCACAATAAACCACACAAGACACACTACAACCATAAATAAAAATAGACAGGAGAAAAAAAAGAAAAATTTTGGTAGATTTTGGATTATTTTGGTGGTTAGTCAATGGTGGTCCACTATGATCAATCATTGACGAATCTTCGGAATGGGAAGATTTTTTGGAAAGTTTGAAATTTCAATCGTTCTTTGATGATTTTAGTTGCCAGATTTTGGAAAAGTGGCTAGAATCTAGGTTTTTAATGAATTTTTCGACACTAAAGTTTATCTAAATTAGAGAGAAGGAAGAGAAAAATTTGGTTAGAGAGAGAAAAGAAAAGAAAAACATATTTTTTTGAGGTATTTAAAGGATATCTGAACTATTTTGATTCACGAACTATATATACTGCAACCTGAGTGCCAAACTGCACATTAACCTAACTCCAATCCAACCTGTTTTCATAAGTTTCTTTTTTTATTTTAATTAATTAATTATTTGTTTGGTTTCATTTATTTTATTTTATTATTATTTTTTTAATTTTATTTATTTATTTATTTAAATTTCTAAATTAGGATAAGTTTTACATCACTTGATTTTATAAAAAATAAAAAAAATTATAGGTTAGTAAAAAAATAATTAATAGTTAAATTTTATTTTTGAATGTAACTTTTATAAAAGTAATTGATATTTATTTTCAAACAAAAATAAAAAATAAAAAACTTAATAAATTTTGAAGATGAATGAAAATTATTCTAATGATAACATTCTAAGAAATCACGAATAGGTGATTTTATTATAAATGAACTTTATTTTTAAATTTTCCATAATGATAAAAAATTTTGATATAGTTTAATTAATAATAGTTGACATTTATTTTCAAGCAAACATAAAAATAAAATGAGAAATTTTAGAAGTAATAAAAATTCTAAAATTAAGCTTTAAACCTTTTCATAAAATATTTCAAAAATTTGAAGAAAGAGCTTTTTTAAAAAATTGAATGAGATTCTTAAATACTTTCAATGTGAGAAAAAAATTTTAGAAATTTTATAAAAATGATGAAGAAAACCTAAGAATTATTTTAAATATTTAAATAATAAAATTTAATAAAGGATCATTTAGTTAGACAATTGTACGTTAATATAAAATTAGTTGGTACTATACTTTGGATAAATATTGTGGAGTGCTAATACCTTTTCACATGTAACCATACTTTTGAACTTAGCTATGTTTTGCGTACCAAAACCTATTTTCTTAGGAAGCTAGGTGAAGCTAAGGACATCTTTAAAATGATAGATTCGTTAAGTGACCAATAAATAAAAAATATTGGTGGTAACTCTTTTATTTAGATCTAGTGATCAAGTTTTCAAATTTGTATATTATGATAGTTTGGTGACTTTAGTGGAGATGTAAGAGAGTCAAGCCACTACATAAGTTTGTTCCTTCATTATTTATGTGTATTAATTATTATTTTGTTGCTTTTCTTTTATTATTTTATTTCATTTATAAATTATCAGTCTTTTTTAAGAGTTTGTTCCTTCATACACATTTGCTCTTGTATACTCATAACCTAAGCTTTATACCCAAGCTCCATGTCTTTTAAGGGAATAAAATGCCTGTGCTCTTATGAGATGATAATATCTATAGTGACTGGCAAAATACTCTTATTTGGATTGAACTCATATGTTTGTAACATATGACGGTGAAGATTGAGATACCTTACTAATCCACTACAAATGATAATGAGGAATAATTTAAGAACTTTTAGTTTGGTCAAACAACTTAACCTTGCAAATAAATAAATGTTAAGAAGCCAAGGTTATGGTAGAGTCATGCACACCCATCATTGGGAATGTAACCCAATCCAAGACATATGAAGTAATGTTCTTTCTAAATAACAAAAAAAAAAAGGAACATTTTGTGATTATTTGACCTTAAGCATCACTAAATTGTCATATTGGGGGCATTTGCCACGTAATAGTTTTTGACCAGATAAATCTTGCTTTCATTCGAATAAGGTATAGTGAATCTAAGCCTACACCAATTCTAATATGAACCATTCCAATAAGTTGAAAATCAGTTTAAAGGATGTTCAATTTAAGGGAGGTGGTTGTTTACTCAAAAGTCATGTGTTAATCTTTCTTGAAAGGTTTATTTTGATATGCAATAGAATCATCTTAACGACTTAAGCAATGTTTAGATGTGTTTGAGTAAAACAAGACAAGAAGCATTCTACGTTAAGTATGAGGACTTACTTTACTTCTTCTAGTGGTTGTATGCAACAATCTAATTTGAGTTATAATGCAATTTAACATCCTTCACATAGGTGTTTTATACTTAATGAAACATTTATGGTGCCAACCATTAAAGAATACATGGTTTTGCTGCAGCTTGATCTGTTGAATTTTGGAAAAAAATTTTGTTGGACAAATAATATTGGTTATCATAAGAAATTCATCAAAATATTAGGATTTAATTTGCCAAAATTTGGTGCATTATTAAATAAAAGGATGAATGTACATGTATTCCTTTGAGCTTTCTATGAAACATCATCAATAAGAATTTAAACGACGATTAAGGATGATTGCAATAGACATTGCTATACTTTGATTGGTGATTTTTTTGAAAGTTTTAGGATATGTTCAATTGTAGTGGTATACTTTTAGCCATAAAATCAACCATTATATTAATGTGGTTCCAATTATGCTGCCAGAAAGCATTAGCCTTAAACAATTGTTGTAGAAGTAAAAAAGGACATTTCAATTAATGTGTACAATTACTTTATATCTAGATGACAAGTCATCTCGAATGCGAGGAGGATAAGTTTTGCAATCCTTACCTCACCACTAGCATTCCCATAAAGGAGTTTTGTAATTGTAAAAATGTTTCATGCTTGTAGAAGCTTACAACTAAAGAGACAGTATGAAAAGCACATTGGATGCCACATGGTTATACATTATATAGTTATGAAGTCAGCTTTGGGTTTCTCTAATATGCTTGTGAGGTGCTATTAGTTACACTCCAACCATGGTACAAAAATAGATGGCTTATGAGTAGTTTACTCCAATGACGTCAAGGCTCAACCAGTTAGAGTTCTCATTCACTAGGAAAAGAAATTTCAAGAAAATAGAAGAAATCACTAAAGCATGAAAAAAAAACTACCATGGTTGGCCAAGGGAGACTAACATATGATATTACTTTTGAGTATCTTATGTGGCATGATAGAAGGACCAAAGACATTGTGCTTCTTTTAGAGTGTATCTTTCATCACTCAATAGAACCAACACTATAACATCCTTTACTAAAAATAGACAATGCTAAATGAAAACTACAAAATAAAATAGATGAATTCGAAGAAAAGTAAAGGGCTCAAGAATGAGCTAGAAGTTTGAAGCAATAAGATAGAAAGATTAAAAACCTCAACCAAGATAGATGAATGGAAAAAGTTATTCACTTTTCTAGATAAAATAGTCTTATAACCATTTTTAAACTTGCTTAGCTTTAAAAAGAAATGAACAGTTGCTAGTGAAGGTAAAAGAAAGAGAAAATATATATTGCAAAGCCTAAAAATGTAATCAAGCACTTTAAGTATCTATATAAGAACTCAAAGAACTAGTCCACATTCTGATAAAAGAATGCCAAAAGTAACCTAACAGGTGAAACAAGTAAAAAGTGCTTATAAAAAAAAATGAACATTTGAATTACTTATTCAAGCAAATCAATATGGCTGCTTATAAAGCAATAGAAATTGAAGAATAGGTCATAAAATAAATGACAGGGGTACAACCAATTGGAGAACATAGACAATGTTTGATTAAATTTTTGGATGAAGCACATGACCGATACCAACAAATTAAAAAGTTCTTTTAGAGGCTATAGATTATAGGCTTTTATGGATGCTACCTTTCGACTTTGTTCAAACAACTTTTCAATTTAAGATTTATTGTTATGTGGCAAATACTCATTAGCACACTCATTTAGTCATGGATTAAGCTACATAGTATTTTTTTTAATTTTTTATGATATAAACAATGTAGCACTCTAATTATAGAATTGTAGAAAATAAAAAAAGTTTCAAAGTAGCTTTATCATTAAAGAATCATGGACAATCTACTTACCACACATATAACAGTCATTCTCAAAGAAAGATTATAGAGTGATAGCAAGCTAGTTGATTTGAAAAGGTTAAGAAAGCACAAAAGGAGTTAAATGGAGAGTTTGCCAAAATACTGTTCATATAAAAAATTTAAGTAAATGAAAAGGAATGGAAGAAACTCCGAATTTGTAAGAGCTTCAACTGTAGGATGTTATGAAGCCCTTATATCCTATCAGGTTTGATCCATATCAAGCCCAAACTTTTCAAAAGGCACAAGCACAACAATTGCTATTTTTTAGAGTATACACTTATGTATGCATTGGAATGCCATCAATAGCTGTTCAGGGTCAGTTTCAAGGTTACACTATCCCTTTTTCAAAAGAGAAATCATTTGATCTTATGCATGTCCTTAACCAAGAACTTGGAGGAAGGACTTTAAGTTGTGGAATGAATAAATTACTATGGCTCTATAGATACAATTGGCCTTTGCTTGGTTCTTAGTACAGGTCATTCCACCCAAGTTTAAAGTCTCTGAGTTTAAGATATACAACATAACCAAATGCACAGTAAATCATGTATTGTTGTAAAATGGCTACTCATTGCTATGATGACAAGTTTTTGTTCCATGTGTTCTAAGATAGCTTTATAGCTCTGTTGTAAGATGGTATGTCAAGTTAGATTGGATCCACATTTACTTGTGGAAGGAATTAACAAGGGCATCCATTGTCTATTATAGATATATCATAGAAATGGCTCTATATTGTTTATTTTTACTGAGCATGGAAAAGAAAGCTTCTAAAAGTTTTAAAGAATATGCATAGAGGTGGATAGATGTTACTACTCAAGTTCAACTACCTTTTATCAAGAAAGAAACTACTATTTTGTTTGTATGTATTTTGAAAACTCATTACTATGAAAGAACGATTGGAAATGACACTAGAAATTTTCCTGATACGATAATTTTCGAGGAGATAATAGAGAATGCCATCAAGAATAGGAAGATCAAAAGAGAAACAAAAAATATAAAAAGGTTGTGCATAAAAAAATGAGACTAAAGTTGTGTTTTATGAGGAGGAGTAGTTCAATGGCTTTTCCCCATACCACTATCCAATATACCAAGCTCACTATACTAGTACAAATATTATGGCATCAAAACTTTACCTTTATTAGCCAATATCATAGTTAGTTTTTCAATAAACAATTCATCCCCAAGCGCCTACCTTTATACATAGCCCTACCACCACATTCAGTTCAAGACTTGTTGCTAAACTCAACAACTTGATGATTAATTCAAGTGTAGACACCATATTTTGTTCAAACTCTTTTTCAATATTAGCAGGCCTTCAATTACATTTTGATATTAGGTTTTAAAATTATTTTTAAATAATTTGAGTTATGACTATAAAAAGTGATTTTAAACCTAAAATTAAAGGTCCAAAAGTGTTTTATTTTTTTCATTTTATTATTTTATTATTTTTATTTTGTTATTTGGTTAAAAATCAAAATTGAAAAACATGGGAAAAGATTCAAGAATTCTATTTTTTGGTTTTGTATAGATTTGAAATTTAAAGACTAAATTTGTTTTTAGAATTACTTGGGCACCAATTCAATGATAAAGGAAAAGAGATTTTAAAAGTGTTAAAGATTGAATCTTGACAGATTTTGTCAGTTAAAATTTTTCCAACTAAAGTGAGATTCAATCCCTATATAAAGAGCTCAAGAAAACACAATGTTAACAACAATTAACAAGCAATTGAGAGCAAATTGACTAAACACATAAAGCAAATAGCAAGTAAAGTAATTTTGGTTTTGGGGTTAGCCTTATAAGTTCTGGTTTTGTACAATTGGCTTGAAAAATTTGGAGACATAAGATTATTTTGTGTTTGATTTTAGATTCAAACTATGTTTTTATGTTTTTAGGTTTTGTTTTAAAAATTTTTGGGTTTTTTGAATTCTTTGGGATTTTTTTTTTAATTCCTTGGGACTTTTTTTTTTTTTTGAAATTTTTGGTTTTTCTAAGAATTTTTGGAAAATTTTTGGGTTTTAGTTGAATTTTTCTATGAATATGTGAATTTTTTAGCAAGTATTACAATAGCTAGAGGAATTTATGGTAGACAATTTCAGAAATTTGTAGTTGTTTTTAGGTTTATTTAAATTTTCAGGCAAGATTGCATTTCAATGACTGGATTCTACAAATACTAGTTGAAATTTGGAAAAATTAAATTTCTAGGTCATTGGCATTCTTTCGTTTAGAGAGAAGTTAAACCATTTTAGCTAGATGGAGAAGGAAGAAAGAAGAAAATAGAAAAAAATAGCTTATTTTTTAAATCTTTATTAGTGTCGCAAAATGATGCCATTTTGAACTAGTTCAACCGTGCCTTGACTTGCCACAGTCTATGCATTGCCTTGACTTCAGACCAACTAGATATCAAGTTTTTCTTTTCTTTTTTTTTTTTTTTAGTTTTATAGCTTTTTATATTTATTTATTTATTTTAATTCTATTTTCTTTTAACTTAATCTTGGTTTAATTGAATAATAATGGAGAAAAAGAAAAAGGAAAATTATTTTTTTTTGAATTTTGATATTGTAATTATTTTGTATAATTATTTTGAAATTGTTTGTAAATAAAAAATAAAAGATGTAAATAATCTTTTTCATAAAACATTTAAAAAATTCAATATTGGAGCCTTTTTAAAGGAACAACATATTTTTTCTTAAATACTTTTGAGGTAAGAAAAATTGTTTTTTGGTAAAACCCTAAAGACTTTTACAATATTTAATTAAGATTAATAAAAGTAAGTAATAAAGATAGTTTTAATTAAGGCTTATACAAGATGACAGAAGACTAATTTGGTACCAAATTATAGGCACTGTAGGAATGCTATAACCTTTCTTACATATAATCAACTCCAAAACTTAGTTCTAAAGATGTAGATCAGAACCTATTCATTTTAGGGACTCTTAATTAAGCTTAAGACAACTTTAAAAAGGATAGATTCACTTAGGTAATCAATCACACCTAGTTAAATAGATTGTTGGGAACTGCATATTTTTGTGTCTAATAGTTCAATTCTCGAACTTGGACATTATGATAGTTTGGTAACTCCACTATGGAGGTTAGAGGCCAATTGTTAGTCACATGTTATCTTAAACGCTATTTTGATTGTTTTTATTATGTATTTATGTGATATGACTTTTCGTTTGTACTAATCTTACACTTTTGTGAGGTGATAATATCCATGTGCGTTAGTGAAAGACTCTCACCCAAATTAAACCTTTTCCATTTGAGCTTATAATGGGTAAGGATAGGGTTGTCTTAATAGCTATAATGAATAATGATGTGAGGAGCAATTTGGGAACCTTTAGATTATTAAGATATTTAAATGCAGCCTATAGTTAAACCCTAAGAATCCAACCTTAAGTTAAAACGCTTCCATTCCTTTTGTATAGAAAACCCTAAAATAAGACACATGAAGGAATATCCCTTACCTTTTACTTGAAAATTTGTATTCATTCTTTATTTTTGTATACCTTGAATATACTAACACATTTCTTTGATTGTATGTTCATGCATTTGCATTATCTATTCATTATAAGAAGTGATTACTACATAACAATTTTAACAAAAAGAATCTCATTTACATTAATGGAAAGCCTAGCCACTTAAAGGTTAGATCCAAAGTGATTTAGCTTAAAGAAGGTGATTGCCTGCCAGCCTATTATGTGGCTGTTTTCCTAGCTAGGGTTCATCTTAATCTCAAAAGAAATTTATCTAAAAGATTTGGCTAATATTTGGAAACAATGGGATGCTATCATTAATAAGCCTTTTAAAAGAAATATGGAGATCTAGCACCACTTCTTTGTGTCATTGTTGATAATTAGCTTATTAAAGCCATGATACAATTTTAGGATTTTTCATACTAGAGTTTTGTGCTTAATGAAGTGGATATAGTGTCAAAAATCAAAGAATATTTAGTCCTGCTTTGTTTGGTCCTTCCCAATCCTAACAAGGTATATTGGAAAAACAAGAAGACAAGCTATAAAAAAAACTAGCTCATATGATGGCAATGGATGCCTAACTATTAATGCCTTTGAAAAGGAAAAGGTAAAAGTGTTGGTGCTCCTTAGTATGTTTTGTGCATTACTTCTATACAAGCACTAGGAGGATTAAAGAGGAATTGACTTGTTGGCCTTGGCTTTTTATGGGATGATAACCTTTTTGAAGGTGACAATATACATTGATGTTGCAATATTTGATCTCTTCAAGGTACTTGAATACTAAATCAATCTACCCCTAATAATCTTGGCAGAAACTATTAGATTTTTTAACCACTGCTAGCAGAATGAGAAAGGGTGTTTCACTAAATGTGCACAATTGCTAACCATTTGGATAAAAAGTAATTTTTAATGTAATGGGGGAAAATTTTGTAAGTCATACTTTGTTTCCAACACTCCTATCAAAGAATTTAATGAAAATGAATAGTTTGAACAAAGTCTAAAGGAATTAGGTCTCACTTTTGCACAAGGTTATGAGTCAAGATTTGATATAGAAGATGCTTTGGGTGCCATATGGACTAATGCTACATAGTTATGAAGATAAGTTTTGGGTTTCTTTCTTAAGCCTTTAAGGTGTAGTAAGCTATTCACCAATTATGGTGCAAAGACAATTTGTCTATGAGTAGTTTATCCTAGCAACTTCTAGACTCAGTTAGTTTTATTTTTTAAATGCCAAAACTATTGCCTCAATGAAGATAGCAAATGCTACACAAGCATGAAAGTAAACTTAAAGGGAAGGAAAAAAGAAGTTATTGAATGAGATTACATCAAATATTTTATATAGCATATTAAATAAGATAAAGACATTGCAGTTCCTGAAGAAAGGTTCCTAAATATCTTAGTCGACACCTCTTGGTCCATTAGAGGTAGTGGAGACTACTAAACAAAAGCTCTAAGTTGATAGAGATGAATTGGAGCTTAAAAATAAGTCTAAAAAGAGAATTAGAAGAGAAATTGGAGCAAAGAGATAGAAAGATTCAAGAACTCAGATAAGAAAGGGATGAATGAAAGAGCCTGTTCATTGACTTTAATATAACATATTCATCCACCACTCTTGAATTGGCACGACTTCTAAAAGAAAATGAACAATTACAAGAGAATGTTCAAGAAAGTGAAAAGCTGCTTTCTAAAGCCTAAAAAAATATCCAAATGCTTAATGAAGTTTTTGTCAAGATTGGAACACAAATGGAGTCCTTAATTGAAAAATGCAAGCAATGTGATGAAACATTATCAATTGAAACATCTATTTGACCAAATAACTGTAATGCTTATAAAGCTAAAGAAATGAAGAAAAGCTCAAATAGTTAAAGACAAAGGTGCAATAGTTTGAGTAGAAGGTTGAACATTACTAGATTTTCTTAATGAAGCACAAGACAAGTATCAACAAATAAAGGATTTCCTTCTAAGGCAAAAAAACCCTAATTTTTTTATGGATGTAATTATGGATTTGGTTTAAAAGAAAGTTTTCAATCTAATAAATACTTTTATTGTTAACAACTGTTATTGGCAAATTTTCCTTATTACTTACATTCATTCATATTCATACAAAACTACTTTTTTAAAAATGCATGATGACATTCATCCTAATTTAAAAATTATGGTAACCAAGGTTCAAGAATAGTTCATTCTTCGAACAATCTAAGACAATACAACACTTGATATCAAGCTTGGATTATAGAAGAAGAATAAGTTCCTAGCATCTAAAAGGTGAAAAAAACACAAGTAAAAAATGAAAGGGCAACTAGAACACATAATAAAGTTGATGAAAAATCTTAGTAAAAAAAAGGCAGTGGTTGAAGAGGTTACTATAAAAAATGAAAATGCTAATGATTCATTGTACTCGCCTTGTTTTAGCCCATATCAAGTTGAAACATGCCATCACTAGAGGATATCCCTATATGCATTCTTGTATGCTTTTAGCAACTACTTATGCTCACAATCAAGGATACATGACTTATATTTCTAACATAAAAGCATATGATTAAGCTCATGTTACTAATTTAAATGATCTAAAAGAGTAAGAAGAGTTGAAGACTAGTGCATTAGAAACCACAAAAACCTAGAATCTCAACAAAAGATGGATCTTATAAAAGAATGGCTACAAGCCATTTGAAAGATGAATTTCATAGCTTAATGGATGTTGTTAGACTATGCCAAGTTCTTAATGTGGTAATTTCACCCAAGTTCAAAGTGCTTGAATTAAAAAAATATGATGGAACCAAATGTCTTGTAATACATATCACTATGTACTACCTTAAAATGGTTAGGCTTGCATATAATGAGAAGCTACGCATTTATGTTTTTCAAGGTACCTTATTATTTTTGCCATAATAAGGTACATTCAATTGGATAGGGCTTAAATTAATTTTTGAAAGGAATTAGTAAAGGCTTTTATAACACAATATTAGCTTATCATAAATTTAGCGCGAGATCATTTATTTTTACAAAGTATGGAAAAGAAAACTACTAAAAGCTTTAAAGAATATGCCTAGCTTTAAGGAATTCTTATGCATGTTTCATAAGCATAGAGTACTTTACAATGATTCATTGACAAAAAGAGTATTCACATTTGAGATGAGAAATGATCATATTTATTTTACCTTTCATATGAATAAAGTTATCCATTTGCTACATCTTTTGAGCCTATTTTGATTTTTTAAATGAAACCCCACCACGGATCACCCTCTATACTAGGGCAAAATTTGGAAGACTTCTTAAAAAAAATGAAAGCAAAAGTTGCAAATGATTCCAAAGGCAAAGAAAAATTCCATTTGTTTTTTAACCCTTTGTGAAAAATGAAGAAAAAAAGGAAAAAAAAGGAAGAAAAAGGAAAAAAATGAAAAATAAAAAAAATGATGAAAAATGGGGCAAAGTGCTAAGGTGATTTACTTTATGAAAAATGATCCTATGGTTTTCAACTTTTTAAAGACAAATTTTTGGCTTATTTTATCTATATTTTAGACCATTATCTTAGCCTACATTACATGCTTTAAAAATCCATTTTGATAATATGGATGCTTGTAATATCATCAAAGAACAATGAGATTATCATCTTTTCATATCTATTAGGATTGATTCAAAATTTGATAGGAATGTCCGTGATAAATGAAGATAGTCAAAAGATGAGAAAGAAAAAAAAAGAAAAAAAAGATGACAAAAAAGAAAAAACAAAAAATAGAAAATGATGAAAAGGAAGATTTAAATTGAAAACTTAAAAGGATGATTTGAGTAGAAAATGAGGTTATATGACTTGAAAACATTAAAAAGATGGCTTAGAAATATGAAGGTTTATATCATATAAGGATTTCATAAATGGTGAGTAAAGCTTGGTTGGATGAGCTTAAAAAAGATCATGAACATCAATGTAATGAGTTTTTGAGAAAAAATTCTTGATTAATTTAGCCAAAATTTTTTTATATTTATTCTTCACCGGATTTGCTTTTATTCCTTTCAATAATGAATATCCTCTCTCTAATTTATCTTGTTCATTACTAGTTTTTACTTTTCATAATGAATATTGGTGCTTCACATTTATGAAATTGGAATGATGATAGATAGATGATAATATTCATGAAAAAACTTTCAAAAGAAATTTGAAGATGACATTGGTAAAAAGAAAAGAAATAAAAATGATGAAACAAGCCCTAGAGGATATTGACTCTTAAGAACTTTCAGTAATTTTTTTTATGATGTCATCATACGATGAAATTAGCAAATAGTCAATTTAGTTCATTGAAATTAATTAATAATGCTTGTTAGCTAGATCTAAAAGTTATAGCTACTAAGAAGCAAAAAAAAAAGATGGGGAAAAAGTTTTTAGTACCTTTTGACTAGACAATTAAAGGTGCATAACAATGATATTATTGACATTTGCATTACATGCATTTCTTTATGGCATTCATTGCACCTAAAAATTTCAATTCCTAAATTAAATTTAGCAAAATGGCTAAGATTTTTTTATGAGAAAGAGAATTTTTAGATGTATTAGTCCTCAAATAAGGAAAATTTTTCAAGAAATCAAAACCTCAATCGAGAAAAATGTTTTAAAGTCAAGAACCTTAGCTGTAGAAAGTTTATTAAAAAATTAGATTTTAAAGCTTTAGTTAAGGAAAACTTTTCAAGATAAGATATTTGATCCTTAATTGCATTTTGGTTCACAGATTCTAACTTTCCTTTATGAAATCTAACTTTCCATTCCAAAATCTAACTTTCCATTATATGATTATTTTGTTTGGTTTAGAAACTTTTGCTCATGTCAAGAATCTTACAATTCCAACGATGTCAAGAAAAAGGTGAAGTGGAGGGAATTAAATACTTTCCTTTCTTTGAGGTTTTTTAAATCTCGTAAGGAAAGTGAAACTTTTGTCCCATTTGCCTTCACTTACTTATATTTTCAGACAATATAGACAATGTTATTTACTTTAGAATCATAGTAATTTTATATGTTGTTTTTATTTAATATTTAGAATTTAATAAAAACGACACTTTTAAGATAAAATGTGATCATTGTTGAAAATATGAACAAATTTTATTTTTCAAATTTCAACAAAGACAATGTTTTTAAGATAAAAAAGCAGTTTATGTTGAAAATATAAGAAGAATATTTTTCAAAATTCTTAAATTTTAACAAAAACGATGTGTTTAAGATTAAAAATGTTGTCTTTGTTGAAAATATGAAAAAAAAATTATATTATGATAAAATTTCATTATTACATATAAAATTTCTTATTACACATATTATATGTGCAATAAAACCTAAAACAATTTTAGTTAAATAATTTAACAAGATATTAAATGAACAATTTATATGTTAAATAAATAAAATAAATAAATAAATCACTCATTTATTCAAAGTGTTATTCATGTGTTACATGTTATGAATGTTACATGTTATTCATGTGTCACTAAGGACAATATAGTAAAAGACTTTATTCGATAATCTTGCATTCCTTTAACTAAACACTAAAATCTTACATTCTTTAAGGTTAACATAACCTAAGAATTGCATATTCCCCTTTAATATCACTTTCTCGAAATCACTTTCTCTCTTAAAATCTAAGAATTCATGAATTAAGCAACCTTTATGTGCATTTTGTTATGTCTTCAACAATTGCTCATACTCACTTCAAGGATACGTGCCTCTTATCCTTAATATAAAAGCATCAGATCAAACTTAAGTCCCTAATTTAGATGATCTAAAAAGTAAAAAAAGATGAAGATTGGTTCATTAGAAACTGCAAAAAGCCTAGATTCTCAATAAAAGATGGATCTCATAGAGTAGACGCTACAAGTCATTGTAGAGATGATTTTTATGGCTCAATGGATGCTATTAGACTATGCCTAGTTTTTGATGTGGTAATTCTACCCAATTTCAAAGTGCTTGAATTCAAAAAAAATGATGGAACCAAATGTCCTATAACACATGTCACTATGCGCTACTATAATATGCCTGTGCATGTACATCATGAAAAGCTACTTATCCATTTTTTAAGATAGCCTCATTAAATATATCACAAGATAGAACATACAATTGGATAGGACCATGTCTATTATTGGAAAAAATTAGCAAGGGTATTTATAAAACAATATAAGCATATTATAGATTTGGCTCCAAATCTTTTGTTTCTACAAAGTATGAAAAAGAAAGCTACTAAAAGTTTTAAGGAATATGCCTAAAGGTAGAGTGATGTACCTTTTCAAATCCAACCATCGCTAACTAAAAAGGAAACTACAATCATGTTTGTCGAAACTCTAAAGGCTCCTTACTATGGGAGAATGATCAGAAATACTACTAAAAACTTTGCTAACATGGAAACTCTGGCAAGATCATAGAAAATGCCATAAAAATGGGAAACTTAAAAGGAGTGATAAAACTAATGTGAATAAAAGAGCTACATCAAAAAAGAAAAAGCTGATGCTTAAGCTATATTATATAAAAGGGCAATAATTCAAGGGCTTTTTTCCATTCCTTCCATACACAATGTATCACCAAATCCTTATTCCTACCAACTCATACCACCTACTTTTCAGCCAAGTTTTCAACCTCAAATTACAATTCCTATACATGGTCTACAACTACACCTAAAGCTCGACCAATTGCTCAAACTACTAATCTAAAAGGACTTTGAAGCAATCAAAAGATTATCTATATTGATCTTATTCTTATGACCTATATAAGTTATTCTCGTAACTAGTAAAAAACCATCTCATAACACTTGTTCATCTAGAGCCATCGTGAAGAAAATTATGTATCAACATACATAGTAATAGCTATGAAATTTAAAATTTTTTTAATTCTCAAAAGTCGAAATCAGATCTTACAAACAAAGCATACAGGTTTCAACCAGGAGTGGTTACCTTTACTGCCGACTTTGATTTACTCTAAACAAGTGATCACCAATTTTTTTTTCAAGCTAAAAGCCATCCAAATGTACAGCCTCTAATGGTGATCCACAAAAACAACTATGAAGGAACCTTCTCTAAGGTTGGTAGGAACCATGACCTATAGTCTAGCTAGTGATTTTTTTGGAACTCTCTTTTCTTTTGTCTTAAGTTTGTTCTCAACACATCAAATGAAAGTGTTCTCTCTTATAATTGCTTTTAGCTTATCGTAGCCTATTCCAAATGGGCGACTATGTGTAAGTGGCTTACTTCCCAGTTAGCCTTTATGCATGTCGAATGCCTATAATAAATAGACATTATGTCTCTTGTTTATTTCTTCTATTTTTGCATCTAACCAAACCAAATTAAGTTAAACTTAATTTGTCCCAATTTTGAACTTTTACAATTGTTTTATTATGTATGACCCATTAAATTTTTTAGCTTGTTAGCAATAAATATAAGCATTCTAATCCTTTATATTTCAGCTTAGATGAATCAAATATTTTGATTTCATCACTAATTCTCCTATTAGCCATTCTTATGTTTACAGATGATGATCAATACTAGCAACATTTTCATGACCCCTAATTGTTAAAGAAAGTTAATATGTCTTGACAACCTATTTGTATATGGTCTTGATGTATAATAAATATCCTTTCATCACTAAACATATCAGCTTGTACATTGAGCATGGTTTAGTGTCTATTCAATATTGTTTAATCATATTAAGTATTGTTGATTGTTGCTTTTTGTATAGCCTACAAGTGTACAGATTAAGTAATAAAAAGACATCTTACATTAGCATTTCCTTAGGGATTATATAATGTAATGTTGGGTTATTCTTTAAGTACTAAAGCTAAACCCTAAATTCTTATATCTAAACAATAAGAATTCAAGGTTTGGTTGCAAGAAAAGTAAAGATTAAATGCGATGTTAGGCAAGGATCTTGACTTCACCAACTATCACTTGAGAAGTAAAAGAATGTTACCATAAAGAAAATCTAACATAGCAAGATTTGAAAGATTGAAAACGAGGAAAAGAGAGATTGTCGAATTACTAGTAGCCATGAAATAAAGATTGTATGAAAATAACATAAAAGAAGGTAAGAGAAAGTTATGGCAAAATCTTGCAACAAATAAAAAAAAGCTTAAATCAATCTTGAAAAACAAAAGAATGCTTTTGCTGAAATCAAGGATGTAAAAACAAGATTGGAAACTTAAAGTAATAAAAGAAAAGATATTTGGAAAAATACTTCTTGAATAAAACTAAAAGAATTTAAAGAAACAACAGCTTTGTTATTGGTAAATCTGTTACCTAAGCTAACAACTCAACTAAAAAACTAAAAGAAATAAGAACTAAGAACTAAAAGAGAGAATAGAAATGAGGAATAGGATGATGGAAATGGGTGAATGGCCTTTTTATTTATAATGGAGGGTTTGGCCAAAAGGGATGGGAATACAAGATGTATTTTCAAATTCAAACTCTAAGTGTAAGGCTTATCTTCATCTTCTAAGAGGCATGACCGATTGGAACTTCTTCAAGCTTGATTTACCTTGGCCGAATGGAGTCTTGCAAGTGCACTTTTGGCTCTTTGATTGAATCTACATCAAATCTTGATAAGGCTCTCCTTTTGAATATGGCTAAGGCTTGGAAATTCAAAAGTAAGTTGATTTTTATCCAATTTTTAAAATTCAAATGGATAAAATCCTACTTCCAATCAAAATTTTTAAGGCTAAACAACAAGTCTCATTGTGAGCTTCAAATTTCTCTTAGCTGAATGTATGTAGTCTTGATTGTGGTGAAAATTTGTATGAAGGCTCTCTTAAAGTCTTCGCTGAATAGGATAAAGCTTGAAGAGTCTATGCTTTTGCAAATTAATTTTCTCCTTTGTATGGCCGAATGGATAAAGTCCTTATGCCACATAATTACTTCATGGCTAGGCAAGGGAGTCATGCTTGGATCAAAACTTTTCTTTGACCGAACATGATGAAGTTTAAGTAAGCTTGGAATTGTATACAATCGTTCTTAGAAGTGCCCCAGCCAAATGTATCATGAGAGAGTCGTTATATAATTGAAACTCTATGAATATAGGACAAAATGGTTCGATTTTGAGCTTCAATATTGGGCCTAAAATTGCTACTTACATGCGTGGCTTGTATGAAAATGATATCCATGAGCTTAAAAACCTAAAATCATGAAAACAATATGAAAAACACTAAAAAAATCCAAAATTTAAAAATTAGGCCCATTTTTTACATGTAAAAACTCTATGTATTTAGGTGTTATCATACTCCTAAGCTTAAATCTTTGCTTATCCTCTAGCAAAATTTACATAAACTTCTTATTATGTACTATTGCATAATACATAGCTAAACATAAACATAGAGTTACAAAAAATTCATTCCAAAACAATCTTTCAATATCTTATTCTTATTATACATATACAACTACTCAATTTTTAATTCATGCATATAACTTAAGTAAAAAAGAATGTAAAACACTTCATCACGTTTAAACTTAAAGATAGAATAAACTTCATATGTTCACATTCCTCATTCCTCTCCACTAATGTTAGACCTATGTATTTAACTCAAGATCAAAGTGTCTTTTAGGCTTGTAGTGTAAGGCTTGGGTCAAGGTAGAAAAAAGAAAATTTTAGGCTTAAAAACCCTAAGCTTTCTTTCTTTCAACTTTTTGGGCTTTGAACAAGTGGGAACTTTTTTTGAAACTTTAACTTGTGAGGCATCACTTTATTTATTTATTTTGAAATATTTAGCCATTTTTGGCTTTCTTAGGCTTTGCCTTTTACGTTTGCCATTTTCTTTCTTTTTGTTTATTCTTTCCTTGCATCTTTATTTCTTTTAAAATCATAAACATGTATATACATAAGGAAGCACAATAGGTTAGGTAAAATAAAAGAAAGGATAATAATAATCAAAGAAAAGGCTTATTGGCTTATTATGTGGCTAAAATAAACAAAAAAAAGAATTAATATAAAAGGCTCAAAATAAAGGTACTAGGGATCCATCATAACAAGGTAGGCTTGAAAAAGGCTTAAACGGTCCAAAGAACTACCTAGATCATCTCTTGAGTCAAATATAATTTAAGATTTCACCTCAAGAGTTGAGTAGGTGAATTATAAAGCACTTATTCATATCCTTAAATTTCCATGCAATCCACATCTCACAAACTTATACAAAAATCATAACATTTCATATAAAAAAGAACATAAATATATGCATAAAAATCATATATAAAGAAAGGCATGCTTAAGAATTCTTTTCAAGTTCCCCCATCTTCAGAATTATACTTTATATCATACTTTAATCATTTTTTAAAAATATATGCAACTTCAACTAAATGAGCATTATAATGATATTTAGTATATCAATTTGGTTTGAAAGCAAATGTGGGATCAGATTTAAAAAATCTTTTAAGTAAAGGCATCTTTCCCCCCTACACTTAAATGGAATAATATATCAAACAAAAAAGAAAAAAGAAATACTGCCTAAATTCTTTTTAAGGTCATATCTTTATTTTGCATAAGGCATCATCCTTGCTTCAACTTCATCCCTAAAAATAAAATAACTCAAACAAAACATTTAAAATATAGATGTTCTAATAACAAAATTTGAGAAAATAAAAAACATAACCATTAAAATAAAACTTGGGTTGCCTTTCAAGCAACGCTAGTTTTGGCCAAGCTTAACCATCCCCAAATCTAAGAAAAGTCATCTTACTTTTTTGGAAAGAGTTTACCTTGCTACCTCATTCTTTATGGAATAACATAAATGGACTTGATCTTAGGAGGTGTACTAGCTTTTCTAGTAGGGATAACATACAAAGAGTTTTAGTTTTTTATGGGGTTGACATGGCTAGAGTTAGAGGTTGCTAAATGATTTAGAGGGTTAGAAGGTTTATCTATTAGGTCTAACTCTTTAAGGTTTTCTTTCACCTTGACTGCACTAACATTTTCTACATCTCTAAGCACATCATACCTCTAGATACAAACTACAGCTTTTTATTTTTAAATTTAAGGGTAAGGGGTAGCATCATAAACATCTCTTAAGGCCTTAGTAGTAAATAAGAAAGATTTTCCTAATAGTAATGGAGCCTTATCATCTTTCATGTCTAAGACAGCAAAATTCTTAAGTAAAACATATTTACTCACTTTTACTAGTACATATTTCAACATATTTTATGGTAACTTAGTAGATCGTTCAACAAATTTAATGTTGAACTGGTCTGGCTTCAGCTCTCCACACCTTAGCTGTATAAAAATATTCATAGGCATTAGATTTATACTATAACCAAGATCATAAAGAGCATTAAAAAATTTTAAATGTCTAATTTTACAAGGAATAATAAGACTCATTACACCTTTATGCTTTCTAAGTAGGAGTTGTTGAAGTTTAGAGCTACATATTCTTTAAGAATGTGGCTTCCTTTAATTATTTGAGCAACTCATTTTGAATAGGCATTGAGAAAGGTGGTGTTATTTTGAAACATTGTTATACATTCTAGTAATCATCCTTTGCCTTGGTTGTATTTTTTCTTGAACTTTCTCATATTCTTCTTCTTATGGGTTGGTCTTTTTCTTGGATTACCCTTTTTTTAACTATATCTTCTTAGACTATCTTTTTAGGCTCAAGTCAAATGCTTTCTAGTAGTGCTCTCTTTACTTACAGTAGCATTTACCCTTCTTCAATAGACCCTTCAATATACTTTACAACATCTTCTTCATAATCTATCTGAACATTCTCCTATTTAGGGTTTTCTTTATAGGTTTCAATATCTTCAGAAGCCTCTAATGCCATAGGGTTAAAACCCTCAAGAATTTTTCTTTTAAATCTTAAGAGTTCCTCATTTTTTAACATGTCTTTCTTTTTATGAAATCGCTTTCAAGTTATCTCACAAAATTAAGGAAGTTTACTATTATAGGTTCATCATACTCCTTATTAAAATCCTTTATCCTAACATCTTTCAAAGAATAAATTGCATTACATTCTTCTTTGCCTTGTCTTTTAGGGTTAGATTTCATATTGTTAGGTAATGTGCCTATAGGGTGATTGGTTATAGCTTGGACAAGTTGACTTATTTGGTTTTTTAAGTTACTGATGGATGCATCTTGACTTTGGATATTGGCATTGTTAGCTTGCATTAGTTAGATCAACATGTCTTTAAAAATGAGTTTTTTTTTCTTATGATGGGTTGTAATTTGGTGGATTGTGGCCATAATGGTTGTTTTGGTTATTGGTGGATTGGTAATTTGATTGGTTCCAAGAAAAGTTTGGGTGGTTTCATCATCTAAAGTTGCAGGTATTACTATAGGGGTTATTGTTTGGCTTGGTTTGTTGGATGTATTGGACTGATTTTACCCTGAACTAGCATATTTCAATGGAATGGGGTCCTTCACAAATGTTATAAGAGATAAAAGGGCTTTGTATAACATTCACATGGTTGGCTCAGGTTGGTTTCCTAAGGATTCAATCTTTTGGGTAAGGGGTAATTAGTTAGGAATTTATTAAAGTGTAGCATCAACCTTAAATAAACTAGCAGACTTTTTACTAACCTTCTTTTCCATGCTCCATTGGTAGTTGTTAGCAGTAATTTCTTCAATAAGCTCATTTTCTCCCTTAAGAGTCTTGCTTATAATTGTCCCTCTAGTAGTTGAATCTAAAGTAGTTCTTATGGGTGGTGTGAGACCATTGTAAAGATCTAGATTTGAAGCCATTAAGATAATCCATGGTGTGAGAATTTTCCTAGCAACTCTTTAAATATTTCCCATCCATCATATAATGTTTCACCATCTATTTGTAGAAAGGTGGTGATCTTATTCATTAGTTTTGCTATTTTGCTAGTGGGAAAAACTTTACTGGAAGCTTTTGGACCAAATCATCCCATGTTATGATTGAACCAAATGGTAGTGATAACAACCAACTTTTTGCCTTGTCCTTGAGAGAAAAAAGAAATACTCTTAGTCTAATTGATTCATCAAAAACACCATTATAATGAAAAGTGTCACATAATTCAATAAGTTAGAAAGGTGAAGATTTGGATCATCACTTGGTAACCCTCCAAACTGCATAGAAGTTTAGACCATTTGTATAATTGATAACTTTATCTCAAACTTATTGGCTTGAATAGCTGGCCTTCTAATTGATGGTTGAAAACTATCTGCATTGGGAACTGTGTAGTCCCTTAAGGTTCTTTGCCCTTTATTGTTTGCATTAGCCATGGGTGTTGGTGTATGTGGTGCTTATTGCTTTTTTTTTTTCTTTTTCTAAGGGGTCTTTCAATATCTTAATGAATAGGAGCTAAGTCACCACTTTTGGATCTATGCATGTCAGTAAGAAAAGATCAAATAAAAGCAAAAGAAAAGTAAATAAATAAATAAAAAGATTTAGATGATAAAAAATTAAGAATTTTTTATTAATATTGAAAACACAACTATAATCCTTAGTAATAATGCCAAAAACTTTATTGTTATTTTTCGTATAACCTAAAAGTGTACAAATCAATTTATAAAAGAAAGTATTTCAATATCGTTTCCTCAGGGATTATATAATGTAATGTTGGGTTGTTGTTTAAGTACCAAAGATGAAACCTTAATTCTTATATCTAAACAATAGGAATTCATGGTTTGGGTGCAAAAAAAGTAAAGATTAAAAGCGATGTGTAGGTAGGAATCGTGACTTAACAACTGTCACTTGGGAAGTAAAAAAATGTTGCCACAAAGAAAATCTAATAGAACAAGATTTGAAATATTGGAAGTAAAAAAAAGAGAGATTGTTGAATTACTTGTAGTCTTGCAATAAATATTGCATGAAAAGGACATAAAAGAAAGTTATAGCTGAATCTTGCAATAAATAAAAGAAAGCTTGAATCAATCTTGAAAAAGAAAAGAATGTTTTTGCCAAAATCAAGAATGTAAAAACAAGATTGAAAACTTAAAGCAATAAATGAAAAGATCTTTGGAAAAATACTTCTTGAATTGAACTAAATGAATTTAAAGAAACAAAAGCTATGTTATTCGTAAATCTGTCACCTAAGCCAATAATTCAACTAAAAAATAAAAGAAATAAGAACTAAGAACTAAAAAAGAGAAGAGAAGTAAAGAATGGGATGATGGAAAATGGTGAATAACCTTCCTATTTATAATGGGGGTTTGGGCCAAAGGAGATAGGAATACAAAATGTGCTTTCAAATTTAAACTCTAGGTGATAAGGCTCATCTTCATCTTTTAGGAGGCATAACCGATTAGGACTTCTTCAAGCTTGATTTACCTTGGCCAAATGGGGTCTTAGAAGTGTAATCTTGGCCCTTTAATTAAATCTTGATAAATTTTGATAAAACTCTCCTCTTGGATTTGGCTAAGGCTTGAAAATTCAAAAGTAAGTTGATTTTTATCTAATTCTTGAAATTCAAATGGATAAAATCCTACTCAAAGTCAAAATCTTTAAGTTAAGCAACAAGTCTCATGGTGAGCTTCAAATGCCTCTTGGCTAAATGTACCTAGCATTTATTATGGTGAAAATTTGTATAAAGGCTCTTTTGAAGTCTTAGCCAAATAAGATGGAGCTTACAGAGTCCATGCTTTTGCAAATTAATCTTCCCCTTCGCACAGTTGAATGGATAAAGTCCTTATGCCACACAATTGCTTCATGGCTAAGCAAAAGAGTCATGCTTGGATCAAAACTTCTTTTTAGTTGAACATAATGGAGTCTAAGTGAGCTTGAAATTGCATGCAATCCTTTTTGGAATTACTCTAGCCAAATGTATCTTGGGAGAGTCTTTATGCAATTGAAACTCTATAAATGTGGGACGAGGTGGTTCAGCTATAAGCTTCCAATATTGGTCCCAAAATTGCTCCTTGCATGCTTACATGAAAATGATATCCATGTGTTTAAAAACCTAAAATCATGAAAATAATATTAAAAACACCCAAAAATCATCCAAAATTTAAAAATTAGCATAATTTTTCATGTAAAAACTCTATATATTTAGGTCTATCACTTGTCTTTGACATTAATTTATAAATAAGCTTTAAAATAATTCTAAACTCTTATTTTAGTTTGGCCAAATATTTTTAGAGTTTATTCAATTAAGACTAATTGAGATACTCTCTTAATCATATAAGATGATGAATCCCATCCCTATTATTTCATGCATCTTCATATGCTTTATGTTATAACTAACTATATTCAACTTGAGTATTCTTAGTCAGAACCATAAGTAAAGTCAAAGTATAATACTTATCATATAAGATTATAAGAAATCTCAAGTCAAAAGATCACATATACAAACATTACATAAGAATGCAGCTATAGACGTTATGTGAACTACCATATAGCATTCTATCTCAAGTCATGTTCATTGAACTTATTCTTGCAACAAGCACTTATATGTTAGCTCATGTTTACCCAAACTTTAATCTATGGGAACGGTTGATTGCTTTATAAGCAAAGGCATAACCATGTGCTAGTTTGCTAGTCTCAACAGTTTTTATCATTGTTCTCTTATAGATAAAGTATCAACTAGGAACTATTTATGAATATTACGCTATGATAATCTCTTAATTATAATCTTATTGTAATTCTCTTGCAAAGTTTTGTTTATATTTTACGGACTTTATCATGTAAGCATTAACAACAACATATATGTATACAAGTTTAATGATAAAACAATCAAGACTTTTATTAGATATCAAATATTAAAGTATCATAATATGACAATGTTTTCATCAAAATTGATTCGGCTTGAAGGGCATATCCTAACAAAATCTTTTATTTATTAATACATGCATTTTTATGTGTATCATGTTATATACAAAAAAACCCACTAGGGCATCCATGGTTAGGATCATAAGTAAGGTAAAATAAAAGTACATTTCTCATATAAGATCATGAATAATCTTAAGTCATATAATCACTTATGCAACTACCACATGAGAATTTTGCCACAAACGTTCAAGTGATTTATCAAATTGCATTCTCATTTCGAGTCATGTTTAGTGAACATGTCCTTATAACAAACACTTACATATTAGCTAAAGTTTGTCCAAATTTCAACCTATGAGATCAGTAACTTGCTTCATAAGCAAAAGTTTAATCATGTGCAAATCTTAACAACTTTCATCATTGTCTTTTCCTGATATAGCATTGATGAATAACATTTAAGGAATAAAGCTTTGATGCAATAATGCATAATTATAACATATTTGTAATTCTCTTGCAAAATTGATTTTTCCAAAAATTTTATCATTAAAAATACATAATTATGTACTTGTAAGCATGCATATAAATCAATACTTTATTAGATTCAAAATTTACAATAACAAGAGTATTTTGGACAAATCTGATTGGTGTCTAGGGCATACTCCAATAGTCATTAAGTAGTTTCTATTATTTCAAGAAGAGTTAATTATACTTTTGATATCTAAATTATAGTAAAATAAGCAAATTGCCCCAATAAAAAAATACAAATTGATTTTAAAGTTTCGAATACTATATCATGTTAACTCAAATTTAACACTATTAACCTAACTCGCTTGTATGACATCTACTTATTATAGCATGCACGAAAACACATGTTAAATAAATTAAAATAATAAATGTTTCATGAAAATTTTACGTGGATGACATGTTGATGCCACATGGCATCCAACAATCGGTCTATCTTGGATAGGTTTTTCATCGTTTAAGTGAAAAAATACACTTTTGAATTGAAATAAAAAATGATATTGATAATTTCATAAATGTACCCATAACTTGATAAACTTGTCTAAGTGCCATATGCATAAACTAGTTGAACTAGCAGCATAATAGATAATTTAAAAATTTAGAATGTAAATGATATATTATATTTTTTTCGTGTATCAAATTGTAAATTTTGCCAAAATTTAGATACCAAATGTATAGTTATATTTTACAAGAGATATGAAATATCTTGCAACCAAATTTTGTGTAATATTATTAGATTGAGCAAATGTTATTGTCGCATAAAGTATTTGTAATTACTTTGTGCATATTCTTGTTAGTAAAATGCATAAATAAGAAATCAACGAAATCGACCACTTTAGTGCCACGTGGAACCTCACAAATCATAAATTTCATGTTAAAAACAGATCCACCTCTTTTAACCGCATAGTTGAGAGTTTATGCCTCTTGGTTTTGAGATCGGAAGATTTGTCAATTTTAATGATGGTGGATAGAATGGTTTAAAAGGTCGTCAATAAAAAAATTTTAAAATAAAAATAAAATATTATATAAAGACAGCAAATTTCTAGTGCAATTTACTCCTACTCTTGCTTTAAAATGTAATAGGAATAACATGTTGTCACATAAAACATTTTAGACTGCAAATAAAACAATTTTTTCGCAATATTATAAATGTTAATACAGGTAGCTTTTGTTAATAACTATGAAAGTTTTCATAGTTAATTATTCATGTTTAGAACAAGTTTTTAGTTTTAAGGATGTCTGTGGATGGGATCCAAATACGTCTACTTCAGACCTAAAAGCTTAAGCCTGGCTGAGTCAAACTCAATTCACTCTTTCGTATAATTATATTAGGTTTAATATCAAAATATTAAAATTTATTATATATTATTATTTTAATTTTTTAAAATATTTTTATAATTAAATTATATTATTTAATAATATAATAAGTTAAGTTGAATTCATATGCTAACTTGATAAACAACTCGATTTAAAAACATTTCTAATTGCAATAATATTATGTCTCAATACCAAGGATTGAGTTCTTGAACTACTTTTAGACTTCAAATTCAACTTAATATCAAATTTTGTTGAGCATTGAGCTAGTTTAGTTGTTTTTTTTTTTTTTTTTGCATTTGTTTCTTATGCAAGATCCAAAAAAAACTTGCTATACTTTGAGCAGTGAATGAGGCAAGTAGAAATTAGTTAGATATGCAACAGCTTGCAAGGAAATTTAAGATTTTTTGTATACCAACTTTAATTGAAAATATTTAGTGAAGCAGCAGTACTAGAGAAATGGAGAAAATTGATAGATCCAGCGAATTATAAATGGATCGTATACGCGTAGGACCCATGGAAACTGGTCGGCTGTCATCTCCAATCAAGTTTGATTTTGTATCTCAGGTTTCCTCGCTCCCGGATCATTACAAGTTAGAATATAATTTGTTATTAGCAAAATCCACCGCATTACGTTTAGCTCCAAAATTTGCCAACACACTCTTAGTTTTTATGTATACAAGCCAAAGGACTACGCTTAATTTTTTTATTATTATTTTTATATTTTTAAAGAAAAAATTGGCAAGCATCCTCACTTGAGTGAGTAAACTTGTTGTGCTAATTTATCACGATAACCCTAATAAGAAGTAATATTAGAAATACAACCATGTCCACAAGATAATTTTTTATTTTTACAAACTTAATTTAACACAAAAAAAAAACGTGTATTTAGTATGAATCAAATATTCAAATATTATACAAACAATATTTAGGAGTCATAGCCGCATGAACTATTGACGAAATATTAAACTCTATTTCAGATATCAAGATTCGAATTTTTATAATTTAAAGAAAATAAATAAATTATTAAAAAAGTTCAAAGCCCAGTTCTCTCTTATGCCGTATAATATAGAGGAATTGCATGTTTATAACGTTTTGTCAGCCCCAAGGGAAGATGGAAATAGATGATGTATAGATATGCATAATTTTTAGGCAATAAAGGGGCATTGATCTTGTCCGGATGGTGATTATGTTCCCAAAAACCTAATAAAGCTTGATTCTAGCTACAACTGGATTGATTGATGTTATGAGTATGTATTTTAGTATCTTACGTACTTTTCCAGGGTTTAGTGTTGTATGTAAATAATATATATCCCATTGCCTAAATTTGAAAATGACAACCAAAACAACAGTGTCAAATCTGAATAGTAGATCTCATTCACATCTGATCCCCACTTAATGAGTCAAATATGAAAGCTAAAACGAGTTTGTTGAGTCAAATTAATTTGTAACTCATATGAGCAAAAAAAATACCAGTTTTTTCTTTTTTTAACGACATTGCTTAGTTGAACCTTCGGTGATCATGATGAAATAATAATCCTCTAATTTATTACACAAAAGATAGCTTGTTTGTACAAACTGCGGAGAAATTATCACTAGAGAGGATCAGGGTTTAATGGTAATTAGGCTTCAAAATTAACATGCTAATGCTTTATCTTGACAAAAAACATATAATTATTGTATGGACTTATAGGGAAAATGTAGAGCTAATTTTCTGGTACTATTATTAAAAAGGAGAATACAAAAATAAAAGATGAAGAAAAAGAGGAATAGAAAGCAACTTGTTATGGCCCAATGCCATGTATCGCTTGCCCCATGATGTGAACTTCTTGTTCCTCCACTCCCTTGCTTCTCCTATTCCTTTCACCTCCCCTCTTTCCCCCCCCCCCCCCCCCCCCTCTATAATTTCTTGCCTTATTTAGCAAATGATAATTAATCTGCATCGATCTGAACGATATGTCGAGTGAAAGAGGGAAGGATATAGCGGAAGGATCATCAAGGACTAATCCCGGTGATCAGCAGCAACCCCCAACACCTAGCCGATATGAGTCACAGAAGAGAAGGGACTGGAATACCTTCGGCCAGTACTTGAAGAACCAGAGGCCCCCAGTTCCTCTTTCGCAGTGCAATTGCAACCATGTGCTAGACTTCCTTCGATATCTGGATCAGTTTGGCAAGACCAAGGTTCACCTGCAGGGATGCATGTTCTATGGACAGCCCGAGCCGCCTGCTCCATGCACTTGCCCCCTTAGGCAAGCTTGGGGCAGCCTTGATGCTCTTATTGGGAGGCTTCGAGCCGCCTATGAAGAGAATGGAGGGTCACCTGAGACCAACCCTTTCGCCAGCAGTGCTATTCGAGTTTATCTCAGAGAGGTCAGGGAGTGTCAAGCCAAGGCAAGGGGGATCCCTTATAAGAAGAAAAAGAAGAAGCCGAATCAAGGCAAGGGAAGTGATGAATCCAGCTCTACCATGCACTTTTCTTGATTCATTTTCCTCCTTCCGGACCAAATATGGTAATTATCATCCACCCGTTTCAAAATTTGCTTAATTTCCATAACTACTTTCACTTTAAAATGCTAGATCTAGCAAGCAGTGCTTTTATTTTCAATTTCATGAGATCAATGACTACATGTAGTTTCTGAACTAAAAAGACTGCTTTCGGAAGACTTCTGACATACGAAAGACAAATCAATAACTAAATGTTTACCTATTTGGTGGTACACCAAATGCAAATTAATTAATCCTCAATATTGTAAACAGGCCATTTTCCTTTGGCTCCCACTGAAATTTTACAACTTTCAAGAACCCTAATTTGCATATATAGTGCTATGATGTAGAAACCTTGGGGCGATGGAAGTCTCAGAAATGTTTTGAGAGTTGCTTTTACTCTCTGAAGACATTCAATACGATGGTGAAAATGTAGTCAATCAATATATCTCTAGAAACAACAGAGCTGCTTGTAATATGGGGAAGATTTCCCTCTCTCTCTCACCCCCTAAGACAGCCAACAAATCAAAATTGTGCAAAATTTGACACTGTGTCAATAGTTGCTGTCTTTTATATTTGTTACTTCATGACAACTTTTCCTTGATTTAGCCCTTTTGAGATTCTGCAGATTTTGTGCCCCCATGAAGGGTCAAGTGAGATATCATACACTTTTCTATGTTTGCAAATACTAATTATACAAATGATTGGAAGAAAAGGACTAATCAATGTTTAAGGTTTCTTAAGAAATCAGCTTAGTTAATATTTTAGTGTTTATCCATGCTTTATATATGGCTTTAGCTCAATTCCATTAACATAATTGCAAGTCTTTATATTAACAATTGTTTATTTAACGTTAACAATAACAATAATTTAACGCTTGCCCCACTGATTTTTTTTGTTTTTCTCTAGTGCAGAAGATCTTCGCAAGGCTAGTTTTGAGATTTTGCATATCTGCATTAATTAATAAATTAATTTTGTAGTTGCCCTTTGTACCTTCAATATATAGATTAGATGGCATGTTGTCCGGCATCAGATTTTGTGGGACAGTAAGTTTATTCCATTTAAATTATATACTTTTGTTTTCTGACTAAAGATTTGATTCGAGCTAAAGTTTATGCCGGGTACGTTGATCAAATTAGTGAGCTTTAGACATCGAAAGAATGCATTTTTTGAGAAAAAAAACATTCAATCTACCACCGCATGTGTTCTTGTCGCTCTTCTTCATCATCTCTTCGCCATCAAATATATTAAACCTTTATGCAGCACCAAAGAATTTCTGTTGTTGTGCTATATATCATTAGAACTTATAAATAGCTTTAGAAAAATGCATCGAAGAATATTATAAAAGAAATCACAGATCATGTCCATTCCTATGTATGATTCATCGAATTTTCTAGTTTATCAGTTCTACTTCTGATGTCCTACTCATCTCCATCTCTTTAAGTAAATTTTAGAATTAGATAGCCATCTTCAGGAGAAAGATCTTGCATGATCAATTACTTTATCTCCATAGGTTGCTGTAACTAGGTCTTGATATTTGCTATATCTTTGATTTCTTGGAATCACAGTTAGCTTATTATAAAGTTTAATCATTCCTTTCTCGACTTAAATTGTAACAAGGAAAATATATGGCAATCTTTTACAATACATGATCCCTTGAGACAAAATATGTTTGTTCATTTAATCTGTCAATTGGTGCACGTATACCTATAACCAATCATTTTGGTGTTTTGAGATTATTAGGGGTTTTATTTTCAATTTCCATAAATATGCAGTACATGCAAATGTATTAGAGACGAGATTCAAACTCCAAGCATGTGCAGTTCTTGAACCAAGGGATTGACACTTCGAGGGGTTCAGTGCGCTAATTGTGACACATGCACGAGCTTACATTCATTCACATATAGCTACTTATATATGCTTAATTTATGGATAGGAAAAAAAATAAGAGATTTAATTTGCTATATATATATGTATATATATATATATATATCCAAGGCTGTAGGAACTTTTTAGAACTGATGAAGTATAGTTTCATGCAGGATTACATTAGAAAAGAATCATGATGGAAGGGGATTGTTAAATGATATAAGCGATTGAAGATTCAGCTCAGTTTGGGGTTTTCAGCTTTTTTGTACTTGCCAATAGCTATAATCAAGGGAGTTGGGTGTACATAACTCTCTTGGTCAGTCTCCACTTTGTTTGCGTTTTGATTATTTTGTAAGCTCTTATATATATATAGAAGTTGATCACCAACTCTTTACATGAATGTCCATTTTATGCCTAAACTGCCTACTCCAAATAATGATGATGATTATATCTTCATCATTTTACTCATAAATATTGGTATGTTGCCCATTCCATTCTCCAAGTTTAGGGCCTGCCAGCAAGCGTATGTCACCCTGGGGCTGGCCTTGCTTTGATTAATGTAGCTTCGAATCTACTTTCTAAATGCAAATTAATATAACTGCTACAGCCATTTTAGACATTGCATTTGAGAGCAAAAATGATGTGAAAACACTGCTTCAATATAGGTGAGAATACTCTTTTAGCTACTTCCTATTCCTATAGAAAAAGAAACAAATCTGTTAAGTTATTCATCCCAAAAGATATTATTATTATTATTATTATTATTATTATTTACAAATTAATAAATTCTTTTAACATTGACAATTTCTTTTAAATTCATTAATAAATAATAGATTTAAATAATGTTATCAATCTATTAATTTAAAATTTAATTTTAATTTTAATTTTAATTTAATCATTTTTAATGTCTAACCTTAAGAAACTTGATCTGACAATAATGAAGTTTTGCCTCTTTAGCTATGTTTTAGTATACCTTTATATATTATTATATAAATTAAGATTGTGTTTGATCTACAAGATTATAATAGAATAAGATAAAAAAATGTTATGAATAAGATTATATTAAATAATATTATCTTATATTTTATTTGATATATATAAGAATTAAAATATAATAATTTATTTATTAGTCAAAATTATATTTCCTTAAAGTGTATATAAGTTAAATTATTTATATAATTTTTAAAAGTAAAGTAAGATATGCAAATTTAATCTTGTAAATTAAAAATGATTATCTCTACTTTAGGAGAATTAAATCATTTTATACAAAAAAAAAATGATAATTTTTTTTATAATTTTATTTTTTTAAAATATAACTTAAATATAATGTAAAATAATTACCATAACATCTTATCTATTATTTTATATAGTAAATATTATCCAATTGCAAAAAAGTTAGCGGTTGGCACTTTTTAATTTTGTAAAATAATCATCATTTTACTTTTAATCAATATCAATACCTATATAGGTTAAAATGAACCCACGGGGTTCTTGATGCCAGGTAGCAGTAATGATGCTGACAAATTGCATCATTATTTAATTAAATTTAAATAAAAAGAAAAAAAATCTGAAAATTACAAAAAAATTCAAATAAAACCAAAATATAGATTCAAAAATTTTTAAAAATCAAACATATCTTATCCAAAAATGTATTTCAAAAAGTAGAAAAATAAAAAAACTAAAAAAATACAAAAATACAAAAAAGAAAATAGAGATTTGAATTTTCAAACATCAACAATTTTCATATATATAAATTTTAAAAATTTTTAAAAGTATTTTTTCCATAAAAATCATCTCCTAATATAAGAAAATGAACATAAAAAAAAATTTTGAATTTTTAAATTTCAAATTTTTAAAAAATTTAAGCAGCACAATTCACCGATAACAAAATCAATCAACACAACTACCCATAAAAGAAAAAGAAAAACCCTACAAAAAAATTTTAGATCTAAAATATTTTAGATTTATTATATTTTAAAAAATAAAAAATATAAATCACTACAAGTAACAAGTCACGACTAAGACAATCAATCAATAAACACTAAAAATAAAAAAGAACGACAACAATGAACTAACATTTGAGAATTTTTTGAATATATTTTTATTTTTCAAAAAATGAAGAAGCGAAAAGCTTAGACACAAAAAATAAATACTCATAAGACAATATATGAAGAGAAACCACGGCCGACAGTGATTAAAGGAGGTGGCAATGGTGGTAATAGTTGGAATTTTTATTTTTTTAGAGAAGGAAAAATTTTTAATAAAAAGTAAGAAAATGAAATTAAAAAAAAAAAAAAAAAAAAGAGAGCAAAGAAAGGAATATAAAAGGAGACAACCATAGACAACTCATGATGGCAGCAATGGCGATACAAGGCGGAGGCTTAGATAGGTTTTAGAAAGACAGGAACACCTATGACGAATGAATAAGAAGAAATAAGATAGAGGATTGTTTTTAGAATTTAGGGTTAATAGTATCGTAATCTCTAAATTTTGATCCGAATTTTATTTTAGTTTATAAATTTTAAAATTTTTTAATTAATTTTTTAATTATTCAAAATTATCTTATTTTAGTTTTTTCATTTATGAAACTATTTAAATTGATAGTAAATATTACTTGACATCACATAATATCAGTTAGCATCTCATATGATAAATAAAAGACTAAAATATGATTCTCTCAAAGTTTAGAGATCAAAGATAAAATTATTTTAAAATTTTATATATTTTATACAGGTGTTATAAAAATATTATATTTATATTTATATTTGCATTTGCATTTTTTTGTTATAATATAACTTATTAGATAGATTTTTTTTAAAAATAGAATATAGATTGTTCAAAGCTTAAAATTAAGTTAACATTTTTAAATTCCTTTTTAAAAATATAATAAATTTAAAAAATATTATTAAAAATATTCTTTTACTCATAAGTCAAAATAAAACATATTATTTTCTATCCAAAAAATTTATTTTTTAAAATATTAAATATCTTTTATTTTTCCATTTTAATAAATTTTTTAAAATACATTTTATTAGAAAGAAAAAAATTTTTAATTATATTTGTATTTTATATGAATATAAAATTTTTATATTTTTGAATAGACAAATAAAGCTATATTTGAAAATGATGTGAAAATTTTTAGTAATATTTTAACATAATTTAGAGTTTTTATTTAATTTCTTAAGCTGATATAAAAATTTTTGCTCAATTTTTTAAAATGTTATATAATTTTAACAATATTATTTTGAAAATTTCAACTTAATTTTAATTTTTTAAAATCTATTTTCTTTTAAAAATATTATTTTATTGATAAATCATATCATAATAAAAATTAAAAAAATATTTTAAATTATAATATTTTATAAAATATATTTGAAATATATACAAATAAATTTTTTCTTGAAATATTTTTATATTTTGCTTTATTTATTTTTTATAAAATATATTTGAAAAAGGAAAATAAAAGATATTTAATACTTTAAAATATATATTTTATGGATAGAAATAATACTTTTACCATGATTTATTAGTAAAATAATATTTTTAATAGAAAATAAAATTTTTTTTGTTGATAAAATGATATTAAATTTTTATAATTTTAAATTTAACATTTTATAAAATATATATGAAATTTATAAAATTTTTTAGATGCTTTTGTCTTTGGTCCTTAAATTTTAAAAAAATTTTATTTTGATCATTCATTTGTCACGTGAGATATTAGCTTACATCATCATATGATGTCAATTGATATTTATTATCAATTTAAATGGTTCCATAGATAAAAAGATCAAAATAGGAGAATTTTAGACAATTAAAATTATGTTTAGAACTATTTAAACTTTAAAAATCAAAATAAAATTTAAGTCAAAATTTAAAAACTACATTTACTATTAACTTTAGAATTTATTTAAATACCTCTAATACCATGTCTTTTTTGAAGTAAAAAAAATAGAAAAATAGTAAACGAAGAGGAGGTAATGGATTGAGTTACATTCAGGCCGAATCAAGATTTTCTCTCTTTTCAAGTGATCAAGCATAACGGACCTATACCCAATTAATTTTTTTGTAATTCTTGCCTATTTTTAAAAAAAAATAATTTTTGGCTCTTTAATTTTATTTGCTTATTATTTCTTATGTTTCATTGGGTTTTTTATTTTAAATTAAAAATTTATTGAATTTACTAAATATAATTGCAAATTAACCAAAAACAGTAATTCTTATGAGATGGGTGTTGAGAATTCCTTAATAATAAAAATTTTTAGAAAATCTATAGTAACATTTTTTTTAAGAAAATTGTGGTTAAATATTTTATCTTCCATTTAATAAAATTGACAAATGATCGACATAAAATATAAAAAATAATTAAAAAACTATAATAAAAATGATACAACTAATATATCCATATTTCAAGTGCTAATTATGATCCATTGCATTCTAATTAGTTGATTGAACCATAATATTAGATACTTCAAATTTAAACATATAACCAAGCATCTCATATTGTCATAACCCGGTCAACAAATCAAGTCATGACCATCACTTCTTCCCTTGGCCACAATAAGCAGTGGCCCCGCCCAATTCTTTCCACAGGAAACAGAAACCTATATGAAAAGACCAAGAAAGGAGAGAAAAAAACTCATCACTTCGTATATAGTTTCATACCTCACCAATTATTGTCATAAAAAATAGGTGAATAAAATAAAAAACAGTAGGAGTCGATACCTACTCCATGGTTTTTGAATAATTGTTTTAAGAAATCTTGAATTTAACTAATTATCTTTAAGAGATTAATCTAATAAATTAGAAATTTGAATCCAATACTTTCATATCTACATATTATGACTTCTTATATATTAAAAAAATATTAATGCTGTTTTGGAATAATAAAATAACATTATAAGAAAATGAATATTTAATAACTTTAGTTTGTAACGATTGCAAATTTCATTGCAAAATCTTGTTCTATTTACAATAATTTTTTATAATCGTTGCTTAATTAAATTATTTAATTTTTTTACAATGAAAAATTTTATTTGTGAATTCATATTAATTTTCTAGTAACAAAAAAAATTATTGCAAAAACTTATTTTATTTGTAAAAAATTTTCAATGTCTTTGCTTTATTTATTTTTTAATATCTTATACAATGACAACAAAGTTATTACATAAATTTTTATCACATTTATAATGATAAAAATTATTATTGCAAAAACTTTTTTTATTTGCAATGATTTTACAATGTCGTTACTTATTTTATTTTTTAATTATTTTATACAATGTCAAACAGGTTGTTACAAAAATTTTTATTATATTTGTAATAATAAAAAATTATTGTTGTAAAAACTTATTTTATTTGTTACGATTTTTCAAAGTTGTTACTTAATTTATTTGTTTAATATTCTATACAATGACAAAAAATTGTTATGAAAATTTTTATCATATTTATAATGATAAAAAATTATTGTTGTCAAAACTTATTTTATTTGAAATGATTTTTAAATGTCATTGCTTAATTTATTTTTTTATATTTTATACAATGACAAAAAATTGTTACAAAATTTTTATCATATTTGTAACGATAAAAAGAATTATTATGAATTTTGACATAATTTGTACCAGTTATAACATATTTAGGAAAAGAAATTTGATGAAACAAAAAGTTTAAGAGCACCATCTAGAACGAAGGAAGATCAACAAAAAAAAAAAAATTACAACAAGAAGCATTTACAATTATGTCTAAACTGTATTCATTTTATTAAAATATCAAAAGATAAAAAGTAATATGCAAAATATTACTAAATAGTTAAAAAAATGTTGGACTTATACATGTAAATTGTTTATATAAATGAAATCACATAAAGTAAACTTAATCATCGACAAATATGAGTCAATATTTAGATCATCATCAGAGCTTTCACCTATAGCCAAGTCTACAATGAACTCATCATCATCATCATCATCCACAATGAACACCTCATTCAATGCAGTTGCATCTATCATTACTTATATCTTTTTTGGTACCTCAATAGGAATTGTTTGCCCAGCTATGTCATCCCTTTGCAACATAGTGACTTTACTCGTATTATCCAATGATATTGTTGTACAATCATATTCATCGCACTTGTCTTGTTAGTAAATTTCTCCATCATCTACCAATCATTTGTCTCGTTAATGGCAACTAGGATGTTATATAAATCATGTGAAGAAGCTTTCATCATAATAAGCTAATTAGGATCTTTTGGTTTTTGAACAAAGTAAACTTGCTTTACTTGAGATGCTAGCACAAATGATTCATCTGTGTTTAGAGTGTGATTCATATAAACACTTATAGAACCATAAGTGTCAATCTTAAATCTAATGCTTTTATGTAAAACATCCTACCAATCACATTTAAAAACCACTATATCATTTCCCTAATATACTGTAACTTATCTATATATATATGTCCAAACACCATAATATTCTTTGTTAAGGGAATTATTATCTCTTTGCACTATTACTCTACTATTTTGAGTTTTTCTATTTCTTTCACGATCACGTGTGTAAAATCTAAAATCATTCACTATGTAGCCACTGTATCTTACAACAATATGCAAAAGAGATTGTGCCAAATTAAGTAAGTTAATTCCTACAATTCCTTAAGTATGTAATTTTAACACCTATCAAATTATGGTACAAATTAATAAATTGTATGAAAACAAATAAACATACAATTAAAGTTCAAACAAAAATCAATTTATAATTATTACAGATGTAAATAATAAAAATTAATACATACTTGTGTATAAAACCAATTAGGAAATTCAAAATTATGTTTCTTTTCTAGATTTCCATCAAAAGTCTTTTTCAACTTCTCTTTATGCTCTCTACAAAACAATTAATAAAATTAATAACAATTAAATTTTGTTAAAAAATTGTAATGAACAAATCATGGTTGATATAACTTACTCTATAAAAAGTAATACTTTATCACAATTATTTAGGATATCTGAATGAGCTTGATTTAATTTTGTGAAAGCAAGCTTAGTCACTATACCTCTCCTTGTGGTACGATCCACTTTGACAAATTTCGAAAGGCCATCATTCGATAGAGACATATGACAACCATCATCATTGTGCATTGGTCAATTAAACTTGGTATCAATATCTTCCAAACACCTTGAAAAAAAGGTAAAACATTCATCAACTAGATAACCTGTAGTGTTGATCTTTCTAAGTGTGCCTTTTTGTGACAATATGACTTTAATTTTCGTAGATACTTAATAATTAAATAGTCCATGAAATGAATGTTTAACTCAATTATTATTTAGATAAAGAATGACAAACAATAATATAGTGAAATTGTGAAAATTACCTTTGAATATGATACATCCATCGAAAAGTTACTAGACCAACAAGTTTAGCCTGGCAGGGTAAATGCACTGTCAAATGCACTATAATATCAAAAAAAGAAGGGGTTAAATCATCTCAAGGTTACACAATGTTTAGATTATTTATTTTTGTAAGCGATCAAGATCATCAGTATCAAGACTTTTAGAGCATAAGTCTCGAGAGAAAGCATCTAATTCAACTAAAGGATTACAAACTTATTCAGGTAACAGTCTATGTATAACCAAAGGAAAAAGTTGCTCTAAAAACACATGGGAATCATGACTCTTAGTGGATGATATCTTTCTTCCTTTATCATTAACACATCGAGAATATTGGACAAATATCCATCAAGAGTTTTTAAATCCATCAATATGTTACACACAACTGATTTCTCTTTGGGACATAAAATAAGTGTCTTCCAATAGGGCAATTGAACGAAAATGTTTTTTTTCCTCCAATTAAAAACACTATTAGTTGCATCATACTTTTTTTTATTCCTGTACCTAACGTACATTGTTGGAACAAATCAAAATGTCTTAGCATTTCTTCACCATCTAATTATTTTGGTGCTTACCTAAACTCTTTTCTCTACTTATGGTTTTTAGGTAAAAATTATCGATTACACATGTAACAAACTTTACATGCAGCTTTAAGTGAAAGAGAAGTAATTTTTTTATGGCATAAAGGGCATGCAAGATGTCCTTTTGTTGACCATCTTGATAGATATGCATGGTAGAAAAATCACTAATCATCTATAAAACTGCTACATACAATTTAAAATTTTATTTACTATAAGCATCATATATGTCAAACCCCTCTTCTCATAACTATTTTAACTCTTCAATCAATGGTTGCAAATATACATCTATATATATTCCTAAAGATTTAGGTCTGGGATAAGAAATGAAAGCGTAAAATATTATTCTTTCATAGACATCCAAAGAGGTAAATTATATGAAATCAATACTATAGGCCAAATATTATGTTATAAGCTCACGTTCTTAAAAGATTGGAACCGATCACAAGCTAAACCAAGTCTTATGTTTTTAGGATCAGAAGTAAATGTAGTATGCTGATCATTAAATGACTTCCAAGTAATAGAGTCTGTAGAATGTCTCAATCTCCCATCATATATCTATTTTTCATTATGCCACCTTTAAGATGTTGTCTTTTTTGATATATATATAGCCTTTATAACTAGGATTTAAGAGGAAAATATCACAAAACTTTATGAGAGACATTTTTACTTCCTACAATTGACTTTCATCTAGATGAATGACAAATCAAACACTCATTTGCATTTTCATTTTGACCTCAGTAATGTATACAATCATTACAACATACATCTATTTTCATATAGTTTAGTGCTAATTCAGCTATTAATTTTTTGCCTTATAATATGAATAAAGAAAACTATCTTTATTAGGAATTATTGCCCTAATCACTTCTAACATAGCATCAAAGTACATATCACTCACATGATACAAGCACTTTAACTATAGAAGTTTAACAATAAAAAATAACTTTGAATATTTTTTCATAGTAGGGTACAATTTTTGTTTAGCAGCCTTTAATAGTCTATAGGATTTAGTAGCCTCAACTTTGGGTTCTTGATGTATACCTTCTATATTGTTGTTTATATCAAATGCACTAGTGAATTCTACATCCATATCTATCAATCCACATGCATCACATAATATGCCAACATGTCATTATTTCCATCCTCTTTGTTAATGTCATTATCATCATTAACTTCTAATAAATCATCTTCTACTTTTTAGTGTAAATGCCAAAAGGTATAACTAATAAAAAATCTATACTTAAATAAATGAAATATAATCTCAGATCTTTTTTTGAAAACCACATTTCTATAGCTACTACAAAGGCATTAAATTCTATCATCCACGTTTGGTTGGCCAAATGCAAACTCTAACAATGCATCGATCCTTTTTACATACTCATTATTTGTTCTACCATCAATATTCATCTATTCCTTGTTAAGAACCATCTATAATGAATTAAAAATTATAAAAAATGTACTACAAGCAAAATAAATATATATTAATAAGTATGCAAAAACGGGTTAGTAAATGATCAAAGTAAAGCAACAACCAAAATATTCATATAAATTTGATTACAATTTATATCATCTTGAAGATATGGATATTTTAGAAAATCTCCAATATTAATAATGATAAGATGATTAAACAATTTCTCAAATGAAATACACTTAATGATATAATTTATAGTTAAGCATATATTGAAAGCAGATAAAATTTGGATTACAAATCATATATTTGACATATGGGTAAACCTAAAACTTTTAAAAATTTTGAAAGTTAAAATATGAGCAAATAATTAAACTAATTAAGATGAAGAATAAACCAAGTAAATAATAATAAATTTACCTTGAAAGGCAAACAAGTAATGGATAGAATCATTGGCTTTAGCTTTTTTTTTGTCCTTTTATTTTGCGGTGATGCAGTTGTTGTAATTCTTAGTAAACAATGAAGTGAGGAAGCTGAATGTCAGTGGAGCATGGAGAACAATTCTTTATTGTGTAAAAAAGATGCACTTGTATTAGTTTTGCCTATTTATTTTTTACATGCCCATAATAAATGGTTGTTAAAACGCCCTTAAAGCCCACATAAGTATACCCATAGCTCGTATAATTTTGTAATAAAGAAGTTTTCCCTTTTCCATTGAGTAAACCCTAAAACTCATTTTGATTTAAACACCCAATTGCTTTATTTTTTTCAATTCTCTATTTTTTTTTCATATAATGTTTTCAATTCACCCTAGTTCTTAAAGATTATGCTAAGATCGACCATTTTCTATCCTGTTCATTGTAAACTTTGTCATGATGTTGCTTTCTAACTTCAATTTTAGTATAATACATGCTTGCTACAATTATATATGTTTTCGGCTCTTTAAGGTAATTTATATTTTATATATGCTTACATGGTTTTATCCTCTTTTTATTCTTTCCTGCTCATTCCCAAAGATTCTTTGATTGATTTACTTAACAAGGGTGAAACTTTCAAATCCTTAATTATTAGTAGTAACGAAAATGAACCCTTAATATTTGTTTATTGTATTTTGTTGGTTTTTATTTTGTTATCATATACATTTAAATAGTCTTTGTTTATTTTATTCATGTAAAATAACTTACCAATTTTTCTTTATATTATAAATTTTAGCCACTGCCATTAACATTTGTTCACTTGTTCATGTAAGGTGTAGAAACACCAAAGTTAGTTTACTTGAAAGGTTTGAACCCTAAACCATTCTAAATTGAATTAACTATCACTTGTGGTACTGTGCATTTTCACAATGGTTGGATAAACTTTGTTGTTGCACATTGCCTGAAGTTAAAAGACATTAGTATCTTCAAATACAATTCAGCGAACAGCACAGTGAATGCTTTTTTCTTCACTTCCGACAGAATTATGTTGACCAATTAGATTGTCTAAACAATAAAAGGCTCATTATCCAATCTTTTCTTACTTTTAATTTTAAAACAATATCATAATATAAACACTTTTCCTTTTGACTAGAACGTCGTCATGCTTGGAACTAACCTAACTCATCCAATACACATCAACTGATAGCACATGATGTTCAAGTTATTAACCTTGAAGATTCAAGTTTAGATTCTAAGGATTTACTAAAGACATTGAAGAAGAAAAGTTAGACTATGAAGAAAGCTCTGACAATGTGTATGACGACCCTATATTTGATTACAAGTTGACTAATACAAATGTACGAACCTTTTACATCTTGGTAATGAGTCTTATTCCTTAATTTTATACACATTTTTTATTAAGTTTGATTTTCTTAATTGACTTAAATGTGGCATGTGTTGACAATAGCACATTTTGAGTCAGTTTGCCAAAGAACATATACTGATAAATCCATTAGTCATCACCTTTACCATGCCAGGCAGTGAGAAAAAATGGAAAGTTCAATAGATTTGTAAAAGAATAAAGCTTTCTCTATAGGTTAGAGCAAGACTACTATTGATAACGATCTAAATCCATGTGACCATTGCATATTCATGAAAATTAGTCCATGAAAGTTCCAAGTTATCGATAACTGGTGATCAAAATTGTTATGTCAACTGTGAAAATTTATTGAGTTAAAAAAGGTTTTATGCTTACTTCCTTAACTTTATTATTTTATAGTTATCTATTTTGGATCAATGAGTTTTATGTACTTAACAAATTGGAAGCAATTGGGTTTGTGTGTTTATGTTTCTTTTTATTTTTTTTATTTTTTTTTCTTTAATTGAAAGTAATTAGATCTGAGTGTGAGTAATTGAACAAAGAAACTAAGCCTATAATCCCCCAAAATGCAAGCACCCAATTAAAAAAAAATGCATGGCTTTCATGTTCTAAGCATTGATGAAAGGGAAAGTAAGGTTTTCAATTAAACAACAAACATAAAAAAGGTTTTCAATTTTATCATGTTTAAAATAAGGTTGTATATTTAAACAAAATATATAAAATAAAGTTCAAAGACTACATTTTTGAAAATATAAATGCAATCTTAGAGAAAATGAATAATGACCCAACCACTAAGTTCTATGATAATAAATGCATTTTTTAATAAACAACCAACAACTATATTTTAGTTTATAAAAAAGCATACAAGCACCATATTTCTGTTTGTTAACCGTAGTTTTTTTAAATAAAAAATGACATTTGTGGAAAAGAGAACACAGTTCTTGAAAAAAAAAACCCTAATCACTGTCTTTTTTTTTTATATATATATAAATACAATGTTTATAACAAGCACTACATTTTTGCGACAATAAACGTAGTTTTTAATAAACAATTAGCCGCTACAATTTGGTTTATAAAGAATCATATAAGCACTACATTTTTGTTTGTTAAATGTAGTTTTTTAATCAAATATGACATTTATGGAAGAGGAAACGCAGTCTTTGAAAAAAAAGCTCAACCATTACGTGTTTTTATAAATACAGTGTTTATAACACACACTACATTTTTATGACAATAAACAACTAACCACTAAGTTTTAGTTTAAAAAGAATCATATAAGCACCACATTTCTATTTGTTAAATGTAGTCTTTTAATCAAAGACAACATTTGTGGAGGAGGAAACACAGTCATTGACAATTAAACAAGCATAACATTTTGACATGTACATTCATCTATATACGAAGATGACGTTTCTACCATTAAAAATGTAGTGTTTGAAATATTAAAAAATTTGATTTTACAAGCACTACATTCATGAAATAATAAACATAATGTTTAAGGTTTCTTTATGAACCTTTTTTTTCTCTAAATCAGATTACCAGTCTCTATACATCTTTTAATATTTTTAAACACTAAACCATATGCTATGGAATTGCAGTCACTGTCATTGTCATTGCTGTCATTGTCATTGCTGTCATTACCACCATTATTGCCGTCATTGTTGCCATTGTCGTTTCAAGTAACAAATTATTTTCTCATTCATTCTTATTCTATGAAACAATGTAAACAATTCAAATATATTATATTATTGTAAATCATTTTTTTTCTTTGTTCTTATGTTATGAAACAATGTAAATATTAGTATTCGAATATTGTTCTTGTCATTTTGTCAATGTTCTTATCTTATTTGTCTTATTCCCATTCCATATTTATTTGTATAGAATAGTTGTAATGATTCTGAAGAACACATGTTGACTTCAACTAAACATAAAGAAGAATAATTGGTTGACACATCATGTTCAAAAAATCAAAAAGCAAGGGGATAATCTAAGTTGCTTCAAGTAATCAATAAGAAAATACATGTTGAGTTCAATGCTAATGGCTAGCCTATGTTAAGTGATGCATTGCAGATGGCTAGTTGTATTGGATGTCTTGTTTGAGAGACAATATCCATTAACTACAACAGTTGGAGGAACATTTTAGCTGAAAAAAAAGACAATATATAAGAATTAGTTATGGTAAGTTATATTAATTAAATTGAAATTATTGATTATTAATGTCTAATGCTTATGAAATGCAATTACACTACCTTTTTCAAACGTATTAATTTTTTTTTATAGGAACACTTTGATGTACCAGCTGAATATAAAAAGGTTGTATTAAAATCTATTAAGCCGAAATTAAAAAACTTTAAAGATAGATTGGCTCGAAAATATATATTACCTAATGCTAATAATTTTCAACTATTGGCTCATCTGTAGCCACATATTCAGATACAATTAGTGATACAGAGAGGACAAAATTTATTTTAGTTCGGTTATCAGATGAATTCAATGTATGCGTATCAATATTTTTTTTGTAGAAAATTATGAAAGATGGGATGTTTGTTTCATGTGTTTTTAGAATAATTTGGTTCAAGCAACATACTCAAAAGAATAAAGAAGGTCAAACGGAATGGACTAATGATCATTCAAAAGAAATAAATGTATCTTTAGTTAATATCCATAAATTATTATTTAAGTAATGAAATTTAAGTAATGAAATAATAATTATTCTACAATTTTAATATAAACGTGTATATAAATGTAGGATATGCTAAAAGATTTGGTTGAAAAAAGTTCTCAATAAGATGTTCCAATAACAGAAAAAGATAAATATGATAAAGTAATAAGAGTTAGGTTTGGGTATAGACGAGGATTTGGCTACAACAAGATAGGTTTTACCAAAAGTACACATGCAACTCAATATGTTTAGCAGTAGAAACAAAAATAACATGAGGTATTAGAACTTAGAGTGGTCAATCTTCAAGAGAAGATTGCTAATTATGAAGCTGATTAAATAACACGTGAAGAAAGGGTTCATGAAGAAGTTCGACAGCAACTAGCAAATGAATGGCATCAAACATTGTTGATACAAGGTCGAAAAGCTTCCTTATTTTTCATAATATTGAGTCACAACCATTAGTAAGTCCTTTAAAAATTTTTTCTTTGCTTTATGAACAAGAAAATATTTTTGAATCATATGCTTATCATGTACTTTTTAACTTTTATTGGCACTAATCATAAATGTATATTATGTGTTTATTGCAAAAAAATAATTAGTTATTACAAAGTTTGTGTGCTTCCTATCCAGCCCTCCATTGAATCCAGTGCCTTTAGTTTAATAGGATAACAATGTTTTTATTAATGTTGGTTATAAGACTTTTTATTGAATAAGTGCCTTGAATTGGCATTGGATCGATTGTTAAAAAGATTATTTTTTTAATTGAGTTTTTGCTTTCTCTCTTTTTTTTTTTTTTTGTTGTTTATATTAAATAATTGCAATTCAACATTTTAGGTGTAGCGTATAAGGTTCTCCATGCAACATTTGCAGTTGTAGTAGCCATAGAATAAGGAATTGATTTTTTCATAGTAATGAAAATTTTATTATGCATTCTTCTTATTGGTCACTTTTATATAATGACAAATTTGTTGTAGAAATCTGTATGGTCCAAGTTGTGTATGTATCAGTATTGCTAATAATTAATAATAGCTTTTTTCTTGTATTTTGGAAATTACTAAAATTGATTTATAGTAGTTTTTTCAATATTATTTACAAAATAGGCCGATAACCGAAATTTACAGATTATTCAAACATGTTATTTTAAATGGAAAGCAACATTGTTTTATATCCCACCAAAATTATACAAGAGCTAATGCATTATATAGATCATCTAAACTTTAAAGAATGCAACCATCAATTGCAGAATTTAGTGTGAAACTCAATTAATCACAACCATAGTTATAAAATATTGTTTGTCTTTATGTCAAAATAAATGACAAAGCTATGGTTATGAAATATTGTTTATATTTATGACAAAATAATTGACAAAGCTATGAAATGCATCGTTTAATAGCTTCTTATTTATTTGTTTTAACAAAACCCTACATGTGTGTGTGTGTGCGCGTGAAGCATGAATGAAACAGTTGTGGTATTGTTTGAGATTTGTGAGGGAGGTTAGTGGCTGAGGCATCAATGATATATAGATTTCATTAATTGATATATAAATAATACCACAACCATCTCATTCATGCTTCACAATTCCTAAAACCACCATCTAGATTTCATTCCTCATTCCTTTTAGCTATTATTGTCTCTCTACAAATGATCATTACATCGACAAAAGCTTACCCATAATTCGAAGTTAATGATCAAGATTTTGATCATCATATCGACGCTTACCCAGATTCTATTCAAACCATAACAAAGGCTTACCTAGTTTTCTATTAATTCAAATCATCCAATGCAAATCACTCATTTATTTTTTATCATTGACCATTGATATGGTCATTTCCACACATTTGTTTTTAGAGGTAAGCAATTTTTTTTCATTGGAGCACACATAGTGCCTTACTAGACTGTCAAATGTTCGGATTCTTAAAAAAGAATAGAAGTATTGTTTCGACACTTTTTTATAGAGTTATGCCATTATTTGAGATTGAATTACTTTGGAAAGTGTTAAAAAAATAGAATTTGAGTGCATTGCTCAGCTTTATATTTTCATGGCTAATATTCATAATCCAATCATTTTTATAGGACAGAAATTTAGGGTATGATTCTAACTTTAGGGAAAAATGTGGTGCACCAGTAGCCAAGGGAATTACAAAAATGATAGTTTTAGGTAATTATGATATGCTAAATTTTTATATTGAAATTATTTTATTTATCTAATAATGCAAGCATTATCACTGATTAAATGGGTTATTTTGGTTTCTTTTATTTTTTTAGCTTAAAACCGCAGTCCTTTAGCTTTAAGCATAGAAAAAGTCATGATCTTCAAGTATACATTTCAATTTACCTTGGAAATGACTTTGACAGATGAGTAATTTGTTATTATCCTTAAACTTTATATACTATTTTAGCTGTTATGAAAAGAAAATGTATGTATTGCTTTTAGAGAAATCCCAAACAACTTTATTTCATTTTATGATTTGGTCTGTGTTATAAATTGAAGCTAACAGATTACCTTATGTATTCAGATAGTGAGAATTGAAATGATTGTTTACGAGCTTTATTTGATGGATGCATTTGAGTTACAGCTACACTTGAATTATGATTACTTTTTGTATCTCACATTGACAGATGGACTACTAGTATATAAATAATATATTATGTGCTTGTATGTAAGAACTTTGGTATTTTCCCCTATTCTATAATAATATTACATTGATATATTATGCAAGCTTGGCAGGAAACAAATTTTGTTTTAGTCTAATGCACAATATTAGGAATGAGCTAAATATACAGAAGCAAGTTTTGAAAGACACGAGGGTCAGTACTGTCTTCCACATCTGTTTCTATTAATGTGACATACATCTTTTTTAATTTGTTCTCCTTTTCTTACGACAACATCCAAAAGTCTTGATTGAGTTTTCTTCTTACAATATCTAAAAGCCTTAAATTGACTTGTTACTTTGATTTATAAGTTATGTTGCCTAAGGGTTCTTGTGATATCTTTAAGTCTTATCACACAAATTGGCAAGCTATTTTTTAAAAAGTTTTCTACAATTGCTTATACTACGTATCTTAATTATTGTCACCTTTTATTTTTCCCTAACATATGCTTGCCATGATATTGCTTTTTATTCTATCTAAGCACCAAAATAAATTGGAGATAATATTAACATGTATCTACCTTTAACATAGATAACTCACAATATTGGTATCTTGCTCCTACTATTATCAATTTAGTGCAAAATATTGATAAGAATGACAAGATAATTTTTGGATTATGATTATGCATAATTTGAGGAAAAAGCTACTGCAAGTTATGAAATATTTCTTTAACATTAGGTGAATATTTTGCAAATTTTATTTATGTTTAGTACTCTCATTTTATGAAATTATAATTGTTGCATGTGCTTTAAGAAAAAAGTATTGTAATTCATGACAAAATGTATTCTTTCTATGTTAATATTAAATTTTTTAATTTTTTACCAATTATTGTTTTTAAATAAAATGATGGGATTAATATTTATTACAATAAAAATACAATATTATTTTATATTAGATTGAAATATTTTTTCATTATATTTAAGAATCCAATAATATTTTAAATGACCTATAACTGGTACAAATTTTAAAAAATATTTATGTAATAATAATGGTCGTTGTTACAATTAATTAAATTGGTTACATACAAAATTTTGTAAAGATAAAATTTGTTGTTACAATTAAAAAAATATTACGAAATATAATTTTTCCAACAACAATAGTTGATGCGTAAAAGATATTTCAATGATAATAGCCATTGTTAAAATTATTTATCGAAACGACAAATATCATGATTTTAAGGATAATTAGCAACTATATAATATTATGTTGCAAAATATTTTAAAGCAACCAAAATAATATTGTTGCATAAAAGGTTTTTGTAACAAAATTTTATAGTTACTAAAATAAAGTTAAAACAATGACATTTAATCATTACAAATTATTTTATATAACTAAAATAATATTGTTATATAAGAGTTTTTGTAATTAACTTTTATGGTTGTTAAAATGAAGTTAAAACAATGACATTTAATTATTACAAACTATTTTATGTAATCAAAATAATATTATTATGTAAGAGTCTTTGTAATCTAATTTTATTTTTGCTAAAATGAAGTTAAAATAACGATACTTAATTGTTACAAACTATATTGTGCAACCAAAATAATATTGTTACATGAGTTTTTATAATCAAATTTTATGGTTGCTAAATAGAAGTTTATACAAGGCTATTTCGTCATTGCAAATTAATTTTTAGCAACTACATTTTTTTGTTGTCTAAAATATTTGGCGACCAAATAATATTGCTATACAAAAGTTTTTGCAACCATAATAATAATGTTACATAAAATTTTTTGTAACCAAAATGTATAATTGCTAAATAAACTTTATGCAATGGTATTTTATCGTTGTATAAGAATGGTTTATCTGAAAACAACTAAAAAACATTGCAATATTTATTTTTTTCAACAATATTATAAATTGTTGTATTAACTCTTCATCAACGGAATTAATAACGACTTTATAGCAGCAAAAAATCATTTTACAATAATTTTAAAAACGAAAAATAATTATTTAGTAATGATTTTGACCGTCGCAATGTATCAATTCTTTTTTAGTATAATAAACAAATTTTGAGTCTAAAGAATGCAAAGCATAAAAAAGCAGTGGCCCATTTATTGTGTAGAAATTGAATTGGTTCATTGACTAAAAATAATGAATGAACCGAGGAGGAAAAAATTTTCTAATCTCATGATTGAGTTACAAAATAATAAATACGACTGTTAATTTGATCTTGGAGTAAAATTGCAAAACCAAAGTGAAACAGACTCCGTAACATCTCAAATAGAGTAAAAAATTTCGAATGGAAACCGTCTTTCCCTTCCAGCTTTGAACCCTTTTCATCGCATAATATTTTTTAATCTTAAATCTTAAACCTTAAATCAAACTTCTTAAATTAAATCATATTTGATTAATTTACCTAGTGTCCAAGAACAATATCATAACCTAATTAGAATATTTCTTTGTTTTATAAACTACTATATATATGTAAAAAAAAAAAAAATTTCTTATAAAATGAAGAATCTAGGAGGAAATGGTATGACCTAATATTATTGCATTCAATGAATCCCTGCACTGAGGATTGAACCTTTTGTCTTTACACATAATATTTTTTAATTTTAAATCTTAAACCCTAAATCAAATTTCTTAAATTAAATCGTATTTGATTAATTTGCCTAGTGTCCAAGAACAATATCATAACCTAATTAAAATATTTCTTTTTTTTATAAACTACTATATATATGTTAAAAAAACTCTTATAAAATGAAGAATCTAGAAGGAAACGGTATGACTGTATATTATTGCATTCAATGAATCCCTGTACTGATGATTGAACCTTTTGTCTTTACACATAAATCTCACTATCATCGGATTAATCAATAAATTAGTGTCTTCAGTGATGCGGCAAACTTGACTTACAGGCACCTAGTCTTGCATGCATAAAAGGCCTACACCCTTAATTTGATATTTGATATGATACCACTATTTTTCCATTTTTTAAGTTCACGAGTTTGAATTACCGATAGTTCAGAGGGAGAGAGAATATGAGGATATTCGAGAAGACATAGTAGAAAATGTGGGTGTAGGTAATAGCCAACTACGAATATTTATAAGAGGAAGACATTTTCATTAATGAAGGTATACTAGTGGGTGTCAATTGATTGTGTAGGAGAGGCATATACAAGAGACGATTATTGGTGTCTCAATCTGACCTTCATGCCCCTAGAATCTTCTTCAATGAGCGCCGGATCAAATACAGTGCGACGTGTCTTCCTTCAAGATGAGCTTAAGAGTTTATTTGAATGGGTAACAAAATTAGTTTTCATAAAATTGAGAATAGTGATAAATGCGAAATTTGTTATTATAACAGTGAGCTTGATTACAGTAGTAATAAAATTAAAATTAATAATAAAATATATATTTAACTACAAACACAACAGTAATGACAAAATAAATTATAATAAAAAAATAAAATAATCATTAAAAATATTATATTAAAACTTACATATAATGAAATTTATAATATATATTTGATATTTGTAAAAGTGATAAATTATTAAAATTATTTTATATCAAGTAATATTTTTATTAATAAATTAAAAAAATAATAAAATTATTTTTATATCAAATACTACTTTATCATTAAATATTTTAAATTATTTTTTATGTATATTATTTTCGTATAAAATAATAAAAAGAAAAAAACAAAACGAAAAGCTACAACTGTAAGGGACATTTTTGTTCCTTCACTATTGTTTAAGGGTAAAAAAGATAAAAAGAAAAGAAAGCGAGGGCATTATAGGGAAGGAGGCTGTGCTGGGAATGAGAAACTTTCAATGGAAGGGAGAGTGGGCAATGGAAAAAAAAGGGGTATGATGTGCTTAAAACTATCTCCAACTGCACTAATGTTGTTTGCCAAATGCTAACATGGTGTGTTTGGCACAAATTTTTTTTTATAAAAATGTATTTCCACCGGGGGTACGTTTGAATTTAGATGGGGCCTTAGCCTAGACCATTATTCTAATTACCCAATCCTTGATAAATAGTCTTTGAACAACTTTTATGTATATTAGATTAGGGTCGGCAATGCAACCCATCTTCGACGGGTTTCGACCCAACTCGACTCTATGAGGTCGATTTTTTTTTTTAAATTCGGGTTTCGAGTTGAATCGGATTGGATAAGGTTAGGAAACAATCGGGGTCGGGTCGGATTCGGGTTTTAGGCAAACCCGACCTGATATTATATAAAAAATTATTTTTTAATTAATTATTTAATTTTTTATTTATATATATATATTTATATAATGATATTTTTAAATATTTATATTTAAAAAATAATATTTTATTAATTTCGGGTTGAATCAGGTATGATTTATATAGTATCGGGTCGAGGTCGAGTTCGGGTCAGGTTCAGGGCAAGCAAAACCCACCCCGATGCCAACCCTATACTAGACATATAATGCGCGATGTTACGTGTCAAAATTTATTTGTTTTGCTCCCTCTATTCATCAGTTATTTTTTTTACAAAATTTTTTAATTAAAAAAAGATGAAAGGTAAAACAAAAATCAAATAAGATTATATGTGAATAGTTAAATAAGTCTACTATTCTTACAAAATATATTTAATAAAAAAATAAAAAAAAACCATAAAAAGTAAAATAATGAAAAAAAAAGAAAAAAATGAGTTTATAGAAGATGCTACATAAACACTGAATTGAGTTTAAAATATTAATATTTTAAATTAATATATCATATAATAACTTTACTAATAGAGAAGAGATTTACTTACACCTAAAAAGTTTTATACCTTTCTCCAACAATTTATTTCAATAGATTCAAGAGATGAGATTAAACCACTTTTTTCTATTTTAGACTTATCTCTCTCATTTTTTAATCTATTAATATCAATTATTAGAAAAACAAGTGTAAAACTAAAAAGTTTATTTCTAGTGTAAGTTTATCCTCCTATTAATATAATATATATAATAATTAAATTAATAATAAAATAATATTTTTATATACATCACGAAATGAGGCAGGACAAAGTGTCTTAAAAATAGTTTCATCTTAATCTTGAATCTTATAAAAAAAAACTCACTCCGTCTAAACTTGATTTTGATTTTAAAAAAATTGATTTAAAAAAATCATCACCTTTCATATCAAAATAGATTAAAACTTTTCGAATATGAATTGTTTTGAAATCTCTATAAATTGACATCTTCGTTGTTAAATTTATCTAATAAAAAAAATGCAAAAAGGTGAAAGAGAAAAAAAATGGGGATACCATGTGCACATCTCCATTTGCTTTATTTTTTAAACAAAATTAATTTAACAAAAAAAGGAAAAAAATCAAAAAAGGAAAAGGGAGCTCATTAAGATACTATGTGAAATTTCCAATTGAGCTTAAAAAGTTAATCTTTTAAATTAAAATATCAAATAATAACATTATTAATAAAAAATAAAAAAAATTTAAAAATAAAAAAAAAGATCATTGAGATGCCACGTGGACATCCAAATTGAATTTAAAATGTTAACATCTTAAATTAAGATATAAAATAATAAATTTATTAATATAATATATAATTAAATTAATAATAAAATATATACCTTTTATATATACCATGGGATGGCTTGAGATGTTGCACCATAAATCTATTTTTGACCTATTCCTACTTTTTATAAAAAAAACAACCTGATTTAACTTGATTCTTATTTTTTGCAAAAATGTCTATATCGAATTAAAATGAATAGAATCATATTGGATACTGATTGTTTTGTCATCACTATCAACCAACTCATTCCGTTATAAAATTGATCTCATTAAAAAATAAAAAATAAAAAAAAGGTGGGGTTTGTATTGGATATTTCCATTAACATTATTTTCTTACAAAATTTATCTAATAAAAAACAATAACTTAAAAAAAAAAAAAGGAAAAAGCCAAAACAAATCACTCCCATTAGATTGAGTTAGATTGAAATGTATCGGATACAAATTATTTTACTATCCTAATTCATCAACTCTGTTTGTTACAAAATTTATGTAATAAAAAATATGAAAGGAAAAAAAAAACTAAATTTGGATGCTGAGTGGACACCTCGTTTAGTTTTTTAACAAATTTATCTAAAGTGAGAAAGTAAAAAAGAAACAAAAAAGTTAAAAAAAAAGACATAAGAAGTCACATCAACACTTCGAATGAAATCAAACAAAAGTCAAAATTAGTAAAATCTATATGATGGATGGATTACAACTTAATTATGTATAAATATAGTAATTTTAGTAAATTAGATATGAGATAATAACTTTATTAATATAATACATATATATAAATATACAATATAAAATACTTAAAAATTAAATGAATAAAAAACGTATATATATATATATATATATCCAGAATGGATGGATCACCCTAAATCCGTATTTTACTTGATTTTATTTTTGAAAAAAAAATTGATTTGATCCCAAATTAAAAAGCACACTTATTAGATTTGGATGAATTAATACATATTAGATACGAGTTGTTTTGTTATTCATATCTTTATTAACATTTTTTTAATTTTTTTTTAATTTTTTGTGCAAATTTATCTGATTAAAAAATAAAAGAATGTGAAAGACAGACAAAAATATGAAATAGGGTGCTACTTGTACACATTCATTAGACTTTTTTTTTCCAAAAATGATCTAATTTAAAAAACAAAAAATAAAAAATGAAAAAAGAAAGAAATAAAGTTAAGTTGTTACTCGATATTAGCAATTATAAACTTTTCTCAAAAAGTTTACATCATGGATTTTTTTAAAAACTAAAAAATTTTAAAAAAGAAAAGATAAAAATAAGAAAAAAAATCCGGATGTGTCTTTGACACTTCTGTTAATATTTATTTCTTAACAAATATTAAAATAAAATTAGGAAAAATTATCATAAAAATATGTATTTTTAGCAATAATATCAAATGGCCCCATGATTAAAAATTTTTAAAAATTAAAAATTATTTATTAAATATTAAAAAGGAAAAAAATAAAAAATAAAATGACTTGACACACACACACAAAACTAAAATGATTTCACACACACACACACACAAAAAAATATATATATATATATTAGTTTGGTTTTTGCATTTTGGTTGTACTTGTAATTTGTATATCCAAAAATTCATATTAACATATGAAGCTTTTTTTTTTAATTCTATATAATAATAACAATAAAAATTAATCGTTTAGTTACATTTAATTAAAAAATACACAATATAAATTTAACTAAATGTTGTTAAGAATGGCCTTAGGCCCATTAGACTTCATCAGGTCCTAATGAGCAATGCCAAGTAGCCCATGCAACCTCATCCTATCAAATTTGAAATGGGGCTTGTGATATGCCTATTATGGTCACACTTTGCTACATACTAGGGATGTCAATCTTGCCCATATCCATTGAAAACCTTGATTTTTTACCCGAATGAGGATGGATATGGGTATCATATTATGAATATGAAGATGGGGATGGGGATGGATATGATTTTAAATTTTTATTGAGTACAAGGATGGGAATGGGTAATATAACATCCATCTCATATGCATACCTTATATATTTTATATATATTTAGTATAAAGATTTTTTATTAAATAATATAAGTTATTGTTTTATATTAATTAAATATATTTTTATTTAAAAAAATATATTAATATATATTTATAAAAAAATTACCTAAGTATGCAAGATAAAAATAAAAAAAGATAAAAAATATTTTTAGTTTTTAGTTTCTGGTTAAAAGCTATGGGTATGAGGATTACCCATAACATTAAATACCTATGGGGATGGAGATAGGAATAAATTTAAAATACCTATTAGGTATGGGTACATGGATGGGTATAATATAAAAATCTAGGGATAGAGATGGGAAATGTTCTATCCTACCCATACCCTACCTATTCACAACATTACTAGACACCACTGTATCATGAGATTTGGTAGCATATAAACCCTTGGATAGCTTTCACCCAAAGGTCCCTTACTCTATAAATAGATAGCACTATTTATTATGAAGGAATATTAGTGTATTTAAGATTACATAGTCCAATTTTAATATGAATTCTCAATATTAATTTATGATTGCAGCTTTGTACAGTTTGTAAGTGCATAAGTTAAATCCAAGTAATAATAATAATAAATGAGTAAAGTATCATTCCTATGAGAATTATTGTATTTGAAGTGTAAAACCAAGTATCAAAAAAGATTCTTCCTATCTTTATATTTAAACAAAAAGAAATGCTGATTAGTTGTATTAAAAGCAAAAGTAAAAGTAATGGAAATTGTAAAAGCCAAAAGTCAAACTAATAGTCACTTGATAGTTATAAGGGTTGGCTGATTATACAAGAAAATAAAAGAAAACACAGAACTGAAACACTTGAAAAAGGAATTGAATGTTTGCTAAATATAAAAAAAAAAAAAAGTAGAGAGAATGATTATGATTGTTTATTTTTCTAATGCCTACAGTGCACATATTGCATCAGTAATAATATTGAGTGAAGTAGAGTATTATTCTCACAAGGATTATAGCATTTAATTCTTGGGTGGACTCAAGTTCTAAAAGTTAATAAACTAAACTCTTATATCTAAAGCAATAAAAACTTTAATGGATTTGCATAGGAAAATAAATAAAGATGGAAAGAAAGATTATATAGGCCTAAATCTACTTAGCCAACTGTCACTTGGCAAGTACTAAATTTGGTCGAATAGTATTATATCTAAAGAAAAAGATTTGAAAACTTGAAAACAATAGAAACTTAAGATTGTTGAAAGTTGTGATAGAAAGAAAGAAACAATGAAATCAAAGATTACATAAACCAAGACTTGATTTAAAGAAGTCAACAATGGCTGAATATGATAAAGCATAAAAGAACTTAAGAAAACTAAAGATTGCTTTGAAATAGCTTATAGATGAAAACAAAAGAATCTTGGAAAAAAAGAATACCTGAATTAAAGATAAAGAATTAAGAAATCATAAGCTCTTATAATGGCTAATCTATCATCTTAGCCTAATATAAAGAAAACTTAGAAAAGAACTGAAAATCTAAAGAAACTAAAGAAAGCCAAAAAGAGAAGAAAAAAATGGAATATGGGATGTTGTTGTCAATAACTAGCCTCCTTATTTATACTAGTAGGTTCAGCCAAGGGGTAGATACAAAGCTTACAAGTTCAATCTTATCAAAACACTAAAGATAAGAGTTATCTTAATCCTTAAGCGTTGACCGAATGTAGGTATTTTTGACTGGGAAGAGTCTTGGCCCATCATACCTCTTGGAATGTAATTTTGGACATTGATCTTGGTTGGTTTTTATCTTGATCTTGCATACTTCATGTGTTTGGCTCAGTTTTGAATTCTAATAACATGTTGTTGCTTTTAATTTAATCTTTTAATAATTATCTTGCATAAATCCTTTTTGAAATACAACATATTAAATGTAAATCAAAAGAGTCATCGTTAAAAAAAAACTTTCTTGGCCAAATGCTTTGGAGTCCTTTATTGATCAAAACTTTTCAAATATTGAATGTGTATTGAGAAGTCCTTTTGAATGTAGGTGAGTCGAATCCATATGAGAGTTATATTGCCAACATAATTCTTACTTCAGGTAGAATTAGCTAATCTTACTTCAAGTTAAATTTGGTTCCATCCTTACATACTTGGCCAAATAATGCTTGTCTTAACCTTGCATGATTTCTTACATCAAAATGAGTAGAAATCCTACTTCAAGTAGAAAAACTTATAAATCAAGCAAACAAGCATTAAAAGTAGCAAATTCAATCAAATTTTAAAAATTTTCAATTCAAATGAACTTGAAAATCTCTATATTTTTAAGTGATATCACATCCCTACACTTAAATCTTTGCTTATCCTTAAGGAAAACTCACAAATTAATATCACTAAAAGTCAATATACATGCGTACAAAGTAAAAAAAACTACACAAATTCTTAATCATTTATTATAGCATAATACAAAAATGATTTACAAATATAGATTCATAAGAAATTCATTCAAAAACTAAGCTTCCAATATCATATAACCTTCATGCGTATGAAATTACTCTATCTGCAATACATACATATAATTTAAGCAAAAAGAATGTAAAATACATCATCACATATTAATTCAAAGATACAATATACTTTTATTAGCTTTTAGGATGAGATGGTGATCTAAGAGGAAGGTGAATTGAATTTTTCTAAAATCTTCCCAAATAATGATTTCAAAACAATAGAATATAAGATTAAAAATAATATGCTCTTTAATGAAAATATGATGCTATCAACAAGAATAAATGAGGCTAGAATCAAATATAAACAACAATAAATGTAAAAGGTGTAGGGATAAAGAAACTAAACATAAAGATTTATAGAGATTCGGTCCTTTTCCTTAAAGCACTTATGTCTTCTTTCTTGGTTATCCATACCAAGGCTTTAATCCACTATTCTTGAATTGAAATTACAACTCTATCTTTTTCTTAAGGCTTAGATAGCAACCTAACACTCTCTACTTTTTAGGCTAAGTAGTAACCTTTCAATCTCACTAATTTAAGAGGATACCTCACTTCTTAATTACAAAATCACTTAATAGAAATGCAAACTTAAAACGCTTCTCAAAGGCTAAGTGTTTGCCTAATGATGTAAAAAGAAATATGATGACTAAACAACACAATATAGCTTGGATATAGAAAATACAAAAGATATGGATTTTAAATTGTAAAAACTCTTGATTCTTTAAGAAAGTAAAAATATAACTTGTTGATTCTTACTTTCTTGAATTATCAACCTTCTTGATGTGTTGGAATGCAAAGTTTATAGAGGAATTAAGGAAATAGCTATTGGAAATGCTTGGGAAATGAAAAACCATGTTTTCTTCATTTGAAACTAGCCGCTGGAACTTGTTTGGAATGAAGGGATTGAGTGGTATTGATATGGGGTCGGTTGGTTCTTGAATTTAACTCAATTTTTTACCATTACAGTAGAAGGGATCAATTGGTTTTGGTACCCAATCAGATTTTGGATACAGAATGATTTCGGATGAACAGCGTTGTTGCTTGTTTCCTATTTTACACTCTACTCACTAATTTGATCATATCTTGAGTTATACAACTCCAAATCAAAACCTGTTTAAAGATTTAGAAACTAGACTTAAAGGGCTTTTTGTCCATATAGATTCATCATCTACTTCATTGTATTCGAATTACTGTGAATTTTCAAATTAACCCCTTGTACAATTTTTAGACAACTACATAGTGTCCAGTAAAAATTCAAAATCTCTTATTAAAAAATTTGGATTTTGATTTTGTTTAATCCATTAGAAAGTAGACTTAAAGAGCTTTCAAACCATATAAATTTCAAATATTAAAACTTTGTGAATTAATACAAAAAAAAAAAACAAATTCAATGTTTGAAAACTTTGTTCTTGTAAAATAACTTTCTTAAATTAATCTATTTCTCAAAACCAATATTATCAAAATTATATTGAGTCCAAAATGAATAAATTCACTTTAAAAACAACAATTGAACTTTCATTTAAGCTTAAATAAATAATGTTTATAGATATTTTTGATTTGAGAAATAAGAAAACATAGAAAAAGGTTTGTTTAAACTTTGAAAATCATATTATTTATTTAGTACCAAAATAATAAAACTTAAAAAAATATACTAAATAAATTTTTTTCAAAATCTTGATCAAGTTTATTTAACTTAATGTTTTATCATTTCAAAATAAGGATCAATTCAAGGCAAACAATTTCCCCTTTTTGATATGATAAAACTTAAAGATAAAATTGCTTGGTGAAAAATTTTCTTTAGGACATTTAAAATTTTTTAAAAACATTTTGAAAAACTCCCTTTAAACTTTGCATGGCAAAACTCCTCCTTAATTAATGCATTCTAATCTAACACAACTCAATAAACATATGTTAGTTGAATATATCAAATAAGCACAATCAAACATATGCATGTTAAACACAAGCAAATTTATCCATATGATATTTCTTCCCATTTTTGTTATAACAAAAAAGGCATGAACATATTAATGAGTAAATAAACACAAAGAGACATCATTAACAAATATATTCATGAAATATTTCTTCTCATTTTTTTAAGCTCTTTATACCAAATGTTAAAGCTCCTATACCAATTGCTATAAGCATGCAAGAAGAAATATCCATAAGCTTTCCCCCTTTTTAGTCATAGTAAAAGAAAGAAAGATCAATTCAATGCATGGGACAAAATGCTTAATACTAATAATATTAAGAGTATTTTGAATGCATGAAATCAAGTGTAATATGCACAATAAAGTTCATATATATGTATTCAAGCACAAAAGCATAAGTGTATCCAATTAAAATGTTATAGCACAAAATCATTCATTCAACCTAACCACATGAAATTTATGAGCAAAAGGATAATAAATTATATGCAACCTACTCATAACTCATGTTATCATAAGATGTGCTTAGAACCTAAAACATCAATAGTAATTAAGCATAGATTTAAGCACATACATACAAGCTCATACTAATTGTTAAGGATACCAATTGTTAAAGATATGTTATCATAAAGCATACTGATTGTTATCATAAAACAAAATAAGCAAAATTGTATTATAAGATTTCTCATTTCAAAATAAGGATAAATCAATTTAAGGCACACACAATTTTGCATGAAAGGTACAAGTTATATCAAGGATAGGCACACAAACAAGTATATATGGAAGTTCAAAAATTCTTTAGCAATTTTGATACCAATTGTTAGCAATTTTATTCAACAACTTTCATAAAGCAAACATATTTCATGTATATGAAAGATTCAATTAATAAATCTAGAGTAACAACAAACAATATTTCATAAGCAGTCCTACCCAAACAAGAATATAAGCTCATACATATATTAATAAAGCATGAATACTAATAAACAATAAGGTTCAAATCATCATGTTATAACGAAAAATTATGCAAGTTTTTTTTTTTAAACATGATGAACACATATGTTGTAGCAATGAAAAAATGAAAGCATAATTATTCAAATATAATTCGAATTATTTCAATGCATAGCAATGTACTTAATCTAAGCATATGTAAGTAATCAAACATATTTATTTCAAACAAAATCACACAAGCATGTGCAAGAACATTTCAAAACATGTAGAGCAATATACCAAAAAAAAATGCAAACCTTTAGACACAATATGGTACATGCTATCTCAATGGATTCAATCAATGAACATTTATATATAATTTTGAAAACGTAAGTTCATAATCCATGAGTCAAGGCAATTGAAAGATCAAGAAATCAATATATGCAACTCATATCCATGTTCAAATATTCATCTTACACAAATATTTATGCAATAAAAAAAACTATTAATCTTATCAAAATAATTAAGAACTAGGTATGAATATCAATGAAGGTGAACTAATCACTCTAAGCTTTTAAGAATGTTAAAACAATATCTACCAAGTGGCTTGGTGATTAATTTGTGCAATGTATTCATATGTTCTAGCACAATATCTCATTTTTTCACATAATCAAAGTAAGCATGTATAGATACATAGCATAGAGTTAATACAATTACCTCAATCCTTATTAAGCTATGTTGATATGCTTTAGTTGGTTTTGATTGTCCATTCCAAATGTTTTGAGCAAATCCTTGATGTACTTGGGTTTGATTGTTGAAGATGCTATACTTGCTATACTTGAAACTTTAAACAGAATATTGACCCATTCATGCTCATTTCAAGTTTTCTTATCATAGACTTAGAAAATTTCTTGACAAAAGATTTTCATTAGAAGCATTAAGAAAATCAATTGATAAAAATTATACCAATTGTTGAAAAAAATTCCATATTCTTAGTCATTATAGGCAAATGAAAATGTATTCACTAAGCACAAGTTGCCAATTATAAGGGAGATATATTTCATCAAAGATACTTTATAAACTTATGCTAAAGGTCATGTATAAAAAAAACATCAAATAACTCAATATTAGCACTAAAGCAAAAGTTCTCAAGCAATGCGCAAAACATGAATCCTTTTTGGATCATTTAGAAATAATGAACACAAAGAATACATATTCAATATTCATGTCTATTCAATAAATCACAAAAAATATGTTAAGACAAATTTTAGGCTATTTAAAAATTGAAAACTCAAGGAAGACATATTTATCATCCAAACAAATTTAAGAAAATTTCATCATAAAAAAAAATATCAACATAAATTATAGGTTAAAATGGACAATAACTTTAAGGTAAAAATAAGCACTATAAAAAAATCACTCACTTAAGTCATATTGCAAGCATGTCAAGTAAAGTTCAATCATATTTATATAAGCACACACTTGACAAGAATCATAGATGAACCAACAACACATTATTTTAAAAAACAAGTAGTTCATCAATTTAAAAACACAAATTAAGAGATAAAACATTTAAGTACAAGAGCAATCATACCATAAAAGTATTTCACAAATTAAGAAATAAATAATTTAATCATTTTCAAATCACAAATATTAAAGTTAAGTTGAACCAATCATCATATGAGCACATATCTTGATAAAAAATATAGATTAACAAAGAATCAATATGTATATGTTAAGCACATAAAGTTTATCAATTCATCAATACAAGAGAAGTCATAATCTTGAATTAATAAGGATAAAGAATTAAAGCATATTTCAAGACAATTTCATAAGAAATCAAGAGATGAACAATCAAATGTCTATATATATATGATTTAAGCACAAGAAGATCATCAATTTCTAAAATCACAAATCAAGAGTTAAACACAATTAAGAATAAAATAATCAAATTTAAATAATATTTCACAAGATCCAAGCATTACCAATAAGTGGAGCTATTTCAAACATCATGGTTATATAGGCATGTTCAACAATCACAAATCGATGTGCATAAAAATCACAAAAATCATTTTCATCATGCCAAAATCATTCAAACAAATATATTTATGCAAAATACAATAGGATAATCCATTTAAAGCTTAATATATTTAGGATTTTGATTTTTGCACTTTAAAACTCATTTTTGCTTGAAAAATACCTTAATAAATCTCAAAACTAGTCGAGCTTATTTTTAACTATCTTGAACCATTCCAACAAGTTTCAATTACAAGTTGTTCAAGTAGTGATTTGGCCTTAGAAGCAAAGAAATAAAAAAGTCAATTCTTAAATCTTATATTTCTTTGAAAAAGGCTACTAAGACAAGCAAAAATGTTAAAAATATATTTTAAGCTATTTAAACCATTTAGAAAAGTTTTATATCATAATTTAAATTGTCCAAATGGTTTTGATGCCCATATATGTTCAAAAACAAGATTTGTTCTTTTAAGCTCTAAAATCCTTTAAAACTTGCATGTAACAATATGAAAAATAAAAACCATAGCAAGTTAATCAAGTTTCTTTGTTTGTGCAAGTTTAAATCATTGAACACAAGATATTCAAAATCATTTTACAATTAAAAGTTTGCTAAAACAAAATTTCTTGTTTTAAGGCTTGATTCTAGCAAAAATCACTTTTAAAGTAAAACATAAAATTTTAAAATTATTAAGCTTTCAGTACTCTCCCTAAGTTTGTGCATAAATATAAAAAAAATTTAGCACATAATTAATTAAATCAAGCACTAGTAGCAATTTCACAAATAATATCCAAATATCAAAATCATTCATGCAATCTTAATATCAAGAGCATTTACATGTAATCCCATAAATTCACTAAAGCATTCATGAATTCTCCTTAAAATGTATCTCAAGCAAGTAAGTATTAAACACAACATAAACAAGCATGAGGAATATATTAAAATCATACATTCAAGAGAAAAAATAAATGCATACTCAATTCAAGCTCACATTTTCTCAAGATTATGTAACATATATCTTGTAATCAATTTCAACCAAATTTTGCATAATCAATAAAAAAATTCACAAATTTCATCAAGAATAGGTAACCAAATTCAAATTCTTTTCAAATAAAAGTTTAGAGGTTACATATCTTCATTATGCGTCTAGAGTTCCATTCTTTAAATCACAATGTAGCTCCTTGCTCTAGCATGCCTACAAGAGACAATGCTCATTTGATTTTTGGTACTCAAATTGCTTTGGGTCCTTGAGAGTTAGTCATAATATCTCTTGTTTCTTTTGAAACTTATACTTGCCTAATTCTAAATGACAAGTATGTATAGTATGACCATAAAAATTACAAAAATTGCATTTAATTATTTTAGCATTTAAACTCCTGTTTAAAAACTCTTGTTTTTCATTCATCAAAACATCAAATTTCTTTTTCAAAGCAAAATTTTCTTTTTCTAAAATTTCATACCTATTTTGAGAGGTTTTTAAATCTATTTTCACTTTTTCATTTTCTTTTTCTAAAACATTTTTTGCATTCATCAAAAACTTATTCTCTACATTCAACTTTGAAATAATTTTGTTATAATTCCTCATCATTATTCACATTCATCATACAACTCATTGTAAGCCTCTTGCACTTTATTAAAAGTATATGAATTTGAATCAATAGAATTAGAAGTTACCAATGATTCTTCAAAGGCCATAAGACATGATGTATTCCGGTTAGAGGTTTGCCTTTCATATATTTAGTCCAACTTCCCCCATATCTCATTTAAGGTGGAGCAATTTGAAACCAAGTTGAAATAATAAGCATCTAAAGCTCTATAAAGAATGCACTTAGCCTTCTCATCATCCATTATTTGCTTCATGTAGTTTGCATCTCTGGAAAGAGTTTCAAGCCCCTTTCCAACCACATACCAAGCTCTAGAATCTTGAGCCACTACGAATACCTTCATCTTCATTTTCCATTCACAAAACTCATATTTATCAAACATTAAAGCTTTGAGGATTTTTTCACCATCTTGAAACTTAAATTAAGCCATAGAATCTTTACTTAACGTGGCTAAACCTATAAAAATGAGACCAAAGCTTTGATATCAATTGTTAGCATTTAGGGTGAGATGGTGATTTAAGAAGAGGGTGAATTAGATTTCTCTAAAATCTTTCCAAATAATGATTTCAAAACATTTGAATATAAGATTAAAAAATATATGCCCTTTAATAAAAATATGATGCTATCAACAACAATTAATGAGCCTAGAATCAAATATAAACAATAATAAATGTAAAAAATGTAGGGATAGAGAAATCAAACACAAAAATTTATAAAGGTTAAGTCTTACTCCTCAAGACACCTATTAGTTATCCTCACCAAGGCTTCAATCCACTATTCTTGAATTGAAATTACAACTTTATCTTTTTATTAATACTTAGATAGCTACCTGACACTCTTTACTTTCTAGTCTAAGCGGCAACCTTTCAATCTTACAAATTCAAAAGGATACTTTGCCTCTTGATTACAAAATCATTGAATAGAAATGCAAACTTAAAACATTTTTCAAAGGCTAACTGTTTGCCTAATGATGTACAAAAAAATATGATGAATGAACAGCACAATATAGCTTGGATACAACAAATACAAAAGATATAGGTTTTAAGCTCTAACAACTCTTGATTATTTGATAAAATGAAAATATAACTTGTTTGTTCTTACTCTCTTAATTTATCAACCTTCTTGGTGTGTTAGAATGCCCGATATGCTTGGGAAATGAAAAACCATGTTTTCCTCCTTTGAAACTAACCGTTGGAGCTTGTTTGGGATGAAAGAATCAATTAGTATTGATAGAGGATCGATTGGTTCTTGAATTTCACTCAATTTTTTACTATTACAGTGAACAGTGCCACTAGTTGTTTACTATTTTACACTCTACTCACTAATTTGATCATATGTTGAGTTATAAAACTCCAAATCAAAAACCGTTTAAAGATTTAGAAACTAGACTTAAAGAGCTTTCTATCCATATAAAATCATCATCTAATTCATTGTATTCGAATTATAGTGAATTCTCAAATCTACCCCTTGTGCAATTTTTAGACAACTACATAATGTCTAGTAAAAATTCAAACTATTTTCTTAGAAAATTTGGATTTTGGTTTTGTTTGATCCATTAGAAAGTAGATTCAAAGAGATTTCTAACCATATAAAATCTAAATATTAAAACTTTGTGAATTAATGCAGAAAAATACAACAAGTTTAATGTTGGAAAACTTTGTTCTTGTAAAATAACTTTCTTAAGTTAATCTATTTCTCAAAACGAATATTATCAAAATTGTATTGAGTCCAAATGAATAAGTTCATTTTAAAAACAACAATTGAACTTTCATTTAGGCTTAAATAAATCATGTTTAAAGATAGTTTTAATTTGAGAAATAAGAAAACATAGAGAAAGGTTTGTTTAAACTTTGAAAATCATATTATTTATTTAGTGCCAAAATAATAAAACTTAAGAACATATACTAAATAAATCTTTTTCAAAATCTTGATCAAGCTTATTTAGCTTAACGTTTTTTCATTTCAAAATAAGGATCAATTCAAGGCTAACAACTTCATATGTGTACTTTCCTCTTCAATAATTCAAAGATAGAATATACTTCATATATGTACTTTCCTTTTCCTTCTCCATTAATGTTAGACTTACATACTTGACTCAAGATCAAAAGGTCTTTTATGCTTGTAATGTAAGGCTTGGGGCAAGGTGCGAAAAAAGAAATTTAAGGCTCAATAACCCTTTTGCTTACTTTCTTGATTTCTTGGACTCATGATTTGACTTAAGAACTTTGAAACTTTTTCAAGACTTTAAGTCATCTTTTTTTTTTGGCATTTTTTTTTTCACTAAGCCCTTTTTGACTTTGACTAACTTTTTATTTTTGCTGAGCTTTTTTTTTTTTTTGTTTTTGATTTCCTTGCACCTTATTTCCTCCCATATATATAAATATGTCCAATACATGTATAAGCACATAGGGTTAGAGGAAAACAATAAAAATGGATAAATTCAAAGAAAAGACTTTTAGCTTTTGTTTTTAAGGCTAAATAAACAAAGGAAAGGATAATACAAAAGGCTAAAAAATAAAAGGTACTATGGAAGCATTATCAAATGTGGGCTTGAAAAGGCTCAAATGATTGAAAGTATGCCTGAATCATCTCTTGAGTCAAATATAATCTAGAATTTCACGTTGAGGGTTGATTAGTTAAATTCTAAAGTCATATTCATACTTCAAATCTCTATGCAACTATTATCCACAAACTTTTCACAAAAATTAATGCATCTCATAGATCAAGAATAAAAACATACACATAAAAATCATACTCTAAAAAAGAACATACTCATGAACTCATTTCTTGATTTACTACATTTATACCTATCTTGATATCATACATAAGTTAATCTTGAAAAACTCAACAATATCAACTAAGCTTGCATAATAATGAATTTAGCATGCTAATTTGGTTTGAAGAGAAAATAGGTTAAAATTTCAAAATCAAGTTCAAAAAGCATTTTTTTTGCCTACATTTATTTAAGCAATACTTAGAAACTAGGGAAAAGAAATACTCCCCCAATTATCTGCTTTAAGGTTGAATCTTCTTGTATTCTTCATGAGGCATTACCTTGCATCCATTTCATTTCTACTAAAACTCAAAACACAAAAACAAATTAAAGCATACCTATCTTAAAAATAAAATAAGAACATGAAAACAAATGCACAAACCATTAAAGTAAAACTTGGGTTGCCTCCTAAGTGGTGCTAGTTTTATTTAAGCTTGACCATACCTAAACTTGTTGGTTCAATTAAATGCATAACCTTTTCCACTTGCTTTGTAACTCCCTCTTGATGAGTCTTCAGTCTGTGCCCATTAACGTTAAAAGCTTGGTTTTCCTCTTTATTCATAATTTATACAACTCCATATGGAAAAACTTTAGTCATAATGAAAGGTCCACTCCATCTTGATTTGAGTTTGATAGGGAATAGTTTGACCTGATTATTGAAAAGTAACACTTGCTGACCATGCTTAAAGTTCTTTTCCAATATCCTTTTATCATGCCATCTTTTCATTTTTTTTCTTTATATAGCTCAACATTTTCATAGGCTCGCAATTTGAATTCATCCAACTCATTTAGTTGTATTAGCCTTTTTTCACCTGTCAGTTTCTAATTAAGATTAAGGTTTTTAATGGTCCAATACACCTTGTGTTTTAATTCCACAAGAAGATGACAAGCTTTTCATAAACTAGTTAGTATAGAGACATTGCTAAAGGTGTTTTGAATGTTGTTCTATATGCCCACAAAGAATCATCCAATTTAATTACCTAGTCTTTCCTAGATGGGTTTACAATCTTTCCAAGGATTTGCTTAATCTCTCTATTAAAAACCTCAGCTTGGCCACTAGTTTGAGGGTGATATATCGTAGCTATCTTATGCGTCACTTCATATTTAACTAATAGATATTGAAAAATTTTGTTGTAGAAATAAATGCCTTCATCATTTATAATGGTCCTAAGTGTACCAAACCTTGAAAAAATGTTTTTCTTTTAAAACTTAAGTACTACCTTGGCATCATTAAAAGGTGAAGCGATGGCTTCAACCCATTTGGAAATATAATCTACTACTAGAAAAACATAAATATTCCCATAAGAAGACACAAATGGTCCTATAAAATCTATCCCCCATACATCAAAGATTTTAACTTCCATAATGCTATTTAATGGCATTTCATGTCTCTTGGTTAGATTCTTTACATTTTGACATCTATTGTTGCTAATATGCCTTAAGACCAATCGAATCGGCTATGGGATACATGTCATATTATGCATTTCTATTATTATCAAAGGCATTCTTTAGTTATGAGATTTTATACACATAATTGATACTACTTACTTCTTTAGATAAAGTCCTTGGAATAAATATGCTTTGCAAAAGAATTACATTAAGAATGTGATTATGAGATCATCATTGCATTAAAGCATTATTCTTAAATTGTTCCTAATCGATGCTTTATCAATAAAAGATATTGATAAAAGTTGTTGAAACTGGCACATAGTTATGCTTTTACTTACAAAATAAGTAATTGATCTCATAGGTTAAAGTTTGGGTAAACTTGAGCTAACATGTAGGTGCTTTATACAAGAACAAGTTCACTAAACATGAATCGACATGAGAATGCTATATGGTAGTTCACATAGTGTCTGTAGCTATATTTTCATGTGATGGTTGTATAAGTGATCTTTTGACTTGAGACTACTTATGATCTTATATGATAAATGTTACACTTTAATTTTATATTACCTATGGTTTTAACTAAGAATGCTCTAATTGAGTAATTGGAAATAACATAAAGCATATCAAGATGCATAAAGTAATCAAGATGAGATTCATCACCTTTTGTGATCAAGAGAGTATCTCAACTAGTCTTGATTATCTCATAAAATTGAATAGTTTCAGAACTTGAATAGTTCAAGAACACAAACTAAGCATTTTGATGGAACATGGGCTGGAAACTAAGGCATTGAGTGCATAGTTAAAAGCTTAAAATACACATAAACTCTAAAATACAAGTAGGATACATTGATCTCCAAAGAAATATAGATTTCTTATGGACAAAGATGTATTTCTCATAAATGATGAGGCTAAAAAAGGTGATGGAGTATTCAATTTTATGAGATAGTAAAAAGAGTTTGATATCATCAAAGATAAGGATGAACTTTATGTATGCAAATAGTTATGAAAGTGTAATTGATAGCACCTAATTATATCCCAAGATCACTACTCAGCCAAGCCTTTCAAGCATGAAGAGTCATTAATCGGTGAAGCTCCTTGAAGATGAAGTTGAACATCATCCTTTAGCATTTGAATTAAATTCAAACTTTTGTAATCCTATCCCCTTATGGCCAAATTTATACTTATAAATAGGCTAAGTCTCTTCACTTGTAGATTATCCCACTTTCTCTTTTCTTTCTTTCTTTAGTTCTTTAGTCCTTAGTTTCTTTTAGCCATTGTTATTAGCTTAGGTAACAGATTTACCAATACAAGATTGTGTTCTAAATTCTTCAATACAATTGTTCTTTAAATTATTTTCAATACAATCTTTTTATTTTTATTTTCAAGATTAAGTTTTCTACAAGCTTTCTTTTTTTTTTTTTACAAGTTTCAGTTTAACAAGTGTTCTAAGCATTTGACTCTTTGACCATATTTTTTTATTCATACAAGCTTTTAATTTTTGCATGATTTTATTCAATCATTCTTTCTTTTATGCTTTACAAGTTTCAGCCTTCTCTACTTGTTCCTATTTTCAAGTTTCCAATCTTTATTTCTTTAGATCTTGGCCACAATCTATTGCTCGCCAACTGATAGTTGGTTAAGTAAGATCGATGCCTATACAATTTCTGTTATGAGTTTCCTTTACTTTCTTTTGCAATTCAACCTAATTTTTCATTCGTTTAGATATAAGAGCTTACACTTTTACGTTTTCAACTTAAATCCACCTAACAATTCATTCTATAATCCTTGTAGGAGACAATACTTTAATAATTATGACTTTATTACTTAATTCGATCTATGCACTTATAGTTATTACAAAAATAGGCAATCAAGTTTTTGACGCCAATGTCAAGGATTATAGCGGTATTTTAATTCAATGTCAATAAGGACTGTTTACTTTTTTATATATGAACATTTATGTTCTTTTACTTTTATCTGTTTTGATCTTTTTTTGTTTGTATAAACACTGAATTTTATTCGAAATATTTTTTTAACATTATTGACCTAGGCCTATTTGCGAACATGGGTTGGAACCATTAATATAGACCATTATGTAAACCATTTAGAGACCTAATTACAAGCCTAAACAAGACCATTTGAAAGCCATAATAAAGCCTACTTTAAGAGCCCATAAAATGCATCGATGTTTAGGCCTATAATAAAAAAAAAAAGACCCGTAGGGTTGCTATCAAACTCTTTTGCGTGGGATTTATATGAAGACTACCTTTTTCATATGGATAAATGAGAAATAAATAATAAATGAAGCGAGTAAGCCCCAAAGTCAACTCGAGTCAATCCGGTCAAACTTGATCATTAAAGTTAAAATTAGTCAAATAAAGTCGAAATAGATAGAACTCGAGTGAATTCTCAAAATTTTCAACCTAATTGGAATCAATGTAGTTCAAAGTTAAAATTGATGATTTTTAAAACACTAAAAATTTGTATTACACTTGGAGAAATACAAAATTACTAAAATGCCCTTTAGGGGGATTTTTGTAATTTAACTTTCTCAGGGTTTTTTTTTTCATGAAACTTTTGAGATCTCACTTTCATAATATTTCATGATTTTTGGTGCATTTGAAATCACAGCAGTACCCTGAAAGGTATGAAATTACCAAAATACCCATTTAGAGGTATTTTTGTAATTTGGCCTCCCGAGCTTGGATTTTCACGAGATTTTTCAGATCTCAATTTCATAATATTTCATAATTTTTGTTGCTGTGAAATCACAATAGTATCCCGAGAGGTGTGAAATTACTAAAACATCCCTTAGAGGTATTTTCGTAATTTAGCCTTCCCGAGCTTGGATTTTTATGAAACATTTTAGATCTCAATTTCATAATATTTCATGATTTTTGCTACTTCAAAATCTAAAAAATGAGCATGAAAACATTGATTTCTATGAAAATGGCCTAAATACCGAAAACTTTGTACTAAGGATAAAATGATCTTTTCATTTGGTTCAAGGGCTATAAAAATCTAATATTTTAAGTGAATAATGTGGACCAGTGGGTCTCATATTGAATCTTGATCCAATGCCTAAAGCTTTTCCTTAAAAAAAAAGGAAAGAACTTTGGCCCTTGGATGAGATTTGATCAAAAGGCCTATTTTCAATCTTCCAAAGATATTTTAGTGGCATTCTTCTTTACAAAAAGGAAAGAGGCTAAAAGAAAAAAATGGGGGCTGGTTTTTGGAGTTTAGGAAAAAAAGAAGCCAAAAGGAGAAGCCATTTAAAACAACAAGAAGGCTAAAAAAAAAAGGGAAGGAAAATGCTACTATAAAGCTCACAACTTTACCATATTCAGGTTTGTTAAGCCTTATACTTTTTTTCATAATGTTAGCAACCCATTTATTTGTTCTTACGTTAAAAGATGTAGGCTTAGCTTCACGTGTCCAAGAGTTAAATTTTCTTTTTGGTTCTACTTCCATCTTTTTTTAGTTACTTATGAACTTCAAAGTTCCACTGTTAATGATCCAAAACTGATCGCATCTTATTTTTTCTCCTGAGGTTCACGTAATAGAGCATTGTTTGCTTGCATAAGTTAAATACTTCAATGCCCATAAAGCTTTCATGCCTATTCCTTCTCTTACATGGTGGCTTATGAAAAATTTTTAGCTAACCTACAATTCCAAGACCCCTCACCTCCCATTTTTTTCTTTAGGCCATATGCAAATGGGAGAGAAAACTCAAAACTTCAAGGTTCTATCATTCATGTTTCATAGCCTAGGCTTTATTGGTTAATAAATTCATCTCTTTCATGTTTTTTGTAAGTTCAATTTAAGCTTAATAATAATAAAAAAAAGGGTTCGATCGTGAAGAAAATTTAAAGCTTTCATACTTTTTCCTACATGGTAAAGAAAGCTTGAAAATGACATAAGCTTAATAATAAAAGGTTCCTTTGTGAAGAAAGCTCAAAGCTTTCATACTTTTTTTCCTACATGGTAAAGAAAGCTTAAAAATGACATGATTTCAAGGTTCCATCATTCCTGTTTTATTGCTTAGGCTTTATAGGTTAATAAATGTTATAGTAATTTATCTTTTATATATTATATGTTTTTTTTCTTTCTTCATGTTATTAAGTTTAATTTAAGCTTAAATCTTATATATTATGATATTAGCGTGGTTTGAGTCTGTATGTTAAATTTAATTCCATGCAATTTATTTTGTAAATTATTTTTGATTCAATTTATTTTCTATGCACACTAGTTTCATGCAAAAAAATATATAAAAATAATAATAATATTTAGAAAATTTTATTTCATTAAGAGTTTTCATACATTTTCATAACTTAAAATAAATTCATCTTGTTAAAATAACATGTATAGAAATATAAAATATAATAATAATAGGATGGGATTTTAAATATAAAAAGTTATACTCAAACTCTACTTAGATATTGGAGAGTTTAGGTGGTTTCTTTATATTTGAAAACCCTATTTTTAAATTTGTATTTTATCATCATCTACATATAACTCATTTTTTTACAATAATGTGCATATTCATAATTCATATATATGTTTGTTGATGCTTAATATTAATTATATTATTCATTTTTTTACTGCATAAAAAGTTTTCTTCAAAATTTTTAGTTTTGAACAAATAAAATTAAAATAGCATTCTGTGAAATATAATTATTGACACTCTGCCTAAATATTGGAGAGTCATCAATGATTATCATTTACAAAAAATGTTATTTTATTATTTTAGACAGAATGTTATGATAAATCTTAAACGAAAAGACTATATTTGAATTTTACCTTTATGTCAAAGACTTTGAAGGTGTCTCTTGAATTTGAAGATTTTCATAATATTTTTAAATAAAGATTTTTTAAATTAATTTTATTTCTTAAAAACAAAGGAAATTATAATTAAATTTCATATAAAAAACCATTTTTTTCTAGAATTACAAATACTACATAATTAATTGGTACCAATTTTGTGGGCTTTGTAAGGATGCTAATTCTTACCCACACGTAACTAACTCCCGAACCCAATCTATTTACATGAATCAAAATTTTTTTTCAATAAGGCTTTAAACTTGTTTTATTGTTTTATTTAAAGATAAAATTTTTGGATGGCTACTCATACCCTAAAAAAGATTGTTGGCAACTCCATATATTTTTCTCAATTTTTAAAATATTACATCTAGGGGTCCCAAAACTATTATGATAGCTTAGTGATTCCATTAGGATATTTTGAGAGTTTAGCCAAAAATTTTAATTATGCACTATTAAAAGTTTTGGATTCGATTGGTTTTAGTTGATATATACTTTAATTTCTTTTATTTTATTAAGAAATACATAAGTTAATAAATAAAATAAATTATTTGTTAGTTATTACTTTGTTTTGATTTTATGTTTATGGTTTATTTTTGTTATTTTGATTAATATATCACTTTGCACACCTTTGTATATTCACTTACATACATGAGCTCTTGACCCAAGCTCTTTTCTTTTTAGGAGAAAGTAAATTAGGTATGCTCTTGTGAGGTGATAATCTCTATATTTGCTAGTAAAATACTTTCACTCAAATCGAACCTTTTTCATTAGTAGCCTATGATGGGTGAGTATCGAGAGGCCTTACTAGTCTATAATGGACGATGATGTGAGAAATAGTTTTGAAACCTTTAAACGTATAAATTCTAACCCACCATATCACAAGCTGTAAGGATCTAGCCTCACATAAAACCATGCTGTCCTTCTCAAAAAATTACCTTAAGCTAGGACATTATGTGTATTATGCTCTGTTCTATACCATGCTTGATAATTTATTTATTTGTTTATTTTATTAACATTATTGATTTATTTAATTCTTTTGTTGCCCTCAATCTTGCTGCACGTATTATATAGTCATCATATTTCTTAGGAAAGTAGTTTTTTAAGTTAATCTTTAGCAAAAGAAGCTCTCATGAATGTTACAGTGGTATATCCATGTGTAAGAACTATTTAGAAGTTAAGAACCAATCAAAAAGTACCTAGGAAAAAGAAGAGGATTGTTTAGGAAATAGTTATATTTAGACTCTTTTGCACTTTAGAAGATCACCAAGTTGAACTAAAAGAATTTTGGCACCTAAGGTAAACATTTAAGCCAAAACCTATGCATGCTTGTGAAGTTGTTTATTTGTATAATCTTATTGATTGATCCTAGCTTTAGAAAATTAAAATTTTTTACAATTTCACTATTTTAATTCTGATAATGATACATAATTCCCTTCATGGGTGTGCTCGTGCCAAATATGAGAATAAAAGGCTTTTAAAAGCAAATGTTTTGTGTAAACATCTTTATTATAAGGGGTTTACTCTTGGTTACACGAGTTGGGTCTCACATAAGGAGTTAGAATTAGTACAACCATCAATAAATAGAGTATGTTTGAACTAAAGAATGAAGAAAAATAGAATATTTGTATATTAGAATGGTTATAAATGCTATCTATCTTGATTTTGGGTTGGATGGTTTTCATGCCAATGAGGCAAGAGTTGATAAAGAAGATCCAAGTGTAAACGCAGCAAGCTTCTATTCTTTATTGAATGATATGGATGAACCATTATGGTTAGGCTATTTGAAGGACACAGTTTTCTCTGTTATGTCATAACTTTTAAATTGTAAATCAAAGTTTAACATTAGTGAGTCATGTTTTGATCATCTGATGAGCATCGTGAAGGATATGTTACCGATGAATGATAAATTACTAGAAAACTTATACAAAACGAAAAAAAATGATGAAACTAGGACTTGGTTATAAGAAAATTCATGTATGTGAAAACAATTGCATGTAGTTTTATAAAAAAGTAGTAAATTTGACATATTATTTGGTTTGTGGTCATCATCGATATATAAAGAATAAGTTTAGTGGTGAGACAATAAAATCCTTATAAAATCTTATGCTATATTCCACAGATATCAAAACTTTAAAGATTTTATGTCAACTAAAACTACTGAATATATGACATGGCATGCTTATAACCAAAGGCATGAATGTGTGCTTCTACATCCTGTTAATGGTGAAGCTTAGGAACATTTCAATCGTAGTCATGAATCAATTGCACCTGAACTTTGAAATCTATGATTAGGATTATGTGTGGATGGTTTTTGTCCATTTGATCCAAGTGCAAAACTATAGGTAATGATAATGGTAGACAATTTACCACCACGGTTGTGTATAAAGCAAGAATATATCTTGCTGAATATGGTCATTCCAAGAAAGAGTAGTTCGAGTCAAAATATAGATGTTTTCTTAAGACCTTTAATAGATGAGTTAAAAATATTGGGGTCGAATAATGTTGTAACTTATTATGCTTATAAAAAATAAAATTTTTGCTTTAAGGCTACTCTTTTATAGACCATTAATGATTTTCTTACATATGGTATGTTTTTTGGCTGAAGCACCCATGAAAAGTTATCATATTCTTATTGCATGGGATAAAAAAAGTCTTTTTGGTTGGCTCATGATAAGAAACCTTGCTTTATTAATTGTCATTATCAATTTTTTCTTATTGATCATCCTTTTCGAAGTTAAAGAGATAAATTTAAAACAAGAGTTTAGCATGACTCCCTTATTGTTCTATTATTAAGTGAAAAAATTTTGGTTTAGTTACATAACTTTCTTGCTATCACATTTGGCACGAAAATATTGTAATAATAAGTTAGACAGTTTTGGGGAAAGTCATAATTGGGTGACGATAAGTATATTTTAAGAGTGGCCCTATTAGCATACTAATATAATTTGGCACATTCTTGATGCAATGCATATTAAGCATAATATCTTTGACAATGTCTTTAACATAATGTTAGACGTTAAGGGTAAAACCAAAGATAACATAAAGGCTAAACTAGATCTTAAGGTGTATTACAAGTAACCAGAGTTGGAATTGGTTGAAATGAATGGAAAGTTTTCATGCCTAATGCTTCTTACACTTTAAGCAAAGAGCATAGAAGAAAGGTTTATGTATGGGTTAAACAATTAAAACTTCTTGATGGTTTTGCATCTAACTTTGGTCAGTAGGTAAACATGGGTAATTGCAAGTTTTATAGGATGAAATGTCATGATTGTCATGTTTTCATGCAACAATTGCTCTCAATTGCCTTTCGTGATTTAGAACCTAGCTTTATTTAAGATGCAATTACTAAGCTATCTCATTTTTTTAAATATTTGTGTTTTACTAAAATACATGTACATCATATGAAAGTGTTGTAAAAAACATTGTGGAAATAATCTACAAATTAGAAAAAAATTTTCCTTATAGTTTTTGTTTGATTTCTAAAGCATTTACTTATTCACTTGCCTAACAAGGTAAAATTTGGTGGACTTGTTCATTATCAATGGATGTATCTATTTGAAAGGTAATATATTTAAGTTGTTAGACATTAACTTTGATTAATTTAATCTTCTTTCAATAGCATTTATGCTATGAGGCATATATTATCAAAGAAATATCCACTTTTTACTCATTTAATTTTGATCTAAATGTGTCAACAAGATTGAATTGAGTCCCTCGTAATGATGATGAAAGAGTCATGGAATCTAAAGGACTTTTTTTTATTTCAATCATCCTAACCGAGCATTTGGTCCACAAGATAAGTCTCAATGGCTATCAGTGGATAAGCATACCTAGGCATACTTATATGTTTTATTCAATTGTGAAGAGATAATCCTTACATTAAGTAAGTACTATGTGAACTCTATAATTTATGTTTCTAGTAAGTTGATAATTTTCCTAATTCATAATTGACAATGATAGAATATTTAATGACTTGATAGAAGAGAATTTGTGAATATAAGTGATGCAAAATTTAAGAAAAAACATGTTGAAGATTTTCATAATGGTTAAGACAATTTGTAAGGGTTTAGCGCACAATAGCATATATGAATAGAAAATTGTATAATCATATAATTTAAATCAATTATCAATTTTTTATTTTACAATTTGATAGGTTGAAGATCAAAATAGTGATATTGATCGTGCTTAGTTGAGATAACTTATAGCCTCGGACACATGGTTAGGTGTTTTAAAAATTACTTTGTGAATAGTTTTAAGTTTCATACACTTTAACTATGGTCAAACTTGAAAGATGATAAATTATGGGTATGTGTGAAAGAAAGTTGTTACAAAGATTATGAGTGTGACTTTTATGGTATCTTAGAAGATATCATTGAGTTAGAGTACTTTAGAGTAAGAAATAAAGTTATCTTTTTAAATCTTATTGGTTTGACACAGAGAAAGGGGTAAAGGTAGTCCTGTCATGGTCTTATTAAAATTAGACACAATTCAATGTTTGCTAGCAATCAACCATTTGTCTTAGCTTCACAAGTACATCAAGTTTCCTATACAAGCTATCTTTTTAGAAGAAGAGATTGAAATAATTGGTGGGTGGTCTTCAAAACAAAGCCCAAGAGTACATATTGAATAAGTAATATTGATGGAGATGAAAAGCAAACAATCAATTTAAATGAAGACATGTTTCAAGAAGTTGAAGTTTTTATTCCATAAAATGTTACTATCTTAGAAGAACTTGATAATCTTGCAATTCTTATTGTCGGGGATTATGAAGAGATAGATTTAGTACAAGCGATTCAAATAGAAGAAGAATTATGAAAAAGATGTCGATGATGATAGATAACAAGAAGAAGATGATGATCATGATCATAATGAAACACATAAGTTTGCTTTTTCATGGAGTGATTGATGTATCTAGTGTGACTTTAAATGCTATATATAATGTTTATTCGATTTGGTCAATATATATAACATTAAATATAATACTTGACATGGCCTATTTTAATTATAATGTTTTATATGTTTATTTTTATATATTTTGCTCATTTCATTTAATCTTGTATTACTAAAGTAATACTCTATATGTTTGTTTTTTCTTTGTGTTTTAGGAATATTTATAAAACGTTTTTGTTTTATATGATAGTTATGACAAAACGTCGTGCAAGAAGCACAATTCATCAACGTGGTTCTAAAGTAGGATCAATGAAAGGTAATTGTAGCTACCTAATTTTGTTAGGGTAGAATTCAACCAATTGTGAGGTTCTTAAAATCCAACCTCGTTCAAGTCCAACATTTTTTTAATTTAGACAACTTTTCAAAATCAAATTAGAGACCAATTTGACCCAAATGCCCCAAGGTTAAACTTGATCAAACTTGGTCAAACAAAGTTAAACTTTATTAAACTTAGTCAAAATCAATCAAATCAGATTGAACTCAGGTCAAATTTTTTAAAAAAATTCACAACCAAATGAGACTAATAAGGCTAAAATTAATATTTGTGATTTTAATGCTCTAAAAACTTTGATTACACTTCAAGAAAGGTAAAATTACCAAAATGCCTTAATGGGTATTTTTATAATTTGACATTTTTAAAGTTAGATTTTCTTAAAAACTTCTAGATCAAATTAAAATATTATTTTATAATTTTTTATGCATAGAAAACCCTGATTGCACCCTTAGAGGTGTGAAATTATCAAAATATCATTAGGATTATTTTTGTAATTCAACCTTCTCGATGTCATTTTTTTGCAAAATGTTTCAAATCACAATTTTATATTATTTCATGATTTTTTTGTAGTAAAAACCTTGTCATTCCTTGGGGGTTTGAAATTACTAAAATGCCTTTAAGCAGTATTTTTGTAATTTGACCTTCTCGAAGTTGATTTTTGTGAAACATTCCATATAGTGTTTAAAATTATTTTATGATTTTCGATGCTTTGAAACCTTAGTCACACCTCAAAAGATGTGAAATTACCAAAATATCCTTTAATAGTATTTTTATAATTTGACTTTCTCGAGGTCAATTTTTCATGAAAACTTTCATATCATGATTTCATAATATTTCAAGATTTATGGCATTTTAAAGTCACAAAAATAAAGAAGGGAATACTGTTTTCTGAGAAAATTACACAAAAAGGTAAAAACTTTAACAATGGTAATTTGGTCTTTTCACAAGGTTCCAACAACACTTAGAGCCTCACTTTATATTGGACTTATCATGGACCATTGATCATTTAAAGGCCTTGATCCAAGGGTGAAAAGTGATTGCTTGGTGAATAAACAAAGGTACATTTTTAGCCTTATGATGCATTTCATGATCAAGGGCCATTATTCAATTGCATGGGATATTTAGTCATCATTTAAGGCTAAATGTAAGAGAAAGAGGCAGCTGAGAGGTGGCATGAGAAAGGAGAAAAATGGGAGAAAATAGAAAAATATGAAAGCTTTCTTTAAAGTATAATCTTTACTAGTTTTTCCATTGCATTTTATATCATTCCATATCATTTTCCATAGTTTTCGTATTGTTCATTCTTTAATTTTTATGTTTTTGTGAGAAAATCCATAGTTGTTTATCTCTTTAAATCCAAGGTTGATTCAAAAGTTCAACCAACTAATCCATAGTTTGGATTGAAAGAAAAAAGATCAAGATATAGTAAAAATCCACCATGAATGAACTCTTGAGAAGTTCAACCAAGCCTCCATTCCACCATGGCTGAACCTCCTTTAGGTTGTCCCCTATATTTTCCTTCATTTAAATAATATGTATGGATGTTTTGACTATTATACTACTTGTTGTTTGCATGATTTTTTATTATGTTAATAGTTTATGTGAGGTGTTTGGCTAATGTTCTTGTTTTTATGGTTTCTATCTTTAATAGTTTATTACATGTTTGATGAAATTCCTTTTATGATGAAAATGTTTTCACTTGACAGTTGTTTTTATGTTTGAAGCATGTCTAAGCTAAATAAAATAATAGCATTTTGCAAAAGGCCAAATGGAGCATTCGGCCAAGCTTTCCCATGCTTGGCCACCTCCCACTTGTTCTTGATGGCTAAATGTTGTTCATGTCATATGTGTTTGCTTGTGTTTTTGAGTTGTTCTTTTGAGTTATTCTTTAAGTTTTCTATTTGTTTGATCAAATTTTCAACAAATTAAAATGTTAGATTAGTAGACTTTTTGATGATTTTATGTTATTTGCATGTGTTTTAATTCAAAACAAAAAAAAAAATGGTGGAACTTGTCTTTAAATTTTTAAAACCTTGGGTGTTTGATCCATTTTAAGTATATTGTTGCATGCATGTTTAGTTTGTAATATGTTTGTTTTCATACATGTTCCATGAATTAAATTTTGCATTTTCATTAATGGCATTTTGGTAATTTTTGTTACATGCATTCTCTATGCATCAAAGTTTGGATTTTTAAAATAGCATCTTAGTAATTTTGTTACATGCATTAAAGTTTGTAGTTTTATCAATAGCATTTTGATAATTTTTTCATATGCATTTCCCATGCAAACTCCAAATCCATACTCTAAAACCAAACCCCAACCCAAAACCTTAAATCCGAAACCGAAATCCAAACCTAACCTTAACCCTAAACAAAACTCTAAACCTAAACCCTAAACCCTAAACTTAAACCCTTAAACACTAACCCTAAATCTAAACCTAAACCTAAACCTAAAACCATAAACTTAAACCATAAACCCTAAAACCATAACCCTAAATGCTAAAACCAAATCTTAAACTTAAACCTTAAAGCAAAACTTTAAATCCTAAACCTTAAATCAAAACCCTAAATCCTAAACCCTAAACCAAAATCCTAATCCTAAACCCTAAAACCAAAACCCTAATCTAGACCCTAAACAAACCCCTAACCCTAAAATCACTTGATCCCATGCATGCATTTGCATTTTATTTTTTTGTTACATGCATTCTTTACATTGTCATGCATTTGTACTTTGTCATTCATGTTTAGCATTCATCATATATTGTTACTATCTTTATGCATTCCATGCATATGTTTTATGAATGATATTATTTTCAAAAAAAATGTTTTTGAATAAGATGACATCTCAAATAAATATAGCATATGAGATCTGGCCTAAATATAAGGAGGCTCTCAATGGCTATCATTTAGGTAATGTATCATCTCAGTTTTTGTAGGGCAATTTGAAAACTTATATGTTAACGATATTTTTTAAGCTCTACCTAAATTTTTTTTTTTTGCTTTTCGAAATAAATAAAAATGATTTGCATTCAAAATAGAAAAAAAAAAGATTAAGCTTTTAGAATAAATAAATGAAATAAAAGAATTAGTTGGACCTTTTTTATCGAAATCTAAGGATAACATGCAATTAATTGGTATTATCTTTGATGGACGTGGTGATGGTGCTAATCCTTCCTCATGTGTAACTGACTCATAGACCTAACTTTGATTTTTACAGATTGCAAAATGTTCTTTTAGTAAACTTTAAACTCATTTTAAATAATTTACTCAAATGACAAAATTTTTGGATGGCAAATCACACCTTAAAAAAGATTGGTAACAATTCCTTATTTCTTGTCTTCATTAAAAAATGCTTTTTAGTGCCTGTTTTTTTTCATTCCCAAGTCTGGCGGTCGGGTTTCCTGAACCAGCATGTTGCAACAGCTTAACAACTCCACTAGAGACACATTTTTTAGAGAGTCATGCCCAAGATTGATTGCATTTATCCTAGATTTTGGTTTGATGGTCCTAATTAATATTTAATCTTAATTTCTTAATTTTAATTTTCTTGTTTTCTTAAAAGGTGAAAATTTTGAAAAAAAAAAAAACAAAAATAATTTTAAAAAATGTTTTGATTTTAATTTCCTTGTTTCAAAAGAGCATAAAATTTTTTAAAAAAATTTATGTATGTGTTTTACATTTCATGCATATTTTAATCATGACATTTATTTTAAATTGTTGCTATTTATCATGTTTTTAATAATTGTGGGGTATTTTAAAAAGGTGTGAAAGGTTTGTATGTTCCTTCACACACACTCACATTGCATTACTTGCATAAGCTTTACACCTAAGCTTTACCCTTTTTTAGGAGAAAGTAAAGTAGCTACACTCTCATGAGTTATAAACCTCCATAATGGCTAATGAAAATTTCCCACTCAAATTAAATCATTTTTGCTTGTAGACTGCAATGGATAAGGATCGGGATGCCTTATTAATTTGTGATGGATGATAATGTGAGAAATAATTTGGAAACCATTAGACACGTTAATTCCCAGCCTAGCATATAGTGAACTTTAAAGAGATAGTCTTAGTTGGAGGCTTGCCGACCCTTTTTATAGAAATTACATAAATTAGGACACATGAGGAACACTCTGATACAATATATATTTAAAGGTAATAATGGTGCAAATAAAACTAAAATTTTGAAAAAAAAAAGAATAATAAAAGAAAAGTGTTCTTTCAAGAATTTATCTTTTAACATGCAGTTTAATTCATTTGATGTTTGTTCAAAATTTGAATCTTTAAGAAAATTTTAATTAAAAAAAAAAGAAAAGATTTTTTTAGTGTTACCCAACAAACATTAAAAAAAAAAAAAAACTAATACAAAAAAGGCAAAAAGAGTTCTTCCTAAATTCTTTATTTATTAATCAAATTAAAAATAGAAATGAAAAAAAAAATTCTTTAAGTCCTAGTTATTCTTTCTTTTTAAATAAAAAAAATGTATCCTTGAATTTTCCTCTTAGAAAAAGAAAACAAGAAAGACTTATGTTGTTTAATATTTTGCATTTCACTTAATCTTTCATACATACATTATCATGTTTTTGGAGTTAAAAATAATAAGATAGTACATACACTCCATTTCATCCACATTTTAATAAAATAGTGCATACATTCCATCTCATACACATTTTAATAAAATAATACATGCACTCGATCTCATGCACATTTTAGTGGATAATACATGCATTCCATCTCATGTACATCTTAATAGATAGTATATGCATTTCATCTCATGCATATCTTAATGGTAATATCAACCTCATTCAGTTTGCATAACACAAACATTGCAATTTATGTAGACATATCTCATGCATATAATATCTCAGTGCATCTTGTATAAGTATGTTGCATCAGTCATGTGTATACATCTCATTACTTATGAAGTATGTCATTGCATTTCATGCATAAAGATCTATGAGTGGTAGGATGTTATAAAATATGCATTTGTATAAATTGCATTTCATGAGAACATGTCCCACCAACCTTGCAACAAGACATTACATTTATTACATACATATTCATGTGTGATGAAATTGTTACCATTTAGGGCCTTGTACACATGAAAATCCATTGTTTTAAACATCTTTACATTTTATGACATTCTCTTCCATCATTGTCATATTCATACATTCATAAACATATTCTGTGTGACACAAATTAGCATTTGTTCGATGGCATTCATTCATAAGAATAATACCATAGACTTGTGGTCAAAACCTTTGAAATAAAATATCTCGAAAATGGCCATTAGAAGGACAAAAATGAGAGATCAATTACAGGCAAGGATTAGCATATTAAAATTGAATCAAAAGGAATTTGGGCATGAGTTTTGAGAGATGAAGCAATAGATCACTCAAGAGAATACCTTTAGATAGCCTGACCTAAATATCGAGGGGAATTTAAGGGATTTCCATTTAAACAAAAATAATAAAATTTGACTTGCATGTCATGCATTACATGTTTGAACATTGTTTCTATGCCAGCCTAAGACAAGGAATGGTGATTGTAAATATACTCTTATCAAACCTTTAAAACAGAAAACATATCTTCTAAAAAATCTTGTTTAAATATTGAAAAATTTTTAAGGATTTATCTTTAGGCAATTAATAAATTGCACACCATGCACTTTTAACTTATGGTAATTAATAAAAGTTTAAGGATAACGCATCCTAAAGGGCAAGATAAGTTTATTTCTCATGCATACAATATATGAGCTCACTCAAGAGTCATGGAGAATGAAAATGCCAATAGGATTGATAGGGTAGAAAAGGCTTAAGAAGAAATAAGGGAAACAATTATGGGAATGCAACAAAACATGAATAGGTAGTTCGTAAAATTGAAACAGATCTAATAGGATTTTCAAAAGGAAGAAAGTTGCCAAAATACATGAGGGAAAGGAAAAAACAACTATCAAAGAACCATTGTATCCTCCTGGTTCACATATCTATATGTTTAGAATTCCCATGTTACACAGGCACCCTCAGTAGCTCATCAACCTTATGTTGGTTTTTTTGCAAGGCCATCCCCAATCTAGATAAATGTTAATCACGGGTCTACTCTTTTTTACCCTATCCTTGTGCCTAACCTAGATGATCCTAAAGAGTAAGAAAAACTAAAATGAGTGTTTGAATCGATAAAAGATATGAAAATAAGGATAAGTATGTCATACTAGAAAAGAAATTAAAGTCAATTGAAGGACATGATATATATGGAAGTAAAAATGTCGGTGAACTAGTTTAGTGCCTGATCTTGTTATACTGTTAAAGTTTAAGGTCTCATATTTTGAAAAGTATGATGGCACTAAATGGCTCTCAGCACACATCACTATGCACTACCAAAAAATGATAAGGCACACTCACAATGACAAGCATTTAATTCACTATTTTCAGACAATCTTACAGGGTTCATAGTAAGATGGTATGTTTAATTAGATCAAAGCAAAATTCATTTCTAGAAAGATCTTGGTTAAGGCTTTTATTGCATAGTATAAGCATGTGATTAACTTAGCTCTTGATAGATTATCCTTACAAAATAGGCAAAAAAGAGTCAATGAAAGCTTTAAGGAGTATGCTGCAAGGTGAAAAGATGCAGCTATCTAGTACAAGCACCCTTAATAGAGAAAGAAGTCATTGTTTTATTTGTCAACTCCTTGAGCACTTCTTATCATGAAAGAATGATTGGGAATATCACCAAAATCTTTACTGACAAGGTTATTTTTGAAGAAATAATAGAAAATACAATCAAGAATGGTAGGATTAAATTGAAAGATGCAATTAATGTTGAAAAAGTTAATGCATCAGAAAAAAATGAAAAGAAGGTGTAAGCAGTCACACTTAAGAGCCATGTATCCAAGAACTTAATCCCATACAATCTTTATCCTTTTCATCAACCTTATTTCCTGACTATAAGCAATATATCACAAAGCCTATATCTTTGTTAACCAACCCAACACTTAGGCTTTCAAGCAAATTCCCATCCTTAAATGACAACTTATGATCTTGTCCCTACACTTAGGCCTACCACTTGACCAACAAGAAGACAAAAAAGATTAAGAGATGGCTAAGAAAAACTCTTGATCTTCATTTTTCATCTTTTACATTTGCTAATATAAAGCTACTACCTTACCCTTGTGCCTTTGAAAATAACACCAAATCTATAGACAAAGAGTTATGATCCTAATAGTAAGTGTGATTATCATATAGGGACAATCAGCTATTTGACCGAAAAACGCAAGCAATTGAAGGAGAAGGTTGAAGATCTTATCAAAAATGGTATTTTGACTCTAGTACTTATGGAACAATAGAAGTTTACTTTACCCAATCACGAAATGTGAAAAGTTGAGATATGGGAAGAAGTTTCAAGTTGTGATGATCAAGATAGGATAATTTTTTTTGAACCTTCGATCTTTTATTTTGTCCATTCCATACATATATTCACTAGAAGCTGCTTAGATTAATCTTGTTAAAGTTTATTTTGAAAAAATTAATGCTTTAAAGTTTTTTTTTATGAAATTTGCTTTTATACAATTATTCAAAATAAAGCCCTACAAGATGAATTCTCAAAATAAAAAATCATAAAAAGAATGATGATGAAATAAAAAAGAATGATGAGAAAAAAAGACAAAAACTGAGATTTTTCTTAAAGAATGAAAGGAGTCTCGAAAGAACTGGTAGTAATTATAGGCCAATACTACTTTTATTCTTGAATATTTCATGGGCAAACCCATTTGAATAAAAATTATGTAAGAGCCTTAACTTTTCAAAGGGTGTACATTCGAATGAACTGAATTTTCGCCTAATCATATCTTGACAAAAAGAGGTGATAATCTTTTCCTTGACAACGAACAATGAAATGGTCAATTTGAAATTTTTGGGTTTCTAGAAAACCAAATAAACATGATGCTTTTTCAAATATTCTAAATCTAAGTATTATGGTAAATGTCAAGGTTATGCTATAGCTTCAAAAAATTTGCCACCCAAATCTCTTTAAATGCCTACAGACATATTAGCCTTCCAGTTCTCTATCCCAAAATTATCCTTATCTAGTGTCTTGAGGCACATTGATCAAAAAGAAAAACCTCATTGGCCTTAGGACAACTAGTGTTATGATCAACCTATTCATTCATTTTTTTTGTGGAATGACATGAACCATTCGATATTTTAAAAAAGTTCATTCCACATGACCTTTTTTGCACATGAACCTTCGTCAAGGGTGGTTTGTCAATATAAAGCATCTTTTTCGAATTGAGGTATGGGTATGTAAAGGAAAAAAAAAAGAAAGAAAAAAAAATATATGATATGAAATAAAATGAAAAAAAAAAAAGAAGAAGAAATTTTTTATTATTGTATCATGCACTTGAGATATTCAAATCAATCAAAAAATGAAAAGATCTCAATAAATTTACGAAGAAACCAATGAAAGAAAACTAGAGAGTTCAAAGAGAGTTAAAGTCCAAGAAAATCCAAAAAAAAAAAAAAACTTTTCTTCAAACCTTTTTCTGAAAAGAATTACTCTTCAAATTTGAGTAATTATGCTTGAGATGATAAATAGTCATATTTCATTACCCGTTCACAACTATAAAAATTTATCCTCTGCTACCCTTTTGAACATAATAATTTTTTTTCAAAATAAATCCTAACCAATTATCACCTTTTACACAAGGGATAAAAGAGATACATTTGAGAGGTTAAGTATGGTAATGTCCAAGAAGGAACCCTATATATTGGGGGCAAAATGTCCAATAAATAGTCCTCAAATTTTAAATCCATTCAAAGAAAAGGAAAAGAATAAGCGAAAAAAATAAAAAAAATAAGAAAAATGGAATAAATGAAAAAAAAAAAGAAAAATGAGAACAAAAGAAAAGAAAAAAAAGGAAAGGAAAAGAAAAGAAATGAATGATTAAGTGGGAAACATGGGAAAATAAAAATAAATGCCCCAAAGTGAATCTTTGGTGAAAAAATTATCCTTGGTTTAATCACCCTAAAACACTTATTTTGACCCTATCTATCCCTCTCATTGAAAACCTCAAGCTTTGACTTATGTTATGTCCTAAGAAAAGTTCATATTAAATCAAGCAAAAATACTTAAAATTGAAGAGCTTCTTTTTAACAAATGGCCATAAAATCTGTGAACTCTTTTTGTCTTCCTTTATTCCTTAATTACCTATTTGGGTTGTTATCTCATTTTGGATAAGTTTTAATTCTTGAGTGCATGGTAAAATAATCAAAAAAAAAAGAAAAGAAAAGAGAAAGGAAAAAATGTGGCTCTAGGGTGAAAACCTTACAAAGGGCAATCTAGAGTATATCTTAAAGGCTTTGAAGCTACTCCTAACATTAAGTAAGATGGATGTTAACTAAAAGCAATTTGGACCCTTTAAAAGGTCTAATGATAACAAAGTCCCAAAAAGTTTGAAATGCATAAAATGGGTTTGATTTTGAAAATTTGTGCATTCTTTCTTCATTCTTAAATTAGTTTTTGAAACTTTGGGCCCATTACAGTTGGCTTTGACATCTATCAAAATAGCACTTTTGGATACTAAAGAAAGTGTCAAACATGTTTGGTTTTTTAAGAATTCGTGCTTTTTAAAAAACTTATGTTTTATTTGTGAGCCTACATGGAAAAATATACACTTTTTTGTTCCCTTCTAAGGATGAAACCTTCTTAGATGAACTGAAAACTCAATAAACAGTCAATCTAAGTGAAATGGAAATAGTCACCTCTTTCACCTTTAATAGTGAATGTCAATTCTTTAAAGACTCAAAAATCACTTGTTGAGATATTTTAGTTTCTTTGATCATAGAATTTAATTATATAGGGCAAATTTGTTAGTTATTTTAAAACAAAATTTAAGTAGCTAGTTAAGCACTTTTGTAATGAATAAGGGCATCATTTAGACTGATTTTGAAAAAAAAATGTGTGTTTTTCATAGAAAAATAAACATTTTTGAAAAATAGATTCTTTTATGCATTCAAGGAGTGAAAGGAACACAATTGTTTGTCTTCTTGATTTTTGCATGATTCAAATAATAAGTATAAAATGATCATAAGCATGTGGTATGATAGAAACAAGAATGATACTATAATTGAAAATGAAAAGTACTATTTGAAGAGAAAAGATAGTGAAAATGGAAATGAAACAGCAAAGAAGACAAGTGAAGAAATAAAAAAAAGGACATAAAAAAATGGAAAAAGTGACTTTTTTTTTTATAGGAGATTAGGAGCCAATTTGATGAGCAAAGAAAAATCTATAGAATTGAAATCTGAAAAATGAAAAAAAAAAATGAATTATGGCACTTGCATTTTGATACAAACATTTGCATCATATAAAGGGAATGTACTTTTTTGTTATGGTAGGGATCTTTGCACCTGCATCCTCATATTTGCATTTACATCATGAAAAAGGTATTTAAACTTGTATCATTGCAAAACATCTACATCACTAGGATAGCATTTTGCATAATCCATATAAAACTTGCATAAGGAAAAAGATATTTGCATTTGCATTTAGAAAGTGACATTTGCCCATTTGCATAGAGCATTTACTTGCATTTTTGTACAGAGTAAAAATTTACATTCGCATGATTTCAATGGCCTTTTGTATCATGGTTATGTTTATTGAATTTTAGTGATAAAACAAAGTGGTAATTTATTCTTAGAAAATTTTAAAAACTTAAAAAATAATGTAGGGCACTTAAAGAAGGAAAAATGGGTTGTAACAAAAATTAAATATTAAGCATTTTTAAATCTAAAGGATAAGATGCTTTGGAATAAAGAGTGAAAAACTTTTAAGAGAAAAAGTGAATTTATGAAATGGAAAATTTTCAAGCTTCAAAAGAGATTATGAACAAAAGAATGACAACAAAATTTTCAAGACCTTCAAGCAAAATTTTAATTTTTTGAAAGATTTTTAAGACCTTCGACCAAAATCTTAAATTTTGATTGATTTCGTAGACCTCTGGGCAAAATTTTAAATTTTTGAAAAAATTTCAAAACTTTTAGGCATAATTTTAATTTTTTTGAAAGAATTTGACCTTCGAGCAAAATTTTAATTTTTTGAAATAATGTCAAGATCTCTAGGTAAATTTTTTTAATTCTTGAAAGAATTTCAAGACCTCTGAGCAGAATTTTAAAATTTTGAAAGAATTTTAAGACCTTCAGATAGAATTTAATATTTTTAAAGATCAAGACCTATGGTCGAAATCTTAAAATTTTAAATAATTTTCAAGACCTTCAGGCAAAATATCAAATTTTTGGATGATTTGCAAGATCTCTAGGCAAAATTTCATAACTTTAAAATTTTCAAAGCCCTCTGGGCATAATTTCTAAGTCCTTCAGGCAATATTCATAAGTCTTCTGAGCTAAATCTACTCAAATGTCATAGTCTCTCAGTCCTTTGAGCAAAATTCATAAGTCTTCCAAGTTGAATCTTTCAAGTATCATTGATTCTAAGTCCTTTGGACAAAATTCGTAAGTCTTATAAGCTGAATCTATTTTTAATGTCATGATTCATAAATCTCCGAGCAAAATATTTTTAAATTTCAAAGTTAAGATTTTAAAATTTTCAAAAACCTTTGATAACAAAAAATATATATAATATAAAAAAATAAAAAAAGCAAGAAAAAAAAAGAAGCACCAAGTGAAAACCTTTCTAGCCTAAGTCTCGAACAAAATTTGATGTCTTTGTCTTTACATTATTTCTAATTCTTAAAAATATATAAAGAGCGTTAATTACAGACATTAATTTTGTTCGGGTAAAATTCAACCAATTGTGAGCTTTTTAAAATTCAACCCGGTTCAAGCCTAACATTTATTTATTTTGGACAAATTTTCAAATACAAACTAGAAACCAATTTGACCCAAATGTCCTAAGGTCAAATTTGGTCAAAGGAAAAGAATAAAATGGGTAGATGCAGGAACGAAATTTGGTGTGATTCTCCAACACTAATAAAAGTCAAGCTTTTGACTTTAAACAAGTACTTCTTGAAAGGCAACCCAAGTTTTACTTTTCATGTTGTTTTCATTTGTTCATTGGGTAGCTTTTGTTTAGATTTTCTTGTGATGTTTGTTCTTTTTATAGGTATTTTCCTTTGTTTTGTAGGTAAATAAAAGCTTAAAAGTTTAAAGCTAGGAGCATAACAAGGTTTGACCAACACAAAACTAGATTTAATCACCATACTTCCAAGATAATAAGGGAGTTCCTTTGTTTCTTTTATGCTTTATTTCTTTTTGCTTACACATTGAGGACAATGTGTTCTTGAAGTTTGAGGGTATGAGAAAATAGCGCAAAAGTTTTACAAAATCTTTTTTGAATTTTCCTTGAGTTTTGCCTTAAAATTAAGCTGACTTGTTGTAACTCGAATCATTAGTATACTTTTTTTTGTAGTTTTTTTATGAAGCCAATGATAAGTAGAGATTGAGAATGAATTTAAAAAAAGATTGAATGTTGTATGAAATTGATTACTTCTTTTTATATAGTTTACAAGTGCACAGATTTCATCAAATAATAAAGTAAGTAGAGTATTGTTCTCACCAAGATAATGTATTGGGTGCAAAACCAAGTACCAAAGGAAGTTCTTTTTAACTTTATATTTAGACAATCGAAAAGGTTGATTGATTGAAAGTAAAAGTAAAATAATTGTAAATATAAATGTATAGACCAAAAGCCAAACTATTTGACTATCACTTGGGAGTTTTAGGACAAATATAAAAAGAAACAAAATAAAATAAAAAGTTGAAATGTTGGCTGAATGTAAAAGAGAGCATAAAACTGAGATTTGAATATTTGTAAAGAAAAAAATGTTGTGTGAAAAAATAAAAAAGAGAGATTTGAATAAGAATAAACTTAAATTAAAAATATATTTGAAAAATAAATCTATGGTTAGTTTGTCACCCTAACCAAAAGTAAAAGAAATTTAAAAAGATTTAGAAAAAATCTAGGCTAGTCTGTTACCCTAGCCTATTTACAAAAGCTTTAGAAAAGATTTAAGCTAGTTTGTCACTCTAGCCTATTTACAAAGAAAACAAATAAAAACTGAAAAAGAAAGAAGAAGAAAAGCGAAGTGTCAAAATGAATGGGATGTTGAATGTACAAGAGAGAGCCTCCTATTTAGTCGTAAGATTGGCTAGGATGGGGATTGGGATTACAAGTTTACTTATATCTAAACTCTAAGTGATAAAGTGTTATTTTGATCTTATAAAAGTATAACCAAGTATGGAGTTTTCAATATTGAGTGCATTGGCCAAATGGTGCTTCTTGATTGGTCTTTGGTGTACATGTGGCATGCTATCTCATGATCTTGCAATCTTGGTAGGAGTTTTGGCTAGACTTGAATTCCAAAAACAATCTTCTTAAGTCATTACAATAGGTTCAAACTCTTTTAAGATAAATCCTTCTTGAATAGAAACTCTAGCCTTATCTCTTGCAAAAATGTCTTTCTTGGTTTTAAACTCTTGCAAGATAAAAAAAAAAAAAAGAAAAAAACCCTTGTACACTATAGTCTCTTTTTGGCTAAATATACTTAGGAAACTTTATCCAAATATACTTCTTCAATTATCGAGAGCATGTAGGAATCCTTATGTAATTGGGATAGCCAAACATATGTAGAGCCATAATTCAATTAGGATTCCTTTTATCCAAGTGAAATTATGATTCCTAATATCAATAGGATTCGGTTATTCTTACTTTTTGCATAAGAGAACATTAGCTTGTCCAACTTTTGCATAAATCTTGCTTGAAATACATGTCCCATAACTTAAAACCTTAAGATAAAAAAAAAAAAAAAAAAACACACCTTAAAGGCACCAAATTCAATCAAATGACTTGTAAAATATTATATATATATATTAGTGCTATCATTTGAAAGAAAATAGATAAAGATATAGTAAAAATCCACTATGAAAAAACTTTTGGGAGGTTCAGCCAAGCTTCCACCATTGCCGAACCTCCTTTTGGTTGTTTCCTATATTTTCCTTACTTTAAATAATATGAATGGATGTTTTCAGTGTTTTACTACTTGTTGTTTGCATATTTTTTATTATGCTAGTAATTTATGTGACGTGTTTGGCTAGTGTTGTTGTTTTGATGGTTTCTATCTTTAATAATTTACTACATTTTTGCTAAAATTCCTTTTATGATAAAAATATTTTCAAATGATATTTGTTTTGATGTTTGATGCATGTCTAAGCTAAATAAAATCATAGCATTTTGTAAAAGGCCAAATGGAACATCAAGCCAAGTTTCTCCATGCTTGGCCAACATGCCACTTATTTTTTATGGTTAAATGTTGTTCATGTCATATGTGTTTGCTTATGTTTTTGGCTTGTTTTTTAAGTTTTTTATGTGTTTGATCAAATTTTCAATGAACAAAAAAATTAGATTAGTAGATTTTTTGGTGATTTTTTGTTATTTGCATTTGTTTTAATTCAAAACAAAGAAAAAAATTTGCTGAAACATATCTTTAAATTTTTAAAACCCTTGGTGTTTAATCCAATTTTACTATATTGTTGTATGCATGTTTAATTTGTAATATGTTGGTAAATATACCTAAGTTTGTAATATGTTTGTTTTCGTAAATGTTCCATGAATTAAAAGTTTGAATTTTCATTAATGGCATTTTGGTAATTTTTATTGCATGCATTTCCCATGCATCAAAGTTTGCATTTCTAAAATGGCATTTTGGTCATTTTGTTACATGCATCAAAGTTTGCATTTTTATCAATAGCATTTCAATAATTTTGTCATATGCATTTTCCATGCAAACCCTCAATCCATACCCAAAAATGAAACCATAAATCTAAACCCCAAACCAAAACCCTAAATGCCAAAACCTCAAATCCAAACTCAAATTTTAACCCAAACCCTAAACCCTAAAACCCAAACCCTAAACCTTTTTTAATAAGATGACATCTCAAATAAATATAGCTTTTGAGATCTAACCTAAATATAGGAAGACTTTTAATGGCTATCATTTAGGCAAGCAGAAGAAATGTCCTGATATACTTAGGATCTTTTCATTTTGATCCAAAAATAAATTTTTTTTTTCAAAATAAATAAAAAATTATTTACTTTTAAAAAAGAAAAAAAAGATTCAGCTTTTGGAATAACTAACTGAAAGAAAGGAATTAGTTTATATACACTAAAGTGAGACCATTTTTATTCTAAGGATAACATGCAAGTAATTGGTAGCATCTTCGACAGGCATTATGAATGTGCTAATCCTTCCCCATACATCACCAACTCGTAGACCTAACTCTGATTTTTACTGACTATAAAATGTTCTTTTAGTAAACTTTAAACTCTTTTTAAATAGTTTATTAAAAAGATAAAATTTTTGCTTGGCCAATCACACCCTAAAAAAGATTGGTCAAACTTCTTGTTTTTGGTTTTTATTGAAAAAGCTTTTTATCTTTTTTTTTTTCATTTTCCAAGTCTGGCAATTAGGTTATCGGACCACTACATCACGACAGTGATTCACATATCTGGTCATTATCATGATCAATACAACATGAACCACCATATAGGTCATCTAAAGCATAGATATAGCATGATCCACCATACTGGTCACTTGCAAAACTGATGATAAATAATCCATCAATGAAGCATGATGTCAATCCAGGATTCATCAATGAACAACCACTTGGAGTAAAAAAAAAGGACAACAACAAGGTAAAGGACTAGGGAAAAAACAAAGGCTGACCGACTCTTACAGATTTAGACAAGTGAATGTAGATTACTCTATTCAGGAAAAGGTATGACATACTTTTTACTATTAATTTTTTCTTATTGTTATTTTTTTTAAAGAATTCGTGCAATTTAACCAATCTTACTAACAAATGAATATTGGTAGTTGTTTTGAGCAATCACTAATTAGCTTAAAAATTTAAGAACAATTCAAGGGAATTTTATTGGTCGTTGGCCAACATAGGGTAAAGTTCATGTGCCAATGAAGTCTTTAATGTTTGATAAATTTAAGGTAGTAAATGGATATTTATTTTTTAATATATTTTTATTTAATTTGAATGAAAAGTTCAAAAATTTGTCAATAACTTATTGTATTTCTATTTATTATATTAAGCAAAATGTCAGTGGGCTAAATCAGATGATGCTCTTATTCAATAGGCATGGAACAATATTTTCAAGAATTGATTAAAAGATTATTGTCTGATAAGAGAAAATTGGTGATGAAAAAGCATGAAGTTGATAACATCATACACTATAGAGGAATGGAGAGAAGGTGGATCACAGCTCCGATTTGGGATGCCCTTATTGAGAATGTATAAAACACTTCCAAATGGCAAAACATCACCACCAAAGTCCAACAAAATCATTGGACACAAAAAGAAAAAAGTATTACGAAGCATACTAGCGATTTGGTTGCATTTTTTGTTCATAAAAAAGAATGGTACAATATTTTTTCATGAGTTATTTTTATCATCAAATGTCAATTTTATATAAATGGCGTGTTACATAGTTCATTGAATGTCACTAAATAAATGCAGTCACTTGAGTTACAACGAGAACCCATCTTTATAAAAGTTTTCAATCACACTCACAAACATTCAAGAATATGTGGCGATTTCATTGATAACAAGTCCAAAGTTGCTAATGTATGTAACTTTCAAATGACTTAGTGAATACTTTCAAATTGCTACATATCTTGTGTTTTTTGAAATACAAAAACTTTGTGAAAAGTAAAAATTGTTGCGTAACTTGCTTTGTGATTCTAGTTGTATATTGTGATTGTTGATGAACTATCTATATAGTATATTGCGACAAGATAACAATTGTGAAAGGTGAAAATTATTGTGTATTTTACATTATGATTCCGATTGTGTATTATGATTGTTGATGAAATAGATAGTGTAATAATTGAAAGCCTAGCCATTGTAAAGAATTCAATATTGAACTAGATAAGGTTTTGAACATATTATGATGAGATCACATTTGTGAAAGATAAAAACTATTACGTATTTTTCTTTGTGATTCTGGTTGTGTATTATAATTGTTGATGAAGTAGATAGTGTAGTAATTGAAAGCCTAAACATTGTAGGAAATTTAGTATTTAACTAGATAATGTTTTGTGTATATTGAAATGTAATGTTTTTGTGAAAAGTGAAAACTATTGCATATTTCTTAATCAAATCGTGATGTTGTGAATTGTTTAAAGTTGTCTTATTTTAATGAACTATACATGTAAAATGTAAGATAATTGTTTTAAACTTTCTGTGAGAAAACTATGCTATTGCATTATCTCATAAATATGGTAAAGATTCTTCCAATCATCTAGATTTTGATCCACAAGCATAGACTGAAGCTATTGGAAGGGTTGAAGCTACACGCATTCATGTATATGGCTTTAGATCTATAGATAAATCTAAGGACCTATTTTACTCAAGTCAGTCCACTGCTTCAACAAGAATGTCTCACTTTGTTTATGGTCCGTCATTTGTGCCTCTTTAGCCTTAGATACAACAACAAATTGATGAGTTGAAGACTAAGCTAAATGCTAAGCTTAAGTCTTTCATAAATCAGATGATATAGTTGATAAGGTCTAGACAATTTCTACCAACACAATTTCTAGACCTAATAATAGCAACAAAGATTTTAGATCAAGAGATACAACAGCATAGTGACTTTTTTAGGATTTGTATGATGTATTTTATGAATGTTATGGATGTTTTATGGATATTATGAAAATTTTATGGATGTTAAGGATGTTGTGGATATTATGGATAATTTTGATTGTTTTAAATTTATGATGTGGATTTGATATTTTAATTAATAATAATAGAATTTTAAAATAATTATACATGTTTTAATTAAATTTATAGGTTTCTTAAATAATTATAGATGAAATTAATTAAATTATTGATGAAATTATAAATTTACTAACAGATTTTACTGACGAAATTTTAGTATTACTAACGGATTTTAGATCATTACCAATGAAATATCAACTAATTTATTGACAAAAAACACCCTTTAGTGACCTATTATCAATAAATTTCCAACAAATTACTAACAGATTTTACCAATGGATTACCGACACTTTTATCTACGGATTTTATCGATGGATTACCAACCGAATTACCAACAAAATTTATCAACAAAAAATTTCGTTGATAATTATCGACAGATTTTATGCATTACCAATGGAATAGTATTACCAATTGGTATATCACTGATGAAAAATTCTATTGGTAAATTCCATCGATAATAAATTACCGATGAAAAACATGCTATTACTAACGAAAAATTCCGTTAGTAAAAATAAATTTTCTAATAGTGATACCATATCTTATTTGGTATAGGAAGAGGTTGAAGAAGACCTGGTGAAGCTACATTATCATATTTGCATTATTGGAAAACTATGCATTCTTCGACCATTTTCCTCTCCTCCTTTTTAAACCATTTCTTGTATAGCACACTTGCTATTCTTTCATAGTAACGTTTACACTAGAATGTCCTTTTGTGGAACTGTCATGAAAATATTGCAAAAGCTCTTTTCTCAGCGCGAACACCATTCCTACTACCAATTTCCCTTTCCTCCTCAATTCCCCCCATACCATGTATACTTAGAATTGGTGGATGTTTTAAATTGCAATTCAACAATCAGTTTCTGTAGTTTAGGGTCAATATTCCAGGAATCCTAGATTTTCCCTTGCATATCTATACTCGTTGTAGATAGACCGTTAAGTTTAGGAGACTCTTACTCTAGTTTTCGTGACAAGGCATCAACAACCATATTGTAGGCACCCTTCTTATATACAATCTCATAGTCATAACCCATTATCTTAGCGATACACATTTGTTGAGCAAGGGTGGTAGCTTGGTTAGTGAGAAGAAACTTCAAACTCTGGTAGTCAGTCTTGATTATGAAATGTCTACCAGATAAGTAAGCATTTCATTATTTGACTACCATATGAATAACTAGCATCTCTCTCTCATACACAGTGCTTGATGTCTTGGTGATAAGGCCTGCTGAAATAAGCTATAGGCCTTCCATCTTGGGTCAACATTGCACCTGTGCCAAACCCTAGTACATCTGTTTCTACCGTAAAAGTTTTGTTGAATTTGGGAAAATCCAAGACTGGTGCAGTAGTCAGTTATCTTCAACCTATTAAAAGATTCTATAGCCATATCATTCCACTCGAAAAAATCTCTTTCAAGCAGCTTAGTTAAAGGTTTTGCTACCAACCCATAATTTCTGATAAACCTTCCGTAGTAACCTGCGAGACCCAGAAAACCTCTCAGCTCCTTGACTAGGTTGAGGCCATTCCGTGATGCTACTAATCTTCTGTTTATCCATTTCTACCCTCTCATCAATAATTATATGTCCTAGGTGTTCAACTTCTGTAGCACCAAATTCACACTTGCACTTTTTAAGAAACAGCATATTAACTCTAAGAATCTCAAAGACCCTCTTTAAGTATTCTAAATGGCTATTAAAGTCAGCAGAATATATTAAGATGCCATCAAAAAACACCAACACAAATCTTCTCAAATATGCTTGAAAATGCGGTTCATTAGACTTGAGTGTTAAAGGTGCATTAGCGAGTCCAAACGACATAACTAAGAACTCGTAATGCCCATCATGTGTTCTAGAAGCAGTCTTGTAAATGTTATCATCCTTCATTCGTATTTGAAGGTAACCTGCCCTCAAATCCAATTTGGAAAAAATCTTGGCTCCATTTGACTCATCCAATAACTCTTCAACTAAAGGTGTGGGGAATTTATCTTTGATGGTAATCTGATTCAGTTGCCTGTAGTCAACACAAAACCATCACCACAGGGGAAGCAAAGTATCTGCAACTGTGTTTGATAATTCCAGAGTCCAACATTTCCTAAATCATCTTATCAATCTTATCTTTTTGCATTGTAGGGTACCTATAGGGTCTCATCCTGACTATCTGAGACTCATCTATAAATGGAATCGTATGATCTTATGGCCTTCTTGAGGAAAGCTCTTAAGGTAGCTCAAACAGTTCATTATACTTTTGCAATAATTCCATAAATTCATTGCTGGCACTAAGTTGTTTCTATGGGGCAATATTCAACTGTACGTGGTCATTGGTGGTGAGCATCAAAAAGCAAGGATAAAGTTTAGAATTAACAGTTAATGAATTCAAAAGCTTGAGTCTTTTTCTCATTGGCCATACCCAACAACCCAGGTTGAATGCCTTGAAATGTTCTCTACTGACCTTGATGCTGAAACTGTATTGTTAAGGCAAAAAATCCCACAAAATAGGTCCCAAAGTAACTAACCACTGCACCTCCAAAACAATATCATAGCCTTTCAAAGTCAAGACCATAAAGTCTACTGAAAACTCTGAATCTGAGACTCTGCATTGTAACCCTTGGCATAATCCTGTGGTTCACATACTTTCATCATCAGCTACTGCCACCCCCATTTGATAATTCTGTCTGACATATAGCCCCAGTCCTTTAGCTAAAAATATATCTATAAAATTTGCGAGCACTCCCAGAATCCACAAGCATGATCAATTTTCTATTCTTGATCAACCCCTATATCCTCATATGTTTGGAACCCCGTAGTACCTTGCATGGCATGTAAAGAGATCACAGTTTGATCGCCTCTTTTGTTCTCGGCCAACAGCACTTCTAGATTGTCCAATCAATCCGAGAACTTTTCTATCTCAACACAATCCTCTTCACAATCTTCAAGGAGTAGTTGGTACAAATGAAACCTCATGCAATTGTGCCCCACAGCATATTTTACCCCACACCAGCAACATAATCCTTTCTTCCTCATTTCTTCCATCTCAATAGGGGTAGTTTTTTGGTAGTTTGCTTAGGGTTATAGGAATTGTTGGTATTTGGATTAGGTTTAGTGGTTGGTTGAGTGAAGGTCTTTGTGTTGTTTAAGTGCAGTAGGTTTGGATTAGTTTGAGCCTTTGGTGTGGGTAATAAGGGAGGTAAGGTACTGGTTTTGGTGTAAAAACTACTGTTAGTTGAATGGTATGCTGGTAAAGGAATTCTGTTTTGTAGGGAATACCTTTTGGGGTTTGCGTGAATAATAGCTTCAATCTGTTTGGCTAGGTTAAGGGCTTGGTTCATGGACTAGGGTTTAAACAGCCTAATGGATTGGGATATACTGGTTTTAGATTGCAGATTAAAATACTTAAAGCATATGATTCATTTAGTTGAACGATGTTAAAAACACTTATAAAATCTTCATAGAATTTTCTATAGTGGTGGTTTATTTAACTTCCACCAGTTCAGGCTAGGATCTTCAAATTCTTCAGATGCAAACCTATCCTTCGTATCTTGTATATACCCTGTCCAGGTCAACGATCAAAACCCCCTTGTGTCTTAACATAATGCTGGTGCCATTGCATGGCTTTTCCCTCCAAACTTAACAACACAACTCTCACTTTAGATAATTCGGGCACCTTTTCTTCCTCAAAATACCATTCAAGCTTTAAGTACCATCCCATAATGTCATCTCCATTAAACTTAGGACAGTCCCATTTAAATACCTTAGAAGAATCAGTAGAATAATACCTGTTCTGAAATGATGCCACAGGGTTATTCACAATTATCTCTCCAAAAGAGTGTTTGGGCACATCGCTGCTAGAGGCAATGTCCTTCCCCAGCTTCTTTTCTATTTTGTTGACCGAACCTGTCTCACGATCTTGTATACTTAAAGAAGAGGTTCCATCCTTGTTGGTCACCCCTAGCAACTTCTGTAAATCCCTTTTTAACTCCTCAAACCTTTGCTCCATCTTTGTATCAGCTAACTCAAACCGCTGCTCGATTCTTGCATCTGACAACTCAAACCTCCTTTCCATCCTCTCCTCGAGCTACCGAACCTCACACTGAAGTTAGGACAAATCTTGTTGATTTTACTGTACTTCTTTTTATAGTCTTATGCTTACTCCGTCCGCCACTACTACTAGGTCAATTCTAAATGATGCAATACAAGAAACAAGCAAACCCTTCAATAGAGAAACCGAAAAACAAAGAGAAGACAGAAAAATATATAAAGAGAAGAATAATTGTGATATTTCTAGAATGGAATTACACACTACTCTCATACCCCCTTTAAGCGCTGGTATAACCGTTTCCAGCTAATTCCAGGAGTCTCGGACACAACTCTAATTTCCTTCCTCCTACTAACAATGATTTTAGTTTGAAATAAAACAGAAATACAAAAAAAAAAAAGAAATAAAGGAAATATGAGCCTTGTACACATAGGCCTAAGAATAGCTAGCCCAATTGCCAAAACTAGATCACCCAAGTTAAGCCCGTAAAAGCGTATTGACTGTAGAGGTAGTAAACATATGGCCCCTGCAGCCAATTCCTCATGGCACTTTTGAATGCTATGTTTGAGAGTATAAATTGGTCAAATTTTAATGCCATTTGTCTTTTACGGTCTCTTGGGATTTCCAGAAACTAACGTTCGACAGAAATAAAAAAGAAATACCTAAATTCAAGAACTAAAAAACCTAGACAACCCAAGCCCCGCACACTAAAACCTTTTCAACATATCTAATCAAAACCCGGAAAAATTTAAGAAGACTAACATATTTCAAATAACAACTGCAAGCAACTGAGGGGCTCGTCGAAGGACATAGATGTAAGGTCAAAAACATCGTAGGCCAGAAAAAAAAAAAAAAAAAGAAGAGGGCAAGGGAAGGCAATTTAAGGTCAAAAAAGGGGGAAAATAGCCCAGATATGGTCCGATGGTCGTCGAGAATCGTGTGGTGGTGAGAAGGAACAGAGTTGAAGTCAGAGTCAGTCAGGCAAACGGGCTTCGTGAGAGGTAGGGGACGGTGGGGGAGAGAAGAAAAGAAGGAAAAGAAACGAGAAGAAAAATTTTGGTATTTAAAAAAAATAAAATAAAAGTAAAAAATAATGATTTGCTTAAAGAAATATTCTGTCACTAATTCGTCAGAATTATAAGCATTACTGTCAATAATTATTTTGCCATTTCAACATTTTTAGGGCAAACTACTATCGATGAATTTATACTGTCGGAATTCTTTGTCTTTATCAACGTAATTCCATCACTAATTTTGTTGATAAAGATAGAAATTCGATTCATTGAGTTTGTCAATAATCCATTGCAAATCTGTCAATATTGATCATTTGCACCAATAAAAATTTTCTGTTGGTTATTTTCTATCACTAAAATGTTGTTTTTTTTTTTTTTTACTAATTAAGTTTTAAGTTTTGTTTTGAAAATAATTTTTGTGAAAGTCAAGATTAAAATATAAAATTTTATTTTAATAAATTTTAAGTGCAAAATAAACTTGACTATATTGAATTTAATGTTTTAAACTTACTCAAATAAAAAAATTTGATTAACTTGTAATATTTTTAATTTTTATAATATTACATGTAAGTTTTCAAGAAATTTAGACTTTAAAAAAATAAATCTTATTTTTTAGCAAATATGGACATGGAAACCATTTAGACAACTTAAAATTATATTATCAAACGTTTCCAAATGTTTTACTACACTTAAACATATATTTAAATATATTTACTCATCGTAGTTGCTTTTTAAAAAAATATAGGGTTTTAAGAGTTGAATTTTTTTATTTTTTATTTTTATGATAAGTAATTACTTGAATAATTTTGTTTTAGCATTTAAAACTTGTTGGAATAGCTGAAGATGGTTAAAAAAATGAGCTTGACAAGTTTTAAGATTTTTTAATATCTTTTGTAAGTAAAAATAAGTTTTAAGATATCAAAAATCAAATTTTAAAATATATTGAGTTTTGAATGATTTATCCTAATTATTTGACAGTAAGAAATTTCCTTTTTTTTTGCTCAACAAAGATTTGCTTAAATGAGTTTGGTGCTTCAAACATGATTTTTATGACCTTAATTCATTTTGTATAGTATATATTGATGTTTGAATTATATCATGCCTAAGGAGCTTGCTTTTGTTTATATTACTCATGTTTTATGGCTCCAACAAGTTTGTTGATATGAAAAAAATGTTTATGAACAAGTTTTAATGTCATTTAAATGAAAATCATAAATGTTTGATATTTCAAGGGTGTTTTTAATACTATTCAATGCATAAATGAGGTTTGAATCATTAGAACTTTGAAATATATGCATTTGTTGAATATTTGTAATTTAATCATATTTATTTGATCATTTCAAACTTGTTTGAAGTAATTTCAATGCATAAATGTTGCCCAAAAACATTTGCATAATTGATTGCAAAAGAGCATGGTCAGAACACTTGCAAAGTCATGTCAATTTGTTCATAAAATGTTTTTATCTAGATGTTTTATTTTCACTAGTCTAAAATGATGTTTTTAACATATTTAAATTTTAATTTTGCCTAAAAACATTAAAATTCAGATTTAAAATAAAAAAAGCTATAACTTTTTACTATTTTAGTGCTGCAAAAGACAAAAGTATCAATCCCGTGCAATATACAAACTATACCCCAAGCTTCAAAATGCAAAACTAGCTTGAAAACCTTGACGAGATCAATCCTTTATGCTAAAATACGGCCAAAATTAAATTGGTCAAATTATGCTAGAGGTTCTTATACTACAAAAATTTAAAATTCAGTGTTTATATTATAATTCATACAAATTTAGTCTTCATACTATTTTGATTTAATAATTTTAGTCCAATCACTAACTCCATCAATTTTTTTCCATTAGAAATATTGATGTGCCCCAAAGAAGGTTAAATGTTTTTAGATGAGTTTTGGTTCAAACAGTAAAGAAAAAAACTAAAGAAGTAATATTAGAATCGTCTTAGTTGATAAATTAACGTGCTACAACCAAAAGAACACAAACTAGATTTGCCACACTCTTAGAAAAGAAAAATGATAAGTGATAAGAATTAAGATAATTCGCCACAAAACAAAGGTGTTGTTTTGATAAGAATTGTAAAAGAATGCAAAAATGCAATTTTGATTAATATTCTTAATAAGAATGTGTGGCTTTTACATTACTAAGATATATTCTTAATTAAGGAAAGAGAAAAATCTAGCAAAGAGAAAAATCTAAGATATTTCTAATTAATAAGATTTTTACTAGATATGGTAAAAGATAAAATTTATAAAACTAAAATAGGAAAAATAGCATACTAAAGCTAAAAGAAGAAAGATTACAAGTAATAAACCTATTAATATTCCAAGCTTAGTCGCAAATCTTCAAGTCTTCAATCTCCCACACGTAATAGCCCATAAGTGAAACTCATTACACGTAAATCCCATAAATAAAGCCTATTACATGCAAAAAGGTCGTTTAGCATAAAAAAAAACTAATAAAAGCTTTAATTATGCTAGAATACCCTCAAAAGTGAGCAAAGTGATCATCTTGGGCTTATGTTCATTTAAAAGGTCCATGTGAGTCAAATTCTACCTTAATAATAAATCAAGGCCGTTTCTAGCTTCTTAGCCCTAAATTGAGTAATTGGGCCAAGAATTGGCATAATAGGGATCCCATCAACACCATGTTCCATGGTAGCCTCCACCAAGTCATCATTGGTCCCATCAAATGCTGACGTGGCTATTGACTTGATGACATGGCATTGCTTTTGCTAACGTAACGATAACTTGTTACGTGACAACTTAGATTAGACCGAACGATTCATGTACTTGTATCATATAAAATAATAAAATTTATGTATCTATGCCGTTTTTATACAAAAATTACGTGTTATAATTCATGTTGAGATGAAAACATGAAATATTTTTTTATTTTATTAAACTCATATATAGTTATTATTAAATTTTAAACCATATCACCTTTGTGTCTTTTTATTGTGTCTTATTCTTGTTGTGCTTTAGATTATCAAGTCAAACTTGAATTAATAAAATTAATTGTTAAGTTATACAAATAGTCCATAATTCATATGAAATTCAAAATTTAGTCATTTTAGTATAATTTCATAAAAATCTCATCCTTGTACAAACTGAAATTAATAATGTAAGTACAATTACTAATAAAAAAATCATATTTTTTATTTTAAAAAATCAAATTTTAATTTAAAAAATCAAATCTAAAAAATTTTAGAAATTTTTCATATTTTTAAAATATTAATTTAATATTTTTAAATTTTTTAAATTTTTTTATAATCATATTTTTAGATTTTCAAATTTGTATATTTTAAATTTTTTTAGAAATTTTCTAAATTTTTAAAAATATTAAATGCACTTTTTCAATATTTTAATTTTTTAAATAAAAATCATTTTTGAATTATTGTTTTTTCAATTTTTAACACTTTATTTAATCAAAATACTTATTTTTTATTTTAAACTTTTTAAAATTTCTATAAAATTTTCTATATTATATATATTTAGAAATTTTCTTTATTTTTTAATATTTAAATAAAAATAAATAAATAAATTATATAAAAGACACATGTTTTAAGAATTTTTTTTATTTTGGTTTATTTAAGGTGGAATAGCAAAATAATCTAGGATAAAACAAAGAAATAACAAAGTACAAAGCATTTTCTATTCGAATTTATTCTTTACTTGAATAAGATTAAAAAATATGTGAACATTTTCTAAAATTTATAAGCATTTTTTGAAAACATAAAATATTATAAAAAAATTTTAAAACACAAAAATTAAAAAATATGGAAATTTAAATAAAAATTGTAAAAATTAAAAAAAGTAATTATTTTATTTATATAAAAATGTTAAATTTTGAAAAAGATACAAAAACTTCCAAAAAATTAAATTAAAAAAATTAAAAATTTTAAAAAATAAATTTAATATTTTTAAAAAAACTAGAAAATTTTTTTAAAAAATTGAAATATCAAATTTTTATACTAGAATGAATAAATTTTAAATTTCAAATGAATATAAAGATCATTTATATAATTTAACAATTGATTTCATCTATCCTAGTTATCACGTTAACAAAGTCAATACCATATTAGTAAACTTAATACCAACGTCATTAAATTAACGACTACGTTAGTATTTTTAACAGCCAAAATTTAATTAAGTTAGTGATTAGACTAAAATTATCAAATTAAAATATTATGAAGATTAAATTTATATGAATTATAATATAAAGATTAAATTTTAAATTTTTATAAAGTATAAAGACCTTTGGTATAATTTGACCAAAACAAGTTTACCTGTTTAAATGGGAAACAATCTCATGTGTACCATTTGGCCATTCTGTTGACTTTTTAAATTTTGACTTTGACTTTTTTTTAAATTTGTTTTGTTGTGGTTTTTTTTTTTTTTTTACATACATTATTGTAAACTTTTACATACATTTTGTCTAAGAATAGAGTTGGCATCGGGGCGGGGCAGGTCAGATTTTTGCTTTTCCCACCTCTAACCAAAAGCTTTAAAGCTTTTACTCGATACCCGACTTGTCTTCGCTCAAAGGTTTAAGTGGAAAAACCCGACTCCGATCAGTTAAGAATATTTTTTACCCAAATTCAACCCGACCCGACCCGACCCGAATTTAGTTTAATACCAATTTAAATTTTTAGATGAAACAACATTTGTAACAAACAAATACGTTTAGACCATAGAGCATAATTTAATGTGGATTTACAGTCAAATTCTAACTATAAAAATAGTCAAATTTCAAATTTCAAATGCTATAACAGACAAACACATTTAGACCATAGAGCATAATTTAATGTGGATTTACAATCAAATTCTAATAATAAAAATAGGCTGCAGTTAAAGGTATAAGTATGCATTCATCCATTTACAAGAAGCATAAAGGAAAAACCTACAAGACCTCACAACAGCTTCCAGCTCAAACACAACAGCTTTCAGCTCAAAAAATGTTGCCATTAAGGCACTTATGGAAATATTAGTATCTAATAAAAGTTTTTTCATCCAATCCTCCAAAGAACACCTTCTCTGCAATAAACTAACCATTTTGAGAATATTATCATTAAAAATGTTCTATTATTCCTAAAAAATGTGAAAATAAATGAAGCTCATCTTAAGCATTATCAAAAGGAGAATGCACTTCATTTAATGTCAACAAAATAACAGCAGTGCATGATCAGTTTTTAAATTGCCAATAAATAATTAGAAAAGGGCTAAAGTAGTAAAGTTGGATGTGATACACTATTCAACATTCACCTAGTTCATTAGCATGACCAATAGCAATAGGAGTGTCATTTTCCTTTTGCCCAAATCACAACAAATCATTTCATCATCACTAAGCTCCATATCCTCACTCTCTTCTAACCACACTAGTCTTATAAAATAAAACAATAAGATAAATAAATAAATCTCATAAAATAATATATTTAAAAACAACAATATAAAAAATGAATTAGTTAAAAAAGATAATATTATTTACCAAATTAGTTATCTTTTCCTTAATCTCACTCTCATCAATATCTTCATAAAAAGACTTTTCTTCTAATGAAATTAACCCTACAAATGAAATAATAAAATATTAACAAATAATATATAACAATAAAATATAATAACTAACAATATGTTAAAATAAAAAATAAAATTACATAATATGCATTACTGTACCTTCTTCAGCTTATAACCAATTTTGACAACATGTTAAAGCTTCTATAGTTGATGGATGAAATCTATTGCATTGCGCACTCACCAACCTTCATCCAGTACTAAAAGTAGACTCTGAAGCAATAGTAGAAACTTGTATGACATAAATATCTCTAACAGTAAGTTGTAAGATTGAAAATTGAGGTCTAGTTAGTTTTCACCAATTCAATATATCAAAATTCCCTTTTCTTGGTATGACTTCTTCATCCAAGTAACGATCTAACCCTGATTTTACTTTTGATTTCTTCTTTTTTTTTCCTTGAAACAAAATCATCATAGTCTCTCAAATTTCTCAATTCAATAGCACCAACACCATCTAAAGATGAAAAGCTTGAAATGGAAGGTCTTTCTTCCTTTTTCAAAGCCAATTTCTCCTCATACCCCTTAAGTAAATCCTGACATATTTGTACAATCCTTTCAATTTCAAATTTAGCATTTTCTCCACAAATCTTTTTCAGAGTAATACTCCAACAACTCTATTTTATACCTTGGATCTAAAATTGTGGCAACACCCATTATATCATGCACATCATTTCAATATTTTTCAAATTTGTCTAGCATGCTCATAGCCATACATGAAATAATTCTATTAGAATGCATAATCCATTCATTCAATGCCAATCTGATTTTGCAAATATTAGAAAAATAAAGATTTACAGTAGCATATTTTGTGTCAAAAAATCCTTCAGTGATATCATAAAACAATTTCAACTTCTCACAAATCTTAGTTGTAATGATCCGATCATTTTCAATTGGCAAATATTTATACAAAGGATCACCATGTAATGATCCAATCTTTCACAATCAAATGCAAGATGTGTGTACAACAACGCATATGAAAAAAAGCTCCATTAAGCAAAAGTGCATCACAACCAATTCTATCAATTAACAACTCAATAACACCATCATTCACACTACAATTATCCACTGTAATAGATGAAAGTTTTCTATCAATATTCCAATCTAAGAAACATTTCATCAAACTTGAAATAATGACCTCTTTCGTATGTGGAGTTGGCACATATTCAAACCTAATTAAACAATCAATTATTTACACTAATTTAACAATTAATTTAATAGTAATAATTACTTAATAAAAAATAAACACTATCAAAATAAGACAATTTAAAAAAATATACCTGATGATGCATTTTTGTAAATTCTATTGATTATCGATGTAATGAATAGTGACAGCCATGTATCCTCTTTTTTTGTGATTAGTAGTCCACATATCAGTTGTGATAGCAATTCTCCTTTCATTAGCTTCCAACTTGGATATTGTTTTTGCCTTTTCCTCTTTGAAAATCTTTAAAATATCATTCTTTATAGTATTTTGAGAAGGCATAGCAAACAAAGTTTGGAGACTGTAAGAATACTTTCTAAATTGCACATGATCAACCATTGATAAGGGATATTCATGCATGATTATCATGTTGGCAAGCTCCCTCCTTGTGACATTTTAGTCAAAGGAAAAATTTTTTAGTGTTACTTTTCCATCTGCCTTCCTTTGATTTGCTAGGAGCACTTATTGGCGAATATCCATTTGAAATCGCTTGCTGCACCTCTCTAAATGCTCAAGCAAATGACTTGTCCCATTCTTAGAAGGACCACCAAGTTTTTTCTTACAATAATTGCATATTGCCTTCCATTCATTATTGATCTTCTCTTTTTAAAAATATTTTCATACTTCTAATTTTAGCTTACTTGAGTTATACCCACTATCATCAACTTTAGTACCCTCATTAGTCACACTTAGTGATGGAGTTGTATTTTCATCAGATGTTGAAATAAGAGTTTATTGAATTGGTGATTGATGTGAGGTAGAAGTAAGAGGTGTTGGGGAACACAAATTATCTCTCAAATTAGACATTTTACTTTCCTTTATAAAAAAAAATAGAGTTAATTCTACTGAAACAATTAAAAAACAAACTTAGAATCTAAGTATTAAAAAAATTAGAAAAGTTCATTCCATTAAAAAAAAGTAGTAGATTATCCTACTATGTACAACTTAGCATGTGCCTTTAGGTTGTTCACTTAGCATCCACCTTTAGCCAAATAAGGAGGCTAATTAACATATAGAACAACTTAAAATGTCTTTATTTGTCTTCACTAATGTAGGAGAATCAAATTCCTACAACCAGGATATTTCCAATGGGCATAAAGCACAACTAATAACAACTTGACTTCTTTTTTTGCCCTACATGTAGGCCTCCTATGGGGTCAGAATAAAGTAAAATACAATGACAAAAAATAAAGATAAACATAAAATATAACATATAAAAGTACAAGTTTTTATCTTAGTTGAAAGACTTGATAAACATAAAAAATAAAACAAGTAATCAACCAAAATTACAGCAAAAAATGTAATAAAAGAATGCATTCTAAAATGATGCCAAACTCTAACAAGAGTATTTCATGAACCATACCTTATCCTTCTCCCATTGTTTCCTCTCATTCCCTTCCTTTTGTAGTTCCTAAATATAGGCTAATGGTTAGGAGAGGGATTTTGTGAATATGGAGGTTTTTAACTATAATGAAAGTAAATCTAATTAATTGAAAAAGATGTTATCCAATAGAGATAAATGCCAAAATGGAAACAAAAATCATATGGTAGCAATACTGAAAGATGAGTATGATACTAACATCTCACTTTTTTAAATAGTAAATGCTAAATCACAAACGAAGGTTACCAGTAGGTAGAAAAACTCATCAAATATGAGTTTTTTACGAGCTAAATCAGCCTCATTTATATTCTTTGGTTGGTGAATCCGAATGTATGCTTACATTGTTAGCAATAGATAATTATCTTGCAATAGAAAAAGAACATAGAAAGAATATTTTGGTTTTATATACTCATCTCAAAACCAATTAATAGAATTTTTTTAATTAATAGAAGTACTCATTGTCCCTTTAAGCTTAAACCCTAACAACTTCGTGTACTTCTGTAAAACATATTTTGACACGGTTAACCAACTTCTCCTTTTTCCCTTAAACAACACCCCAAGTGACAGAGGGCATTTCACTTTCAAGTCAAAAGCATGCACTATATTCACTATTTTACTAGTTTAGGCTTTCATTTGAGGGTAAAGGTCAATGTCCCTTTACGTATTACTAATGGTGGAGATTATTCAAAGAGGTAAGCCTAGACCTACCTCGAAAAGCTGTGAAGGCAAGTCCAATATATGAACTCGAAGCAACAAGAAGTTACGAGGAAGAGATAATAATCTCAGGATCTGCTCTCTTAAAGCTTTTTGGGAAAAGGAACTTGGAAACTTGTTGTTCGATAAGGGAGATAGACTCTTTTCTGCTTCTTCTTTTCTATCCCCTAAGTTTGATCCCTACTGTCAAAGGGTACCCACTGCTTATTTTAAAAAATATCCCTCGACCTCAAAAGTCATTGATGAAGGAGATGCCTTTGATGCCCTAGATTATGTTTTTTCTTATGGAGCTCTAAATTCTTCCCCCGTTTGGGTCACAAACCTACCAGAGCAAGTACCAACCACAAACATCCCTTTTTCCCCTAGACTTTGATCTTTTCGAACTAAGGTAGAGGTCCTCGATGATGCTTTGTAATCCTCAAGGTAAGCATAAGCTTGAAAAAAAAGTTAGTAGTTGGTATTGGCAGAAAGACAATCCCAACACTATACAAAAGTCTACATCAATGTAAAAGAGTGAGTTTGATCTTTGATAGTATCAAATTCTCAAAGGTCTAAGATGATGATACAAGAACAAAATTGTCTGATTGGCTTCAGCCTGACTTGAGATACCATCTCTGCAGAGAGCGTATTTTAAAGCAAAAAAAGTAGCTAACATACCAAAAGGTCAAACAGAAAGAGTCCATTCAAGAGGATCTCAAATATTTATTGGCTTATTAATTATATTCTCTCTATAACCAAAGAACTTGGTGGATTAAGATGAGTACTGAGAAACCCTTAAAACTCTTAAAAAGTTTTTGTACTTGAGCACATGGGTTTTGAAGGGTTCTGTGTTTTGGGTAACTTTGATGGAAAACAAAAAAGTTTTTGAAGATTTTTAAGAGCTTTTGCCTTTTGAGAAGAGCTGATGAGTTTCTATCAAAGATCAAATCTTGTTAAATGAAAATGAAGAGATTGATTTACCAGTAAAAAAAATTGATACTTGTAAATAAGATCTATAAAGGATATGGCTTTAGCTTACCTCAAAACTGTTGGTTCTTTCATGTCCTGTTGGGATGAAGCCTTTTCTGTCTGTCCTGTTACTAAGAAATGGATGAAAGCTAAATGAAGGAAGAAAGGTAGGATGGCTGGATAGGTGGATGAGAAATTTTGAAGAGATCGAAAAAGATGAGAAAGGTGGGATGGTTGGATGGACGAGAAATAAAAAGACCGAAAGAAATCAATTTTCAGAAACCTTAAAAAAATTATATATATTAAGGGTATTTTAGTAAATATATCAGGTCAGGTCGGGTTTCATATAAACTCGACCCTGACCCGAAATCGACATTTCAAAAAATAAAACCTATCCGACTTGACCCGAAACTTATTTTTTTAAAAAAATTTGACGTTAAATGATCGAGTTGAGTTGGAACCCGACTCTTTCGAGTTGATTTATCAACCCTATCCAAGAAACCAAACTTATGTAAAAAAAATTTGAATTGATTCTCGATTCCATTTAAGTCCGGTCAAATACATTAATTGGATTCATCAGGTTATTTTCATATTAGATCATTTTTAAGTTTCATTAAGCTTTTAAATTTTTATTTTTTATTATTTCTTTCTTCTAACATTTTTTTTATTTTTTTTCCTTTTTTTCTTGATTTTCCGTCATTCCCTCCCAAAGTTATAATGCATTTAATGCATCAAAAATCTCTATTGAAATTTTCAACCTTTGTATCAACCTCTATACTTGACTTTGAAAATGAAATTTTGGCAATAAAGTCATAAGTGAATCCCACAAAAAAAAAATCAACAACAATCCTAAAAGATCTGGGATTTGATTTGGAAATTGGCTCTATAAACAGAGCTAATACATAAGAAAGAGAACCCAGAGGATAGTGAGAAAAAATTCTGCCAAATGAAAAAAAAATTAAATAAGAAGTTTGTTGCCAAATTCAAATCCCTTATTTTTCTTCAAGCTTCCCACCACAAAAAAAAAAAAATACACACCCTCTAAAACGGGGAGCAACAATGCTAAACAAGAAAACAACAAACAAAAAAATTCATTTTTAACTAAAACTTCAAAGCTCGATATATGTTGTTTAAGATTTTTTCTTTTTTTGCAAAAATAGAGGCCATCAAGGTTCAGGGGTTTGAGAGATCTAAAGGTGATTTTTTTGGCCTCTGGTGATAACCGCTTGCAATGAGGGTATCAACGGCTAGCACGGTAACTAGTCGCTAATTTTTGGGAATGATAAAGGTCAATTGGGCTTTAGAAAGAATGAGAGTGGGCCGTAAGAAAGAAGTAAAGAGAGAAGGAGGATGGAGAAAATGAAATAACTAAAAGAATTTTGGCTTTTATAGTTGTAAGAAAAAAAGTAGAACGATGTCATTTTAGGTCAAAGGCTTAGTGTATTGACTCAAAACCCAACTTAGAATCCATGTATTTGACTAAAAAACATGTCTCTTTTGAGCTAAATTGGCAAAATTAGCTTGACCCAAATTGGACTGCATCGAACTACGCAAAATCAATTGAATCGCTTCGAATTGATTGAAACACGTAAAATTGATCAGATCATTTTTAGACCGTTAACCATGCCAACTAAGGGCATTTTTAGTATTTTCATTATTTTTATTTGTTCATATTTTTTGATCAATTTTTAATACATATTTAATATTTTTTTCATTTTTTATATATTTTTATTTTTTGTCAACTTTATTAGGAAAAATCAAATCAATTTGAAAAAATGCTAAGGAAAAAGTTAAAATATCAATTTTTCTTAAAATATTTTTTTTAAAAAAAATGAAAAAGATAAAAAATTTGTTTTCCAAAAAAGGCCTAAGGAAAAAGTTCAATTATCAATTTTTTCTTAAAATAAAATTTAGGAAATATTTAGAAAAGAAAGTTGAAATATCAATTTTTCTTAAATTATTTAAGAATAAAAGTAAAATAAGATAAATATAAACAAAATAAACTTTAAAACATGCTAAGGAAAATGTTATAATACTAATTTTTTTCTTAAGATGAAATTTTGAATGTATTTAGGCAAAATTTGAAATATCAATTTTTCCTAAAATTCTTCAAAAATAAAAATAAGATAAAATAAACAATATCAATTAAAGAAAAAGTTAATATAAAATTTTCCTTATAATAAATTTTAAAAAAAAAGAACTATGTTTAGAAAAAAGAATTGAAATATTAATTTTTTTGTAAAAATTGAAAAATAACTTTTTGGATCTTCTAAGGATGGAATTACTAGAAAGTTATAATAGCAATTTCTATGTAAATTCATAAGAACAATATTATTTTTTAAATACTGCTAAAATATTAGAGTATTTAGAAAATTATTCAATATCAAATATTCTAATGAGAAAATGAGTAATAAAAATAGTTTTTAAATTTGATGGTGGAGTATCTTTGAAAGTATCAATAGATATCCTGAATACTATTGAGGACAAAAAATTATTTTTAATTTTTGTTGAAATATTAGAGTAATTTAAGATTAATTTTTAATATTCAATTTTCTTAAATTAAAAAAAAAAACTTTGTCAAGCTTAGCAGATAATACAAAATCAATTGGTACCATCTTGAGATGGGCATTATAGGGGTGTTATAACCTTCCACATATATAACCATACTCTTGAATCCAACTTTGATTTTAGACCAAAAGATTTTTTAAAAATAAATCTTAATTAATTTTAAGGTTTATTTAAAGATGAAATTGATGGCCAATTACACCTAAAAAGATTAGAGGCGACTTCTTACTTTTACGTCTAGCAATTAAGTCCTCGGACTATTATGTTATGATAGTTTGGCAACTCCACTAAGGACATCGAGAGTTAAGCCAATAATTGGTTTTGTATCATCCAAGCCTAAGTTTTTCTTAAAAGAAAAAAAATCCTTTTTGATTTTCTTTTTGGTTGTTTGTAATTTTTTATTGATTTTAATTTCAATATTTAATATTTTGTCATTCATTCTATGTTTACATAACATGAGCTTTATACTTGGGCTCTATCTTTCTAGGAAAGAGTAGAGTACCTATGTTTCATGATATTCTAATATCTCTGCAGTGGCTAACAAAATACTCTCATTCAAATTGAATCATTTTTGTTTGTACCCTATCATAAGTAGGGATTAAAGTGCCTTACTATTCCAATGTGGATGATAGTGAGAAACAATTTAAGAACCTTTAGATTTTGAATTCAAACCACATGTAATAAACCTAAAAGACCTACTCAAGGTAGAACCGTGCCCTCATTTTTCCTAGAATTAACCAAAAATTGGGAATCATATTTTGTGACATATTGTTACTATAACTTGTTTCTTTTGACTTATCTTTATTTTGTAATACTAACAACTTTTATTTTTTTGTCTTGTCTTTGGTTTTTCTTTTCTTGCATGATTCATACTAACATCCAAAGGATTGTATGGAAAATATTTACCTTAAAGATAGTTTTTAATAAAGAGCTTTCATGAAATCCATAGAACATTAGATTTGCTATTTGTTTGCATTTGCTCTTTGTGAGTCACTAAATGATATAAAGATTTAATTAAAGAAAGTCCAAAAAAAAAAAAAAGAGGGGGATTATCTACCAAGTGATCATTTTCCTTTTTGTCAAAGAAGTGTGTCTCAACCTTAAGCAAAATAATTTAAAATAGGCCAACATATGGAAAAGCATGAGCACGTAGAGATAGCAAGATTTTTATTAGAAGCATGCACACATAGCATACCTTATTTCAGTGGTTATTAAAAATCCACTAGTCATAGCAGCTATTCAATCTTAGGACCTTTCATACAAATGCTTTATCTTTAATGAGATGGACATGACACCAATTATGGAAGAATACTTGACTCTACTAGGTTTGTACCTCAAATCTCCCAATAAGATATTCGTCAACATGCATAAGTCAAGATTTTGTAAAAAGCTAGCCAATCTTATGAACATTGATAAGGAGACCATAAATTTTAATATAAAATGAAAGTGTGAGCATGTCTATTTACCATAAGAATTTCTTTGCAACTTTATTATAAAGCACCCAAATGATGAAAAGAGGCTAGATCTATTTGATTTAGCAATATATGGAATGATAATTTTTCCAAAGATGTTGGGATATATTGAGATAATAATAGTAGATATTTTCAAACAGATATTAGTAAAAGCCATCATGTCATTGAGTTATTATCGTTAGAATGGAGGCCACTTCATAGGATGTACACCACTATTATATTTATGGATGAAAAGCTATTTTGAATGTAAGAAAAGTGCCTTTTCGAAGCTATTCTTCCATAATCAAACTCCGATTATAGGGTTTTGTGAAAATGAATGGCCAGAGTAGAAATCGAAGTTTGGTGTGGCAATAGAGAAAATTTAGGAAGACAATGATAGATAGAACACTTGGTAACTAAGATCTCTAAGTAGAGGATAAAATAAGGACAAAATAGCAAAAAAGACTAAAGAAGAAATAATATTGAGATATGTGGTCAACCCAATAGGAAAGCATGGATAACGCCTCTTGAACTTTCTAAAAGAGATAAAAGATTAATACGAGAAAATTAAGCGCTTTTATGCATATAATGCAGGAATGATAAACTTTGTTTGAAAAAAAAGGTCCTTGGAATTAATGAAAGATCTCTTATTGAATATTGTCTCAAAGGCAAATATTTTATATGGTCATGCATTTCATGCATAAGTGACATTTGGTGTCACATTTACTAAAAAATTAATTTTTTTTAAAAAATAATAAAAAGGAAAATTTCATTACATGATCACTTAAGCCATCTAATTGTCGTATTAAAGGTGTAAAGATAGCTAGACCATCAAGAAACATAGAATAACCCACTCATCATCGTTACAACACTCATTTGTAGGTCAAAATCATGAAAAACGAATGAGCATCTAGAGTGGAAAAGATAGAAAAAACCCAATATGAGATGTAAAAGTAAATGATTAAGTCTCAACAAAAGATGATAGAACAAATGACTAGGTCCCAAGAAAAGACTCGAAAAGAAATGGCTACAATAATAGAATGGAAAGGATAAAAAGGGCCCAGTTTAAGATGCAAAAGCAGATGATTAAGTCTCAGCAAGAGATGATAGAACAAATGACTAGGTCCCAAGAAAAGACTCAAAAAGAAATGGCTATAATGATGGACATAATAAAAAACAATGACTAAAAGAAAATGGATAGCAGAATAAATGACCACCAAGAGAGCACTCTAAGCCCAAGAAAACACCAATGACAAGGAAGATCCATTGTATCCACCAGGGTCACTCCACCTTATGCTTAAGCCTTTTATCAAGTGCATCCACTAAAAACATAGCCTAAAAGGTAACTACATGCTCAATTAAATTTACCTTATTTTATGGTTTAATCACAGACTCAAGGATACATTAGGCTAAACATTGGGGCAAGTCATGTCAAACCTATCATGGTCCCAGATTTAGATGATCCGAGAGAATAGGATAAGCTAAAAAAAGGCACATCTAAATAACTTGAAAAAATAATGAGGCAATAAAAATTTGATATCTTGGAAGAAGGATTGCAAGTTGTTAAAGGTGTGAATATTTTTTACATAATTGACACAAGTGAGTTTAGTTTGGTTCCAGATCTAGTAAACCCATTAAAACTTAAAGTGCCAAAATTTGAAAAATATGATGAAACTAAATGCCCCATGGCACATATCACCATGTTTTATCATAAAATGATTGGGCATATAGACAACGAAAAGTTGCTTATCAATTATTTTAGGATAGCCTTACTGGATCAGCTGCTAGATGGTATATTCAATTAGATAGGAGTTAGATCCATTAATGAAAATATTTTGCTAGGGCATTTATTGGTCAATACAAACATGTTACAGATATGGCTCTAGATAAATTGTTTTTGCAAAACATGAAATAAAAAAAAGCTAGCAAAAGCTTTAACGAGTATGCCCAAAGATAGTGAGATGTTGCTACCCAAGTTTAACCTCCTCTTACCAAAAAAATAATTATTTTATTCATCAATACCTTTTGAGCCTTGTACTATGATAGGCTCATTGGTCATGCCATGAAAGACTTTGGTCATATGGTGATTACTAGAGAGATAATAGAAAATGCCATCAAGAATGAAAAGATCAAAGTAGTAGATGTTTCTGGATCTAAAATAAGAGGGCCAATTAAGAAGAAAGAAAGAGAAGCATAAGCTACCATCATTGAAAAATTAAAACCAAAACCTTATACTCCATACCACTCATATTTCATATACTAACTCTCTTACCCAACCATTTTTAACATTTCATCCCTAAAATAATAAGTTCCAGTCTACAAACCAAAATAAGATTCGAGAGTTCGATTATATATGAGGAAGGTTATAACACCTCTACATGCCCATTTGCATGATGGTACTATATTATTTTAAAATTTTCCTATGGTCTTAATTTTAATGGTTTATATTGAATATTGGAAATAACTTTTAAGATTCTTTCATCAATCTGGTAGAACTTTTAAAAATATTCTCTCACTTCAAGAGTATTCAAGGATTCCATTTGTTTCTTTGAAGAGGCTCCGTCATCGAAAAAAAAGTTTAATCATTTTTATTTTATTATTTTTTTTGTTGAAAATATATCTAATTATTCCACCATTTGGACTAAATTACAAATATTTTCTTTTTTTGAATTTTTAAATTCTCCACCATTTAGGCTTCTTTAGAAATTCTTTTTATTTCTCTTTTTTTGGAAAGAAAATAATATGACAATTATTTTTCTTGAAACTTCATTTAAATTCTTCCACCATTTGGGACAAATTTTAAACAATTTCTCACCTAGAGATTTCTTAGAAATTTACTATTTCAAATTTCTAACAATTTCATCAACGGATAATTATCAAATATTTTCAACCAAATTTGGAAAATAATACAATTACTTTTATTGAAATTTTAACTAAATTATTCTACCATTTGGGACAAATTTAGAGAAAATTTCTCACATATAAATTTCTTAAAAATTTACCATTTAAAATTTTCAAAAATCTCATCTTTGGGTAATTTGTATTTAATTCAAAATTTTTTATTTTTTATTATTTTTATTTTTTTGTTTGAAAATAAATATTAATTATTGTTATTGAAATTTATCTAAATTATTCCACCATTTGGGACAAATTTAGGCAAAATTCTTCAACTAGGAATTTTTCAAAAATTTACCATTTGAAATTTCTATAAGTTCCATCGTTGGATAATTAATACTTATTTTGAAAAAATATTTTATTTTTTTAATTTTTTTTCTAAATTTAATCATGCAAAAATACTAAAAAAAAAAAACCATATACATAAAATACTAAATAAAATAAAAAAATACCAAAAAAAAATAGAATCGACTCAACTGGAGGCATAAATCACGGTTTGAAGGTGCTACTTGGGAAATCGACTTGGCTTAGCTCGGCTATAGGGTTTGGTTAGAACGTGGGTCGATGAAGCGGGTTGCAATTGGGTCGGGTCGGTCCGAATAGAAACACGCAAATCCTGAAAGTTTCTTAACACCAAAATGATGTCATTTCAGGGCACTATAGAAGGTTAAATTTTAGCTTTCTGTTCAAATTTCTCCTTTCCCCCTCTCTCTTCTCTTTTTTCTCTCTTTCTCTCTCTAATCCGAATGAACTCCAGTTGAATCCTTCACTGGATTTTAGAAATCCCGTCAAAATTTGGGTTGGTTCATCGAAAGTTTATCAAAAAATTTAATCTTGCCAAAATCTTTAACCGAATTCTGGGATGCTTGTCAAAAAATTCAATCGACATCGAAAAATTCATCGAAAACTCAAAATTCGCTGAAATCTGAGAATTTTCTAGATTTTTTCAAAAAAATCCCTTTTTTTTTCTAAACCCAAAAATCTTCAAAAAAAATTTTGACTGCTTTTCTACTTGTTGTGTTTCTATGTGATTTTGTTTTCTGTGTCCTTCAGCCTCAATCAAGGTCTATATTTAGAGAATTTCAAATCTAAGAACCCTAAACTAAAAAAGAGTTCCAATTCTTTTTAAATTCTCCTTTCATATTTTAAATTCAACCCAAAGTTAGACAATTTACCTTAAACCTTTTAAACCAAGTTTTACACAAATACAACCACCGATTTTTTCTTTTTTTATTTTTTATTTTTTATTAACAAAATCAATTAGACCCTCAGACAGATTGAGATGTTTACAACTGGCTTCTTTACACATTTTTTGTGAAACAAGAACTATGCAAAGACATAGACAACCAAATCAAACTCAACTTGATGCCTGTTTTTTTTAAAGCATATTTACACTTTCTAAAAACTTCTCTAAATAGAGGTTCCATAACTTTGAAAAAATAAATGCTCCTTTAAACAAAAGCTCAATAACTTTGAAAAATAAAATAAAGCTCCTTGACAATCATGTCTAGGGGAGTCTAGACCATGTCTACTGAAATTTGTAATCGAAACTCAAAGATTCACAATTTGAGTTCAAAATTCAAAGGTTTAGATTTATAAAAATTCTCTGAAATTTGATTTTCAAAATTTCAGTTTCATAATAATTTGATTCACAAAATTTCAGATTCACAATGTTTTTTAACTTCACAAGAATTCTAATTCGCAAGATTTCAATATTCGCATTTGTGATATTCACATCCAAAATTTTAATTCAAGAGTTCACATGCAAATTACAAAGATTCACAATTTAAGTTCAAAATTTAAAGGTTTAGATTCGTAAAAATTCATTGAAATTTGATTTTCAAAATTTCAGTTTCACAATAATTTGATTCACAAAATTTCAGATTCATAATGTTTTTTAACTTCACAAGAATTCTAATTCGCAAGATTTCAATATTCGCATTTGTGATATTCACATCCAAAAATTTAATTCAAGAGTTGACATGCAAATTACAAAGCTCACATCCAACATTTAAAGATTTGAATTTTAGAGATTCACACCCAAAAGATTTTTTTTGAAATTTTGAGGGATTCACTTCCCAGATTTTAAAGATTTTGATTAAAAAATTTCTCATTTAAAAACTTTAGGATTTCATCTAAAATTCCAAAATCCTCGTTCGAATTCAAAGATTCACATTCAATAAATCTTAAAGCTTTACATCTAACATTTAAAGGTTCACATTTGGTGAATTCAGGGTTCACATCCAAAAAGTTTAAAGCATTTCAAAGATTCACATTCGAATTATTTTTAAGTTTCTCATTCAAAGATTCGCATCCAAAAGTTCAAGGCTTTTCATTCTAGTTCAAAGATTCACATCAACGATTTTTAGGGTTTCACATCTCAAAGATTTTCATTAAAAACTCAGAGATTCTCATTTGAAACTCAAAGATTCTCATTTGAAAACTTAAAGATTCTCATTTGAAAACTTAAAGATTCTCATTTGAACACTCAAAGATTCTTATTTGAACACTCAAAGATTCTCATTTGAGACTAAAAGATTTTCATTTGAAACTCAAAGATACTCATTTAAAAACTCAAAGATTCTCATTGGAAAACTCAAAGATTTTCGTTTAAAACTCAAACATTCCCATTTGAAACTCAAAAACTCATTTAAGACTTAAAGATTCTCATTTAAAACTCAAAGATTCTCATTTGAGGATTCACAATTTCATCTTAAAAGACTTCATAAAAAAGATTAAAAATTTTTTTCCAGATTACTTTCAAACTTTTACCAAAGTCAAAATTTTGTATATAATGAATGTCATGATCAATGATGCAAATGCAACAATCTAGATTCTCACAATGCTATATTCTTAACCATGATTCAAATGTTTACTGCATAATGCAAATGTATAGCCAAACCAAAGTTTCAAATATCCTCCAAACAATAAGGCAAACGTAATGCATGTAATACGGATGTCCATGTCATAAAATTCTAACTAATTATGGTATTATCTCACATTTTTCCTTTTATAGCTCCTCAGCACTTTAGAATAAGTTTTATCAATTGATCATCATTATTTTCATCACTTGATCGCCATTCATAGGCTTTTCAGCACTAACAATTTCAAAACAAGTTTCATCCATTACCTCATTTCATCACAACTCATAGGCTTCTCAACACTAGCAATTTTAGAATAAATTTTGTCAATTGATCCACATTATGTTCATCACTTGATCACCATTCATATGTTTCTCAGCACTAGCCATTCCAGAATAAATTTTATCCACTGATCCTCATCATTTGATCATATCTCACCAGTTATGTCAACCAATTTATCATCATACATGTGTCATCTTTTCAGGTTTTAGACATTTTTTAATTTTTTTTACCCCTATCATCCTGGATTTCTTTTCAAATGAACGCAAGAATCTTTAATACACATTATCATTCATTCATCATCATTTCAATTTTTGACAACTATAATGCAATAAGACATTTTCTTAATTTATTCTGGGGATGCAACAATAAGAGAGCACAAGGTGAATTAAGAGAAAAGTAATCAACGAGAAGTGAGTCTGGTGTAAAAACAAATAGGCAAAGGAACGAATTCAAAGCATATCAATAGGGATGGTATTGAATGGTATAATAATGTCTAAACAATGAATACTTAGACAACTTTTAACATTAATCTAGAATTTTTTCTCAAAAACTCATTCCACTGATTGTCGAAATTATTTTAAGCTCATCAAATTTTATCCCAACTTTGAGGGATCTTCAGATGTCTTTGACCTTCCATATACTAAAACTATCCATCAAACTTTTAGCTCAAATGTTTTTCTACCCAAATTACCTTTTCGAATTTTAAATTTGAGTCTTTCTTTTTTCTTCTTTTCATTTTTTTCCATTCTTTCATTTTCTCATTTTCTCTCTTTTTTTATTTTTTTCTTTCAATTTTACATCTATTAGTGATATCTATCACACATCAATCTTTAGAATAATGTAGCATGATTCCGAGCATGTCTTAGCCCAACATATAATCATTCAATTTGAGCACTCACATTTGATCCAAATAGACTTTTAAAGGTTGTAACGTAGGCCATAGTGAGGGGTAATGAAAGAAATGGATAGAATAGACTTAAAACATGTGTTTAAAAAGTTTAAATGGTAAAAAAAATATGGTTATTTTTCATCTCAAACATGAATGCTTTCTTTGAAGATCATCTATTGAGCAAAAATAAGCTCATGGATCTTTATAAAAAACTTTACATCTTTAAAACGTATTAATTTCACATCTGCTACTAGCTGGCTTCTTTTACTTAAATAGTCTCTTCAGATCAATGTGAATGAGTTCTCAAAATTAAATCCCAGAATTATTGTTATCATTGTCTAAACATTCATCATTTGAAATTTAAGGATGAGAATAAAAAGATATGAAAAATAACAAAGTATGGAATAATGGTTTGGATGAAAGAGAAAATGTAATAAAATGCATCAGCTTATCTTTTATTAAAATGATAGCAAATGAAATTTTATTGCATAGAAGAATTCGTAACATTACTTTAAAATAAATCTTAAAATGATAAGCAATTTCTAACCCGCCTTAACACCTTTTTCAAAATTATGCCCCTATGCAATCAGGTAAAAGATTTTTATTGACATCTTGCCTCTTGATTCATCGAAGCTCACTAAGCCTTTTCATATCAAACTTTGCCCTTTATGTTTGAAAGTATGGTAGGTTTCAATAGAATGACCCACATTCCCATTATGATAATTGCACGTTGCATTAGCATCGTACTATTTTAGATAGGGTGATTTTAATGGTTATAAAATAATTAAAGATATCAAGTTGTTCTTGACCAGTTCTAGGAATAACTCAGTGTAAGTCATGGGCATGGGATTAATATGTGCCCTTTCTTGGTTATCTTAAGATCTCCTTAAACTACTTGCTTGGTTGTTAGGCTTTGAAGTTGATACAGGTTCTTAAAAGGCTGATTAGTAGGTTAGTGGGTAAGCTGGTTGTGGATATGGTTAATATGAATAGGGTGAGGTATTGTTCATAATAGAATAGTAAAAAGAATAACCTTGTGGTGGATGGGGTTGATATCTTCTGAACTATCTATCAAAGCTCATGGATTGAGCTTCAGTCTCTTTTTTCTTTTGCGCTTTTTTGGGTTCTCTTTTTTTCAACTTGTCATTTTTAATGGCATTCTCAATGATTTTGCCTGAGATCACAATGTCAGTGAAATTTTTTATGTTATTTCCTATCATCTTTTCGTAATAGGAAGATTTCAAAGTGCTAACAAACAACATTGCAGTTTCCTTTTCAGTTAGAAGAGGCTACATTTGAGAAGTTTTTTCTTCACTTTTGGGCTTATTCCTTGAACAAAAGATGATCAGGAGCTAAATCTATGATATGCCAATACCGATTAATGAAGTCATAGGCCATATTATTCCAAGAATGAATGTAGATCTTATCCAATTGGACATACTACCTAACAGCAGAGCCCGTAAGGCTATCTTAAAAAATGTGCATCAAGAGTTTTTCATTATTGGTATGGGTAGCCATTTTTTGACAGTACATAGTAATGTGGGTTTTCAGACATTTTTTACCATCATACTTTTCAAACTCTGAAACCTTGAACTTTGGAGGAATATTAGTTATTGTTATTGAAATTTTATCTAAATTATTCCACCATTTGGGATAAATTTAGACAAAATTCATTATCTAGGAATTTTACAAAGATTTACCATTTGAAATTTCTATGAATTTCATCATTGGATAATTAATACTTATTCTAAAAAATTTTTTTTTTTATTTTTTTCTAAATTTAATCATGCAAAAATACTAAAAAAACATATAAATAAAATACTAAATAAAATTAAAAAAATATAAAAAAATAGAAACAGCTCGGCTAGAGGAATTTGCAGTCTATAAAAGTATCTGACTAAATCAATCACATGGTAGTAATTAAGTGCAACTTAGAGTAGTTATGCTGTGTATAGTTGGATTATTTACTTGGCATTAAAAGTTAGACAAAAAAGCTTTTCATCTATGAAACTGATGAATTAATGAGGAAAACTAATTTAAACAATTCAATGAAACCTGTGATTTTTTATAATTTTCTAGATTCATTTCTTGCTTATCAAAGGCCTTACAAAATCGTTGCACTACAGCCCTAGCACTTTCAGTTTCGGCACAAGTAAAAGACTTTTCTTGATTTACCAACTTTTTAGCATCTTCAGAAGCCTACAGATATAAAAGAGCAAATTTGGTTTAGTAAAAATGAAAACAGATGATCCTTCAGAAAGAAAAATTTAAAAGTAGGCAATAAAAAAGTGCATTAGCAATAGTATAATGTCCAAAATTTTTTTAATAGAAAGAAAAAACAAAACATAAAGATTCAAACTTCAAACTCTTGACAAGGCTGATCTTCATTTGAAACATGAAGAGAATCAAGAACAGTTTCAGACCAAACAAAAAACTAGTAAAAAAAAAACTCCTTTTGCTTCAGGCTGGACTTAATCAGGCCTTACAAATGAAATAGTTTTAAGTTACATCAAGCCTTCATATAGGAAAGACTAGTGCCTGCCATTAGAATTCTTAAGTTACATTCTTTCACTCAAAAAACATACTGAATCATGACAATAAAAAACATACACACAATCCAAAACTTAACTGCCATGAATTGACCTGCTTGAGAAAATTTACCAATTTTTCGCTTCAAACTTCTTTTAAATTCATTTTCCTTTTTTTTTTTGAGTCAATTTAACTGCTAAAGCCTTAACCTGAATGTTTCAAAAAGTGAAAAAAAAAAAGATAGTTATAGCCAAAAAATTATGATGTAGAATGTCTTCAACAAAAAGAAATATCAAGATCAGAGATGAAATTGTATCATGCAGAAGAAAACTCCTTAGATGAGGATGCACATACATGAATGACTATGCAAAGCTCACTCACTTGCAAACGTCTATTTGGTCTCAAAGAAAACATTTAATGATGGAAAACATTGATAATTTGGCATGAAAGTAATGAGTTATCGTGAGAATTTGAATATGAAATGCATGGCCAAGGTTGCATGCAGAGTCAACTTCTCTTCATTTATTTAATGTTCACTCGTTAAGTTGAATAAGCACTTATGTTTATGTACACACTTTTTTATGAAGCTAGTTTTTATACAGCTAAATGCTAAAATTAGGATTAAGCGTTTGGGTGGTTGCTCAATTTAGGGTCAAACGTTTTAATTCATACAAATAAAGATCAAACGTTATCAACTTGTAACAATATAAGATTTATTTCAATGGTAAAAGGAATGTGCATTTTGCACATTGTTATAACACGTAAAAAGAATAAGAAACAATGGATTTTGCAAAATCATGCTGATTTGGATTTTTTATTATAGTTTTGAAAACAAAAAGAAATGAAAAGATTTTTAGGAAAAAAAATTTATTGGTAAAAAATTTAGTTTATATATGGCGTTTGGCATGAAAAACACCTTCAATAATCTCTTACAAAAAATTAAATGGGGTTATTGAAGGTGTTTAACCAAAAATACCTTGAATAATCCTCTTCAATTTTTATGAAGGGATTATTCACGGCATTTTTGGGAGTTATTGAAGGTGTTTCTAGCAAAAAACGTCGTTATTCAAGACATTTTTGGGGGTTATTGAAGGTATTTTTGGCTAAAATGTCTTGAATAATTTTCTTCAAATTTTATTAAAGGCGTTTTCTAGCAAAAATACCTTGAATAATCCCTTAAAAAATTGAAGGGGATTATTGAAGGTGTTTTTTGCCCTCCAATTTTAATTGGAAGGAATTATTCAAAGCATTTTTGCTTAAAAATGCCTTCAATAACCCCATTTAATTTTTTATAAGAGATTATTCAAGGTATTTTTTTGGCCAAAAATACCTTGAATAATCCCAAAAAAATAAGAGGGGATTATTCAAGGTATTTCTGGTCAAAAATGCCTTGAATAATCTACTTCAATTAAAAATTGAAGGAGATTATTCAAAACTGTTTTGGTCAAAAACACCTTGAATAATCTTTTTATAAAAATTGAAGGAGATTGTTCAATATATTTTTTGTCAGAAACGTCTTGAATAACCCAATTCAATTTTTTTAAAAAGATTATTCAAGGCATTTTTTATCAGAAAATGCCTTAAATAATCCCGTTTAATTTTTTTAAAAAGATTATTCAAGGCGTTTTCATAATCCCAAAAAAAAATGGGAAGGGATTATTCAAGGCATTTTTTGAGGAGATTATCTAAGGTGTTTTTTATACAAAAACGTATTGAATAATCCCTAAAAAAGGGAGGGGATTATTCAAGATATTTTTTGCTAGAAAATACCTTAAATAACCCCATTTAAATTTTTGTAAATAATTATTCAAGGCATTTTCTGGCTAAAAATACCTTGAATAATCAATATTTTTATTTTTAAACCCTATTTTAGGTTAACCAATATATTTTATTTTTAGGGTTCAATAGTTTGAGCTTCAAAATTTTAGAAAGTTAGTTGTTATTTTTTTGTTAAATTTGTGAAGGTGAATAAAATGTACACATATTTTAGGTTCTATTATTTTTCATAATCATTTTGTGGTTGAGGGTTTTTGGTTGTTCTTCAAAGTTAAGCATATTTTGGTTTAAGATGTTCAGTAGTTCTTCATTCTTAGGCATTTTCTGATTTATAGTTTTGTGTTATCATTTTTAATTGCTCAAATTTATAATTAAGGTTTCTTGCTATTGTTTTTAATTATTCAAATTTACATTTGAGGTTTTATGCTATTGTTCTTAATTAGTCGAATTAATAGTTAGGATTTCTATTTTTACTTGGTCGAAATTATAGTTAGAGTTTTCTATTGTTATTCTTAAATGTTCAAAATTATAGCCATGGTTTATGCTGTTTAGGCATATTTTGTTTAGACATAATTGTTTATGTAGCCTTTTGATTCTTGCCCATCACGTAGGCCTCCATTAATGCTAACATAAATGATCACCCATCACCATTGTCTTAATTTATAACATAAGTAAAGCCAATTAATCAAAATAAAAAATAAAATAAAGAAAGACCCTTGGTTATAAGATGGTAAAAGCTTATAACATAAATTTTATAATAAAGTAAAAGATTATAACAAAAATTAGATAACAACGTAAGGGATATGCATACGTAAACTAACTCTAATTTTCATTGTTACGGATTTAGGGTTTCTTATAACACTTATAACATAAATTTTTGCTAGAAATGATTCTTATAACACTTATCAATTGTTGTTGCTAAAATTTAGGGTTTATTGTGACAAAATTCAATTTTTTGGGTTATACAGTATGAGTTTTGATTATTGTATTCTACGATTTCACTATGCTGAGGCTTTTGTTGGTAATAGTCATAATCTTATGTATATAAATGAGTTAGTAGAGGAATTAACAGTTGATCCTAATAAGATATCTTACTTTGAGTTGTTAGACATTTGTAATAAGGCTAGGTATATGAATATTAGTGAGATATTGTCTTTTAAAACTAGAAAAACACTAACTAATGGCTTGATGGTACTAAATGATGATAAAAGCACTCTTGATATGATTAGGTATATAATAGATCTAGGTATAGTTGACGTGTATATAGTACATGGTATAGATGAAGCTATTTTAGCTCTTGAGTAATTAACAAAACCTAAAGTGAAAGATGTAGCTAAGGTAGTAGAGAATGAAAGGGTAAAAAATCAACACATAGCTGATGCAGTAGGGAATGAAAGGGTAAAAAATTAACATATTGGTGAGACAGTAGGGAATGAAAAGATAGAAACTAAAGAGGTGATTACAGAAGCAAGGGTAAAGAATAAAGATATAGTTGAGACAACAAAGGTAGGAATTGAAGATCATGTTAATGGAGTAGGGGTAGGAAATGAAGATCATGTTGAGGAAGAAAATGAATATGATGTTAAGGCAGCAGGGGCAAGAAATGAAAATGTGGTTAGGGTAAGAAAGGCAGCAAAGGTAGAAAATGAAGATGTAGCTGAGGTAAATTTTGAAGATGTAGCTAATAGAAATAATGGTGAAAGGGATGACCCTTGGATGGAACCAGATTCAACTTCATCAATTAATAAAGATGTTGATGATGGCTATTAGAGTGAGTATTATAATTCTAATGAGTATGGTAAGCTTGTTAGTGATGAGGATGAAATGGTTGATGATGCTATTAGGATAAAAAGTAAGTTTCCAGTGTATGATCCCAATGCAAAAACTCCTTACATTGAGTTAGGTTTATTGTTTGAGAATTCAAAACAATTTAAATATGTTGTGTCCTTACTATCTATTAAGACAAATAAAGGTATCATTTGGGCAAAAAACCATAAGAATTTTATTAGAGGTAAGTGTGCTGCAAAATAATATCCTTGGGTAATTTATACAGCATATGATAGAAAGTTGCAATCATTTCAAGTGAAAACCTACAATAACAATCATGAATGCAAAAAAGTTTTCAAAAAATCAAGGATAAGTCAAGCTATTTTGGCTTAGTTGTGCACAAATAGATTTATGAAGGATCATTTTTATTAAGAATGCAAAAATGCAAAAGTTAGTTAGAAAAGAGTTTGATACAGAGGTGAATATTAGCATGATAAGAAGGGATCAAGAAGATATGGCTGATAAAGTTATTAGCAATTATAATGATGAGTTTGAAATTTTATGGGATTATGCTAATGTGATCAGAGAAATTAATGAAGACAGCATAGTGAAAATGCAAGTTCATAAGCCATTGCCAAGTTCTCCACTTGTATTTGAAAGGTATTACATATGTTTTAGGGCACTTAAAAAAGGTTTAAAGAGTGGTTGTATGCCTTTTTTAGGACTAGATGGTTGTTGGCTTAAAAGTTTGACAAATGGTGAGTTGCTATCTGTTGTTGGTAGATATGGAAACAATTAAATGTTTTCAGTGGCTTTGGCAATAGTGGAAGTGGAATGCATAGCTTCACGAAAATGGTTCCTTGATTTACTAAAATTAGACCTGGTGTCTTTGGGAAATGGTATAGGATGGACAATCATGATAGATCAACAAAAGGTAAATATTTATATGTTGATTTAAATTAAATTATGTATTGAATACTTTTAACTCTTTATTAATTATTTTTAGATGTACTGAATTGTTGAAATAAATTAAATTATGTTCTGAATACTTTAACTAATTAAATGGTGTAAGGACTTGATAATGTAATTGCAGAATTGCTTTAAGATGTTGAACATAGATTCTGTGCTAGGCATGTATATATTAATTAAGGTTAAATGGGACATAGGGGTGAAGAGATGAAAAGGCTTTTTGGACAATTGCTAAATGTTCAACAGTTAGACAATTTGAAGAAAACATGAGAAAATTGTAGGAAAAAAATGAAACTACAATTGTAGACATAATAAAAGCTTTACTTCAATAATGGTATAGAGCCATTTTCAATACAGACTCTAGATGTGAGTTGGTTGACAACAACTTATGTGAAGTATTCAATATGACATTGCTAAATGCAAGGAAAAAATTAGTGATTTCTTTATTTGAAGACATAAGAAGGTTTATGATGGTAAAAACTAGGAAAAAAAGAAAAAAATGCTCTAAATGGAGAGGTGTGATTGGTCCTAACATTATAAAAGTGATAAAAAAATACAGCTATAGCATCACAATATGTAGTTGCGTTTAATGAAGATGTTGGATATGAAATAGATATGGGTGTAGATAGATTTATTATCCAACTTGATGAGAAAACATGTAGTTGTAGAATGTAAAAATTTTTTGATATCCCATGTGCACATGCCATATATGCAATTAGAGATCTTAGTGGAAATATTGAAGATTTTGTCTAATTGATATCATAAGAGGTGTATCTACAGTCTCATAGTAATTTTTTACAACCTATGCCTAGAAGAATGGATTGGGCAAACTAAGGGTAGAAAAGAATGTTTTGCCCTCAAAGTTCAGGAAAATTCCAAGCAAGCCCAAAACTAGTAGAAGAAAGGATCATAATGAGCTTAAGAAAAAAAAGTTCAATAATTCAACGCATCTATCCAAGAAAGGCATAATAATGACATGTAAACTATGTCATCAACCAGGCCACTACAAAAGAGGCTGTCCTATGGTAAGCAATCAAGTAATTTCATTTTATTTTTTTTATTATTATAAACATTATACTATTGTTGATCCTCTCTTATTAAAGTGCACTAAACCATCAATTCAACTTTTTTATTTTGTCTATGATAGCAAGATTATCATGTGCTTAGATCTAAAGATCAAAACATGGACCAAGGTGCATCAAATACTATAAATCATATTGAAGGTACACATGGTCCAAGCAACCATGCTACTGTTTCAGCTACTACTTATGGTGCTTCCATATCAGCTTTGCTTTTGCATTTAGATCTGCTTATACATTTGCATCTGCTTTAGCTAATATAAATAGTTTTGCATTTGCAACTACAACTGCATCTACACAAACCTTAAATCCAGTTTCAAATCTAGCTTCAACAAATCTAGTTTCAAATCTAGTTTTCATTCTAGTTTTAACTCCAACTTCAGATCCATTTTCCATTCCAATTTCAACAAACGTTTCAAATCCATTTAATGTTATTGCTTCTATTGCTATTAAAAATGCAAAACTGATGTTTAAAAGACCAACAAGATTTACTAGAAGATGTTTTACAGATAAGGATATGAGACTTTATAGGATGACTGATAGAAAAACAAGTCATTTATCAAAGTTTAACTCTTCTACAACAGCTACTGGGAATAAAACAATTTTAGAAAATAGCATTAGAAGTCATAATGATAAGCACACTGTTAAAGCTACAACTAGAAGCAAGACAAAAGTCTTGCAAGGTTATGGATTATATATAATCTTAGAAATAAGGAGACAAATCTTAAATGTGAGTGATTCTTTACTAAACATATATATTTATTTTATTTTCTTAAACATTTTCTATTATAACTTGATAAATATTCAATAGCCTAGATTGAGAAGTGAGAAAATGATAGCAATTGAGACAAGCAAAGGCAAGAGAAAGGTTGTTGAGGGTGTAATTGGTACTCAAAAAAATCAAATTCTTGCTTCTAAAAGAAATAAAGGAAACAAAAAATCTAAAAACTTGATATTTTGTTTTGTTAATTGTTACTGCTAGCTACTAATGTTATCTATTTTTTTTCTTGTTAATATTGTAAGAACACTTTTTATTCAGCCTTCTATTGGCTGAATGTTTTCTATACTGAATGTTGTATAAGAACACTTTTTATTGATATTCATCATATTGCTTTATTATAAGATTGCATTTATTATTAGATTGTCTCATATTACTTTCTAATTGCATATTACAAGTTGAATATATTGCACTAAACCATATTTTCATAAACTAATAATATAAAGCAACAGAATTCACAAGGCTAAATGCTCATTGATATAAAAAGAGTTTTAACAAACATTTGCATACCCTCATAACAATCATAACCCGTTATCAAGCATATAAGTTAAGTTTTAAGAATTTTTTTGGCATTGAAAAAGATTGTATAAAACACAAGTACAAAAAAAATGAAATAAGCCAAATTATTTTTCAATTACCATCTCTACCATGTCTACCACTAACAATTTTATTTCTCTCTCTCAATTTCAACCTCAAAAAACTAACTTATCTCCTCAACGACATATTCTTTGCGATAACATCAGCTTTACCAACATTTTTCTTCCCCTTTGAAACTTCATATTTCAAACTTTAAACATGACCATATAAAATTTTTCTCCTTTTTTCAGCTCCAAAAATAATCTCTTTTGCTCTTTCAAAAATTTTAGGATCATGCCATAAATGAAATCCACAAATAGTGCCCTACAATCAGACCAAAAAAATATTAATAAATAAATTCCAGCAAAAACACCTAAGAAATACCAATTAATTTATCGGCTTACAATCACACCAAGAAAATATTAGAAAACAAATAGTAGCAAAAAACCAAAGAAATACTAGCAAAAATACCAAAGAAATACCAATAAATTTATCGGATAATGTGGGCATCCATAAAATCTTCTATCAGGATTGCTATTCGTCCATGAAGTCCACCTAGCTACCTTCATATTGTGGTAACAAAAAATGGGTTCTCTTTCAAAGTCCCATTCTATAGGATAACTAGCTGAAATTAACTTATACATGTTTATATCATAAGACTTTCCTCTAGAAACCTTGTGATTTTTATATTTTGAAAAATAAATTTAAAGAAAATCAAAGCATGAGAAAAACTTAAAATTTATACCAACCTTGAATTTACAATACTGGATGAATTGATATTTGAAAAAGCTATACAGTTAAGATGTTATTTCAACATAATTTTTTTTTCAATTTATGATGAAAATGAGAAAAAAGATGAGAGAACCCTAAGATGAAGTTGTCTCACAAACAAAAATGATAAAGAAAAAAGTCAAAAGAATAAAATAAACTTAAAACACAACCATAATAAACTGAAGCCGTCATTACACATGGATAAATTAACTCCACGTCATATTTTGTCTATGATGGCTTTTACACATAGGTAATTTGATGGCACGTAAGATGCACATTTCTTTTACCGTTGAAATAAATCATATATTGTTACAAGTCGATAATGTTTGATCCTTATTTATACGAATTAAATGTTTGATCCTGAATTAAGCAACTACCCAAATATTTGATCCCGATTTGAGCATTTAGCCTTTTTTACATATTTAGACCATACCACAAAATGCTTAGAACATGGCTAAGGTCAAATGGATCTATCAGAGTATCCATATAAGCATATAGTTCACATAAAATTGGATATTAATTAGAGTTTGATTTGAGTTAGAGTACTAGCTCCTACTAGATTTTATCAAGAGGTAAATTAAAATTAAACAAATACATAACAACTAAAGTACTGTCAAGCTTTTTTTTTTTTTTTTTTTTTGCCTTCATCTAACAGCTTTTCTGGATATTTCCTAAAAAAAGAGAGATGGAAACATTGATATTTTGTTTCAAACTTCCCAAAGATATTCATATAATAGAATAAATTTTGAATTTAGGAATGGAAGAATATTGGGGCCAATAATTACTTTTTTTTTTCTTTTTATCAAGTACCATAGAATATTTTACCTAAAACTAGCTTCTATCATTTTCCTTGTATTAATCTTATTGAGTAAGTATTCGACTATTGGAATTTATACTATTGGGTCCCTCTCTTGGCATAGTTTTCATAAATGCATAGGCTATGGAGATGAGAGACTCTACCTTAATTAAAAAAAAAGGGTTTTATTTCTCTAAAAATAGGCTAATTTGTTCAATTGTTCTTTTTATGTTTTGATAATAATAATAATAATATCACACAATTATAATAGTATGGAAAAGTAAAAGGGAAAAATATTTATATAATATAATATAATATAATATAATATAATATTTGTCATCATATTGGAGCAATAATATTAATATCTTTGTTTCCAAATATTGTCATTTCCATTTCTAATCTTCTATTCACTAGCTGTCATATGATCCAATAGGTCTCATCATTTTTTTCTTTTTTTCTTTTTCTACTCCTAAATTAGAACCATGTGAATTCTTAGTTTTCTAAGCTTTAATTTCAATTGGGCCTCTTCATGATCAGTAGGCAGCAGCCATGAAAGTCTCTTCTAATATTCTTTTTAGTACTTTCATGAAGTTTAATATAAAGGTTTTTCCCTCTTTTTTTAGTACATGACAAAAAATATACAATCAGATAAATGTGCAACTTTAAAGCATTGTTGTTAACCAACAACATAATAAGTGATTCATTAACAAAAAGAAAGGAAATTAAAATTGCTACCCTCTGAAATTTTTTATTTTCATGAATAGCAAATTGATGTGAGTGGAATGCAAATATAAAAAAAAATAGCTAATTTCTTCCTCCTAGATGAACTAATGAAGATAGTAGCATTTCCAAAGTAAAGGTTTACCTAATGGCACCAACGCTAAAAGCATCCTACAAGTAAACTGAATATAAAAATTTGTCAATTAAAACTATTACGCCATAATGAAGACAAGCAAATGAAACCACATCATGATTAAAATAAAAGTACTTTAAAGTAATCTGATACTAAAAAATAAGGAAAAACCCATTAAGCCCTTTTACTACATCATAATGGCACTCAAGTATAGCTCATATATATTTTTTCACCAAAAAAAAAAACTTTTATAGTACTTAGATCTAATAGTAATTGAAACTTTTAGAGTTAATAGCATGTAATAATTAGACAAACCTGACTATTATACTGAATAAATTAAAATAGAAAACTTCAAGGAGGGCTCTACATTAATATAGAGTAGTGGTGTCAAGTTGCAAGAAAATGAAATATTAGAAAAAAAAGAAAATAGGGAATTGTAAAAATGGGTGCAATTGCTATTTCGTGAGAATCAATGATAGTGAAAAGGGGGAATTGCATAAACAGAAGTGTTCGATGATAGATAGATGAAAAATACAAAAAATGAAATGCAAAAAATGCAAAAAATTAGCAAATGAATATAACCTTTGCTGTGAGCAGTGATGCCCTAGTGATGAGATTTGAAGAGGAGGTGAGAGTTGAAAATGGAGTACCGATGGGATTTGAAGATGCCCTAGCGATGGGATTTAGGTTTGAAGAGTTGGTGGAGGTGGAAAAGGAAATTGAGTGAAAAGTGAAATAGATTTAAGCCTTTAACTTTTTTTCCCCAAATAAAGGTGGTTAAATTTTTTCTTTAAAGGTTATATTAACAGATACAGTAATAATCATTAGTATATAAGATATTTATACTGATGGATATTTATATATCATCAGAAAGAGTTTATCTATATCAATGGTTGTATAAAGTGTTAGTATAAGTATTATCCAATTTAACGGTATTAAAAATTCATCAGTATAAATATTTTTTATTAACATAATTTGATTGTCAATATAACCAAATATCAGTATATGAAAGATTTTTTATAATATATACTGATGAGTAGATATAACCATCAATATATCCTATGGCTATACTGACGATTAATTGATTCCGTTAGTATAAGTAACGTTTCCCTATGAATAGTTTTTACTTGTTGAAACTTACAACAACAGTTAAAATTCAATCCGTTAGTGTATAAATATGTATAATAATGGTTATTTATATACTGTCAAAAAAATATCAATATATTCTGACGAAAGAATAAAGTGTTGGTATAGGCATTGTCTATACTGACAATAATAAAAATTCATCATTATAGATATTTTTTGCTTACATAATTTGACCATCAATATAGGTAAGTGTTAGTATATAACATACTTATATTGACGAATAGTTATATACCATCAGAAAAAGTTTATCTATACCAACGGTTGTATAAAGTGTTGGTATGGGTCTAGTATATTCTTATGGCATTAAAAAACCATTGGTATAAATTGTTTTTATTAACACAAGTTGATCATCAGTATAACTAAATGTCAATATATGAAAAAAATTTTATAGTAAGAAAAATAGATAAGAGTAAATAAATAATTATAATAATTTTAAAGAAAAAAAATGAAAATATAAAAAAAATCTAATTTTTAGGAAAATTACAAAATACAAGTTTGTTTGGAAAGCATGTCTAGATGTTGAAAATTTTAAAAAAGGTTTGTAAATTACTAAAAACCTAACACCCCAATTTTAAAACCTAAATATAACCCTAAATGAAACCCTAGAATTAAAACCCTAAACAAAATACTAACTCCGAGGTGAAACCCTAGACCTTAAAATTAAAATCCTAAAATGCTAGGTGAATCCCTAAGCCCTAACGAAAATTCTAAACAATAAGCAAATATCAAAACCCTAAAACCTTAAAGTACAACCCTAAACCTTCCAAAACCCCAAAATCATCTTTAATTTTTAAGGATTTGTATGAAAACAGTTTTATGAAATAATCTGTTCCTGAATGCCACGTAGATGATGGGGTATTTAGGAAATTTTATTTCATTAAGAATTTTCATATATTTACATAACTTAAAATAAAAATTTTAATAAAGAATAAATAATAAAATGAGATTTTAAATATAAATAGTTACACCCAAACTCTACTTAGAGATTGGAGAGTCCAAGAAGTCTTTTTATATTTAAAAACATGATTTTTAAATTCACATTTTATCATCATTTGCATATATATCAATTTTAGATTAATGTTTGCATTTGTTATGCACATATATGTTTATTTTAATTATTGATGTTTAATATTAATTATATCATTCTTTGTTTTTATTGTATGAAAAGTTATTTAAAAAATTAATTTTAAGTAAATAAAATTAAAGTAATATTTTTGTGAAATATAATTGTTAGTACTCTATCTAGATGTTAGAGAGTTGTCAATGATTATCATTTATAAATAGTAATATTTTATCATTTTTAAAGGAATGTTGCAATAAATATTAGATGAGAAGGCTATCTTTGAATTCTACCTTTATGTTGAAGAATTTGAAAGTATTTCTTTAATCTAAAGATTTTTATAATATTCCTAAATAAAGATTTTTAATTAAATTTTTTTTAAAAGATGAAAGGGATTATAATTAAATTTCATATAAAAATCATTTTTGTCCAAAATTATAAATAGCACATAATTAATTGGTACCAATTTTGCAAATGCTATAAGATTTTAATCCTTCCTCACACATAATAGACTCTAGAACCCAATATTGTTTTCATAGACCAAAATTATATTTTTACTAAACTTTAAACCCGTTTTATTAAAAAGATAAATTTTTTGGGTGGTCAATCATACCTTAAAAAAGATTGGTGGCAAATCCTTATATTTTTCATGATTTTAATTTTTACGTCTAACAATCAAGTCTCCAGATCGATACATTATAACACCGATGATGAAGCCTCTTCAAAAGTATCTATAGATATCTTCAATACTTTTGAAGTGAGAAAATATTTTTAAATTTCTACTAAAATATCAAAGTAATTTAAGATTAATTTCCAATATTAATTTTCTTAGATTAAAAAAGATTTGTCAAGCTTAATAGATAATACAAAATCAATTGGTACCATTTTTGGACGAGCATTATAAGAATGCTATCATCTTCTTCATATGTAACTATACTCCCTAATGTAGATCAAAAAAATTTTTAAAATAAATCTTAATTAATTTTAACATTTATGTAAAAATAAAATTAGTGGCTAATCTCACCTAAAAAGATTGGTGGTGACTTCTTACTTCTACGTCTATTGATCGAGTCTCTAGAATGATACACTATGAAAATTATGAATATTTATTTTAGTATTTTTAGAGTTACCTTATTTTTTAAAATTATATTTCTTAAAAAATGGAAATTTACTTTTAATGTTTGAATTTATTATCTTTCAAACTCAAGATTTGTTGACACACTTTAAAAAGTCTTTATGTGTTGGTATTTGCCCTTTAAGCTAAATTATTTTTAGTTAAAACATTGTCATATTTGGGATACTTTGATATATGATATCTAATAAAGATCTTCATTATTTTATCATTAAGCTTATATACATATATTTTGTTATTAATGTTTACATGATAAAATCCTTGGAATATAAAAAAAGCTTTGTAAGAATATTACAATGAGATTGTAATTACGAGATCCTCACTGCATAAAAGCTATCTATTCCAAAATAGTTTCTAATCGATGCTTTATAAATAAAAGGACATTAACAAAAGCTGTTAAGATTAGCACATGATTATATTCTTTCTTAGGAAGTAAATAACTAATCTTATAAGTTGAAATTTAGGTAAACTTGAGCTAACATGTTAGTACTTGTTACAAGAACAAGTTCACTAAACATGACTCGAAATGATAATACTATATGGTAGTTCATATAGTGTCTATAGCTACATTCTCATACAATAGTTTTATAAATAATCTCTTGATTTGATTTTTTTTAATCTTATATGATGAATGTTATACTTTGACTTTACTTTACTTATGATTCTAACCAATATTGCTTCAATCGAGTATTGTTGGATATAACATGAGGTATATAAAGATGCATAAAGTAATCAATATGAGATTTATCACCTTGTGTGATCAAAAGAGTATCTCAATTAGTCGTGATTGAATTAACTTAAGAAATTTTTAGTCAAAGTGAAATAAAAGTTTAGAATTCTTTTAAAGCTTATTTGTGAGTTAATGTCTATATAAAGCTTAACATAACTGAACAAGATTAAGTAGATGCTAAATCATATTCAATGTTCAAACCGAGATGCTTAGTGACAAAATGATATTAATTATACATTAATACCATGCACATATAGGTTGTCAAGTCACATTGACTTTCTTTAGCAATTTGGGTCATAATAATATAGTTAGCATTGATCATGATCTTATAAGATTGACTAATTGGAGAATTAGTGATGAAGTCAAAAGGTTTGATTCATCTAAGCCGAATATAAGGATTACAATGCTTATGTTTTATCGTTAACATGCTAAGAACCTAATAAATCATACACAATAAAACAATTGTGAAAGATTAAATTAAGAAAAATTAAGTTTAATTTAATTTGGTTTGGATCAAACCCAAAGATAGAGGAAATAAACAAGGGACATAATGTTTTTTTGTTACGTACATTCGGCTAGCATAAATGGCTAATTGGAAATTATACAATTTATATACACAACCCTAAGTTGGTCGAACCCTTTCTATAAAAAGAATATGAGCCACCTTTTTTGTAAGATGCTAGTTGCAAAAATAAGCTAAGTGCAACTCAAAATAACAAACTTGAGATACAAAAGAAAAAGGTTTTGAAATACTTACTAACTAGAGTATTAGCTTTGTTCTTCCTATCCTTAGATAAGGTTCTTTCACAAGTATTTATGTGGATCATCATTAGAAATTGTACACTTGGATAACTATTTGGCTTGCAATAGAATTTGGGTGATCACTAGCTTGGAGCAAATCAAAGTCAGTATTATATGTAACCACCCTTGGCCGAAACCCATATATGTTATGTTGTATGATTTGTTTATCAGTATTGGCTTTAAGGGGTTAAAAATTTTAAAATTCCATTGCTATAATGCTGTATGTTTATACATAATTCCCTTTAAGTCGTATCAAAGCCTTGTAAATATAGATTATACAACTTGGAAACTTGTTTGTTTATTTATGATATCAAACTATTTTGATTGCAATTTTTTACTATGATGTAGAGGCTAAAAAGTTAATTTTTTTATATTTTTTATTGAATTCTTTTAGAATATTAAATCATGATGTCATAGGATGATTGGGTATGAATTTTATGATTTTTGGACATTGTTTGCATACTTTATGAATTTTTTGTTTGCAATCTATCCACAAAAAGGAAAATTCTACTATAGTAATATTGCAAAAATTGTTTCTCACTCTAGAGTTATTATTTTCCCGCAAAATTTTTAACATGTTAAAATAAGCATTTGATGATCATTGTGTTAAATTTTGAGAATTTTTGGAGTTGATTTGGTCATTCCAAAGTTGATGACAAATTCTACCCAAAAATTTGTCAATGACAGCTGGACATGTATAATATACATGTGATGCATAAAAACCCTAATATGATTATGGTAATTCATTTTCTTGATACAGCTAGTATTCTTAAATGTTAAGAGACTAAAAAAACTTGTTCACTAAAGTTTTGATGAAAACCAATTTGGTAATCAATATTGGGAATCTTAAAAAATTTATTTATCAAGATTTTAAGATTTACTTTCTTGATCACCAAGTATAATGGATTGTTTTTGTAAAAGCCTAAGTAATTGTTACTTGTAATTAAAGAATCATGGCCAAAGGCATAAGAAAGCATAAGAAAGAGTTTAGAACTCTTGGATAATGGCCTAGTAAGGGCTACATAGTAGCCAAAGCCAAAACTACCAAGTTTTCATCTAAACAACCCTAGTTGCATGACATTTTCCTATTTTGAAAAGAATTCGACCAAACCCTAGTATGATATTGATTCTTGTTGAATTTGGATTCTTAAATGGTTTGGGTTTGTGAAATTAGATTTCATATAAAAATTCAAATTTAATTGAACTTTCTTAATTGTTTGGAGCTTCTAATTAACAAGAAACTACTTCACTACAACAACTAGTTGGACTAGAAAATTCCTAATGAATGCATTCTGGCTTGGTTTTAATTGATTAGTATTCTTAAATTGTTTAGAATGATGATAACCATATTACATTAAAATCCAAGTAGAATTATAATTTCTTAATTATTTAAGAAATTATGATTGCAAATTATAATTTCTAAGACACAAGTTAGACATATTCGGCCACCTAGCTATACATGTTTATGCCTTGTACCATATTGAGTTAGATTGATATTTGATATGTGATATTGATATTGATTCAAATAATAGATGTGTAAGATCATGAATTTGAACTGAACATGATATCTTTGATATGTAAAGAAGTATGCATGTTAGTTACAAGATAAATACCATATATGCTATGTTGGTTTGTTATTATACATGTTAGAATTTATATGTGATAAATGTCATGTATAATTGTGAGATGCATGATAAAATTTCATGTATTGGATATGTGATGAATTCTTATATATGCTATATGAGACCTATGATAAATTGAAATCCTTCATGAAAATATTAAATCTTGATATCTTTTGTTAACATAAACAAGAAAACTTTCTACTAGTGAGCGCTTGTTAAGCTAAATTCAAGGCACTCATTATATGAAATAAGGTTGTATTATGGTTAGTTAGTCTTACTTAATTGACACAATATTGTTTGGATGCACAAAAACTTAATCGTATAATGTTGGAGGCAATGATTGAGTGAATCACATTTATTATGATTAGATAAGGAGTTGTCATCCAATTGATTTAGGAGTTGCATGAGATGTGATTGATAAGTAAGTTATCTACCTAATTTATTTGTTCTAACTTGTTGAGCTAAACTCAAAGTTATGATAAACTAACTGGAATTCTAACCCGTTAGAAAATATGATTTTTTTAAATTGATAGTGAGAGATATTAATTTGATCAAAATAGTGGGAGCAACCAACATATGGGTTTATTATCTATATTAGTATTGAATAATATGACTAATACTTATTCATATTTTATAAGTTCTAAAAGATGAGTAGTAACTTGTCACTTCGTAACATACTTGATGCTAGCAAGTTTACAATATTTCAATGTTGGACTTAATTTGGATTGGGTTAGACCTAAAGATAGAGGAAATAAACAAGACAAACAATGTCTTCTTGTTATGTACATTTGGCCAAAATAAAAGGCTAATTAGGAATTATGCAATTTATACACAACCCTAAGTTGGTCGAACCCTCTCTTATAAAAGGAATATGAGCCACCCCTCTCACAAGATGTTAGATGCAAAAATAAGCTAAGAGCAACTAAAAAGAACAAACTTGAGACAGAAGAAAAGAGGGTTTTGAAATACTTACTTGCTAAAGTGTTGGCTTTGTTCCTCCCATCCTTAGAAAAAGTTCTTTCACAAGTGTTTGTGTGGATCGCCATTAAAGGCTATACATTTGGATAGCTGTTTTGCTTGCAAAAGAATTTAGGTGATCACTAGCTTGGAGCAAATCAAAGTCGACATTAGAGGTAACCACCATTGGCTTAAACCCATATATGTTATGTTTGTATGATCTTATTTATTGATTTTGGCTTTAGAGAGTTAAAAATTTTTAAAATTTTACTGTTATAACTTTATATGTTTATAAATAATTCCTATCATCATGTGCTTATATGAATAAAATTATCTCTTGATGTAATGCTTACATGGTCAAAATGCTTGTTTTTGTGAAATAATTTTGAAATTTATCTTTGTACTTAATTGTTAATTCAAAATTTATTTTTTTTAATTATGATTATGATTGAAATATACTTTATTTTTGTTCTTAATTGTTAATTCAAGATTTATTTATTCGCTTACGCCTGTGAATTGAATGAACATTTTTATCTTAAAAGAAATATATTCTTGGTTCATCTATTTTTTTATCAAGTTGTATGCTTATATCATTATTGATTAAGTTTGATCTTATTGATTGAAATTTTACATGACATTAAGTGAATGAATTATTTGTGATGTTTATTTACACCTTAAATTATAGTAGAAGTTAGCTTATAATTTGTTTTGACATTTTCTTTTGTGTTAAAGTTTTCTTAAATATATTTAAATGATAAATATATCTTCTTTGATTTTTCAAATTTTATATGATCTAACATTTGTATTGAAATATTGATTTGAGTTGAAATTCTTGAATATATTTGAATATTAAATATGCTTTGTTTATGCTTATTATTTTTATATATGATCTAAAAGGATTCATATTTTGCATATTATTTAAGAGCTTTAGTTTAAATGTCACCATTGTGCAATTTCATATTTAATATAATATATGGCTTATAACTTAAATTAATATTAGATAAATTATATTTTAATTGAATATACCTCTTTTGCAATAAATAATTTGTATTTAGTGAATAAATTTTTTTAATTTATAATAAATTAAAATATGAAAATCATCCATGCATACCTAAATCTCAAAAGCATAATAAGTTTCCTTAATTGTTTCTTTTGAATCTTGATCAACTCAACTTGATTGTCGAGTAAAAATATTAGGAATCAAAGATTCAAATAGTATCTTAAAAAAAATTTTCTAATCATATCTCATTTTTTTTCTTTTCACATCCATTTTTTTAATTATATTTAAATAAAATTACTTAATTATTTTATTTCATATCAAATTTAATATTTTATTATATTAATATATATTAGTTTTTGCTCAAAATTTTTTTGTAAAGGCTGCCTCCTATATAACGGCTGCCGACTGCCCTACCCATGGCATTTCTCGAAGTGGACTGGCAGAGGAAAAACCAAAATATTAGCCGTGGCAAACTCCCCGCACAACTGACTCCAACAGTCACTGAATCTCATTGCAACGCTCGTCCATCAAGCTTCAAGCCTCTCAAAGTGGGAAATATCTAGGTAACTAACCCATGTGTACTCGGCGCATCTGTAGACAATTTGTTTGATAAATTTTCTGCAAGAAAGTTTCTCCCAATTTCATCCTCATTTATAGAATACAATGCCCTGAACATAACCTTCTTCTTTTTTTTTTTTTGGTGATTTGATACTTGGTAAAGGAAATGTTGGGAATTAGATGAAGTATTTTCCCTGATGCTATAGCTTCTTCTTGAACCGACAAATTTTGAGGCTGCTCGTACTCAAATGATAAATACGTTGGTTCTTCCCAGGCCTAGCAAAGTATGTATAATCTTCATTATTATGTATATGATACTTCCGGTTATTAGTTTTGAGAGGAAAGGAGCTCTATTTATCTGAATCAGATTCCATTATAACCTTTGTTTGCTGCTTTGACCACCTGTACTCATCATAATTGAAAAAAGAAAAAATCATTGCTCATTTCTGCTATTTGGTTCTTAATAACGTTATGGTGATCGGTATCCCTTATTCTATGTTTCTTTGTCCATATAATGCATCAAAATGATATAATTCATTCCTAGCTTTATATAACAGGAGAATCATTTTGATGAAGTTTCTTATCAATTAATTACAAGATATTAAATCTAGAACATGTTTTCATCATTCACTGTTTTTTGATGCTTGACCATTACTCAATTTCATGGTTTTGCTTTGCCTTTATACTTGGTACTGTTGCTTTTGTTATAGGCATTGAAGTTTTCCTCTACAACACTTGATGGGTTAGGCAAATCAAAGTACAGGAGTCCGAAGATGGAGCTAACCCTAACTCAACCTGATGATTGGCATCTTCACCTCCGTGATGGTGACCTTCTTCAAGCTGTTGCCCCTCACAGGTTGTTTTACTTTAATAACATCTTTTTAATAGTTGACTTTAGGGGTTTTCAATTTTTGGAAATAACTGAAATGACTGAAATCACTGTTGCAAGTTAGTTAAACTGGTACTTTGGTTACTGTCGTATATAATCAAAGTTTTAGTGAGTTTTTTAGTCGGTTATGGTTTCCAAATTTATCTACCTGGACCCACCGGATAACCAATTCAAATTCCATATCTATTATTTGAAATATACTATATATTTTTATACTGATTGAAACTATCCCCGCATTATATTTTCACATCTTCCGAAGATCCTAACCTCATGGCTCTGTTTCTCACTCAACTCTTGTTGCTCCGCATCCTATAGCCCTTCCATATACATACATCTATTGCTTTCCTATCTCCAATGCCATTTTGTGGGTAGATTGTACTTTGTTTCTGTTCTTCATTTCTTATGGAACTTAGAGTATCCCGTTATCCTAAGTTGATAGTATAATCCTTTTTTTATTTTTTCGATTTCTTTCTTTTCTTTTCGTTTTTCAATCGACAATCATAAATGCTTTTAGTTTGGTTGGATTTTTTTATTTCTCATTTCTACAAAAGGCTTTATAGGAATTCCTTTAGCAATTAGAACAGACATATTTTTTTTAACTTTTCTTCTTTCCCACTTTAAATGGTACTAATTTTTGGCCGAAAGAAATTTGTACTACCTTCTTTTTGGCTCTATAGTGTGTTGGTTCTTATCAAAATTTGATTACACAATTAACTGAAAACTTTTGATTGATTTTCTTAAGCATTTACTTATCTATTCCATTAAATTTACCATTCTTTTCCCCATTTTCTAATATTTCAGCTGATTTATAATTCCATTTTTTAGATTTGTGCTTCTTTTTGTTAGTGAAAGATCTTCAATTCCCCTTTTTTGGGATGCGAATGTTCAGTCGTCTTGCTGCTCTGTAGGTTTTCCTGTTTTGTGATTCTTTATTGAGCATCAATGTTGGTAGCCATTTTAAATGTAACCTATTTTATATTATGCTTAAACAGAAAGGAGAAAAGATTAACAATGTCTTGCCTGGATCTGAAGCACAGCCTAAGAAAACAGGAAAAGCTTTATATATCAGGTTTAGGCATAAGAATCTACTTAGTAATATTTGGTTTATGAACGTACTGACTGAATTAATCGACACATCTGAGTTTCTTGGTTAAGCAGTTATCCTAATCAGTTGGTCAGTTTCTGTTCCAAAAAAGTTAAAAGCTTGATTAATTCGACTTTAACAAATCTTTGACTGAATTAACCAAACTGATCATTTGCTCACCCCCAGTTGATTTGAATTACATCTTCAATTATCGGGAAATTATCTTCTGACTACATTTTGAATGATTGTGATTTTTTTTTTTTTATCTAATTAATATTATCTGTGCAGTGCAAATCACTTTGGAAGGGCAATAGTGATGCCGAATTTGAAGCCTCCCATTACAACCACTGCTCTTGCTATTGCTTATAGAGAATCCATCTTGAAAGCATTGCCTGCTGATAGCAACTTCACTCCACTAATGACACTATATTTGACAGATACAACCAGTCCTGAAGAGATCAAGCTTGCTAGTAAGTCTATCTTATATTTAATATGGCATCTAGGATTTCTCATGTAGAAAACCACTACCTAGTTCCTTCCTCCCTCCCTCCCTCCCTCTCTCCCTCTCTCTCTCTCTCTCTCTCTTTCTCTTTGCAATTCGAGGCTTTTGCACTTATAGCCTTCTTTTATTTAGTCATTCACTTAGAATGATAATGCAAATACAATTAAACAAGCAACTTCTCTTATTTTTTTATTTCGCCCCTTTTGTTCTGACTTGAATCTTACAGTTTTGCTGACACTTTCGACTAATTCATTGACAGGAAGAAGTGGAGTTGTTTTTGCTGTTAAGTTGTACCCCGCTGGCGCAACCACAAACTCTCAAGATGGTGTTACAGATCTGTTTGGGAAATGCCTACCAGTTCTTGAAGAGATGGTTGAGCAAAACATGCCATTATTGGTAATTTGAATTATATTAAGCTCACTATTATTTGTTGGTTAACTAAAAGGCTCTTGTAAATTGGCAAAGATCATGAGTAAGCATTTGGTAGAAAGTAGAACATTTGAACAAGCAACACTATCCTAATGTGTATGAAAGAACTCACGAATATAGTACCTTAACATTTTATACAACAGTGTTCCTCTACTCTAAAACGATAAGGGCTTTTATAAGCGGGCAGCTTCCTTCTCTATCTCACTTATGTTAACATTTTTTAAAGGTTGCTTTCTCAAAAAAAGAGTGTGATTTCTGACATAACTTGAGAAAGGCAATTGCAGCTTAAATCACCTTGTCAATGTATCCAGAAATTGTTTTTTTACTGTACTTTTGTTGCTTACAATTTACTCATATAATGAAATCTATTTTAGAAAAAGTTTGAAATCTAATCTATTTATAGGTTCATGGAGAGGTCACAGATTCTACTGTTGATGTCTTTGATCGTGAGAAAGTGTTTATTGACACTGTGTTGCAACCTTTAATTCAAAGGCTTCCAAGTTTAAAGGTTGTGATGGAGCATATCACCACTATGGATGCTGTGAGTTTTGTTGAGTCTGGCGAAGAAGGTAAACTTGATTGCTTTTTTAGGGAAAAAATTTGCCATCTACTTTTCATTTTCTTGTTTTACTTGTAGAAATCAACCATGTCCTTTTAATTTCTTCCTTGTTTTCTCATTTAGCTCACAAGTTTTTTGTTTTCCTCTCTAGGATTTTTGGCTGCAACTGTTACACCACAACATCTTCTTCTCAATAGAAATGCTCTCTTCCAGGGAGGATTGCAGCCACATAGTTATTGCCTTCCAGTACTCAAAAGAGAAATCCACAGTATGTTCCATTCAACATATTCCATAATGCTGCAAATATGCATTGCTATCCATAAATGGATCATTGAACTTCCCTCTTTTATGCATTAGAATTAATTTTTACTAATTCTTGCTTTTGTGAAAAACATGATGTAATTAAGGTATGGGATTATACTTTTGTTACTTATGTTTTTAAAATTCATAGTATATACAGTCAACAGTACTTATAATAATTATGTCTTAACAGACTTTTTATACATGCTTCTCTTCCCAGGACAGGCTATTGTTTCAGCTGTGACTAGTGGAAGCAAAAGATTTTTCCTTGGAACTGATAGTGCTCCTCATGAGAGACGAAGAAAAGAATGCCCTTGTGGTTGTGCTGGAATTTACAATGCCCCTGTTGCTTTATCACTATATGCTAAGGTCTTTGAAGAGGTAACCTTCTTCATTATATAACTGCAAGTTTCTTTTTACCATTTTCATGAATCCTGCAATGGATTTTGAATCAGAGATAAGCCAATATTAATGGGATTAGGGGGTGGTTGTTAAGGGATTCTGAATGTTAATATTTACTATTCCAAATAGGAACATGTGCATTTGTAGGATTATAGTAGAAGTAATTGTAGGTGAAATACTCCCATTTTTAGAATTCCATTTGATCCACTTCATCTACCCAAAAGGGATCAGGTTTTAGGCATAGAATTTTATAAATATCAAGTACTAAAGATATATGTGGACAACCTCTTTCTCTCCTCGAATGCGCGAGGAGACCCAATAGGACACGAAAAAATATTGTTGCATATATTTTTCAAAATTGTAAGTAATAATAGTTCCTAGATCCTCATTGATACAGTCCTTTCCTGTTTTTGAAATCATATTTTGTAATCAATTAGTCGGGATGTCAAGTGTTGATAATGCAGTTGTTTTGTTACTTTTCTGTTGTTGATGTAATAGTAGACTCTTGTGGATGATTGAATACTCAGACAGCTAACATTTTGATTTGAATTTAGGTACGTTAAGTCACTTTTCTTTTTTTTTTTTTATTTTGGTTAATTATAGGCGGGTGCACTTGATAAATTAGAAGCATTTACAAGCTTCAATGGACCAGACTTCTACGGTCTTCCAAGAAACACCTCAAAGATTAAATTGATGAAGACTTCATGGAAGGTACCAGAGTCTTTCTCGTTTTCATTTGGTGATATTATTCCTATGTTTGCAGGTGAAACACTTCAATGGCAACCATGCTTCTCTTGATTCTGATATTTCGTTTATCTATCCAATCCAATTCCACGTCGTTGTTGAATAAACTGACTAAAGCGAAAACTTACGAACTTTAGTCATAATCTCATCCACCTCATCATTTGAGAACCGAGCCCAAGGTACTGTCAAGCGGATCATTCTGTCATTAATTTCGATCTTATGTATAAAGGAAACCAGTGTTTAAGACAAAGAAAATGATTGGAAATATTTGAATTTTAAATTTATTATTAGAAGTATTCATAGGCCTCGCCGGATTAAGCAAGATTTATATTTGATATTAATAAATTATATATTTGGTAAGATTTGATTTGATTCGAAATTTGAGATTTTAAAAATTTTTCAAATTTAGTTTAAATTAAAAAAAAAATAAATCTCAAATCTTCTTATTAAACTTAATTTATATAATAAATAATTAAAAAATATGATTAAATTAAATTTGATGAGATTATAGTTAATTTACATTTATATAAAAATTAAAAATAAAATTTATATATGAAAAAATTTAAAATAAAAATTAAATTTAACAAAATATATAATTTTTATTTTTAATTTATATATATATGAAAATTAATTAATACATAATTCACATATATATATAAATAAAAATTTTATATATGCGAATTTGAGTCGAATTAAGTTCAGATTTTAAAGTTTTTATTTAAGATTCAGTTTAAAATTTAATAAAATTTGTGTCTAAATTAATTTAACAGGTTTTATTATTATTATTTTTTAATTTGGATGAACTTTGGATTATTGAATAGGTCTGGTTGTTGTAAGTTATTTTTTAAAAATAACTACACAAATTGAATTAAATTTTGGATTTTATGCAATTCTTTAACTAATGATATGCCATGCTAATTTGATTTTTTTTTTCTCATCACATGATATACATTAATACAAAAAATCTTTTACCTTTTATAAAAAAATACACTAATATTTAAGAATCTTTAAAATATTAATTATTATTTAATTAAATAAAAAGATTTTTTTAGATTGTTACATTACATGTGATCAAAAAATTAATCTACCTCGTAAGGCCATATGATCATCAAAGGATCAAATTCAAAGTTCATCAATTTTGTTTTTATTCGCTTCCGGGCACATACGGACAGTCACATAGAGAGAAGGATTTGAATCCTGGGAATTTTTTACAATAAAATCAAGTCAAGGGGATAAACTAGTATCTAATTTTTTAATACATTTATATCCTTACCTTCCACTTTAATTTTTTAATAAATTGACCCTAAGACGTTCTAATTGCTACTTATTTGATAGAACGTATTGGCAAATTGCAAAATGGTCCGTTTTAGAGTCCAAAGATTTTTTTATCCTCAACCAACCATTCGGAATATATACAGACATTATGCTTGCCAGCAGCTATCCATTATCATTGCAAATGAGTTGTTATCCATTCAGTTTAGAAAAATTATCTCAGATTTTAAACTCTATTAGTAGAACTATTGCAAATAAGTTGTATATTTATTAGAATATATTTAAAATTATTAAATTAATATAATAAGTAATGAGATATACGATAATATTTATTTTAAACTCGTTGGTAACTTTTTAACATATACCTTTAATAGAATACAACAATAAATTAAATTTTATATTATATAATTATGAGATTGGCTATATGAAAGTAATAAAAAAAATTTTATTAGGTCATAATTTTAAATTTTTTTACGTTACTTGTTTTTATTAAAAATAATATTTTTATTTACTTCTTTTAACTCTCGTATATTATTTTTTTATTAGATGCATCCATGTCTTTTATTGTTTATCTTTAAAAACTTTGGTTTTTTCTCAAATCCATAAGCTCATTTCCTCTAATTAATTCTAAGATAAACCTATGTTTTACATATCCCAATCATCTTAATTGATCTTTTCATCTTGTTTTTAATTTTAATTTTTTTTAATTTTTTTCAAATCTCTTCATTTATAATTTTATCTCTTTTAGTGTTATCAGATATCCATCTAATTTTTTTTTTATCTCAACTATACTCATTTTCTCTTTATATTGTTTTTTAACGATCTAACATTCAATCTGATATAATAATACAGGCTTTTAACTTTAAAAACATGTTACGATAATATAATATACTCGACGTATTTTATCACATAATTCATTCTGCTTAAATTTTAGGATTTAATTTTTTTTAACTTCAACATTGCTCTAAATAATTAATTTTTAATATCAAAAATGATTATTTTTTAATATTATCTTATTATCTAATTTAATCATATTAACACTTATTTTTTTATAATAACTAAATTTATATTTCATACATTCAATTATAAATTTAATCAATTTAAAGCGTCAAAATTTCAACGTATTTTGTTATTTAAAAATATCTTGAAAATAAGTTTCCTAAATTTTAAAAACATTGTATGACTAATTTAGTTATAATAGTAGTTCCTTTTATTTAAAAATAGTATAAGCTTTTTTTTTTAAAAAAAAAGGGTAATTATTACAAAATTTTGGAGAAAAAATTATTACATATTAAGTCAATCAATCAAGAAACAATACTTTTAAATAAAATTTAGGGTAAAATACTAAAACCCCTAGAGCTAAGTTTGGTTAAAAAAAAATGCACTTATCTTCATTAATTTCAAAAATATCCTTTCATCTTAAAAAGGTGAGATGTTAATTACAAAATTTTTCATGTAAAAAACAAATATATCAGTTCTTAATGAGGTGTCCGTAAGTTGGTCAAGTTCATTGAATCTTTTAAAAGCTCGTACAAGGCTCAATCCGAAACCTATTCAATTTAAATTTATTCTTAAAAGTAATTACAAATATTTTTATAGTTATATTTTAATATTTCAAAATATATTTTAGAATTTAAATAAAATATAATAAAATATTTTAACAAAATTGAGTTAGACCCTATTTAAATCGGGCCAGACTTCCGTACTACTGAGCACGCGGTCACATCTATTTTCTTATTTATTTCTACTCTAAATTTTTTATTTTTTTGTTTTTTATTTTATCCAATACTTTTTTAACTACAAAATTATCAGATTTAGTTAGTTATAAATTAGGTTGAGATTCAATTAGTTTAAAAAAATCATCTTTCATAACTATCAAATTTAATTTTAATTTATTTATATTCTAATCTATTTCCATATCAAATATACTAAATTTATCTTTAAATTCAGATATATTAATTTAAGATGAATGTATTAAATTATTTTGATAAACATCAATCAAGAAAAGGTTAATATATTTATCTTTAAATTCAGATATATATTAATTTTAATATGAATTATTAAATTATTTTGATGAACATCAATCAAGAAAAGGTTAAGTAATAAATAAATTGATTAAAACCAAAAAAATAAAAGAGGAGGAAAAAAAGGAAGTACTTTTAGTATTTAAATTAAACTGTAAATAAATATTAGTGTAATTAATGGAATCCTAACATCAATTACTTTTTCAAGAGGGAAAGGTTTTTTTCTTTCTTTTTTTTTTTTTTTACAGAATGTTTGAAAATATTTTCATTAAAACTTTATGGGTGACAATTATTTTTTTAATTGAATTAGTAAAACAACTAAATTATAATTCAAATAAATTAAAATTTAATTTGATAGTGATTAAAGGTGATTTAAAAACTTTTATTAAAAATTATTTGAAAACTAATTGAATATTACAAACTAATTTACAACTAATTGGATTTCAATTTTTTTAGTTAGTAAAAGAAAATTAATGAAGGATAAAATACGAAATGGTATATTAATAAAAAAAATAATAAATTGTATATTTATCTTTTCAATTAAAACTTTGACCCCATTTTTTTAGGTCAGTGAGTACTTTTGAAATTAATTAAGGGGATAACAGTTTTTGGGGAAAAAAAGGATGAGAGTCTATTTTTCAAATTAATAAAAGGATTGTCCATTCGTATTAGATCGAATTAGACAATATGTTTATTAAAATTTAATTTAATCTGGTAATTTGTATTTTAAATTTTGTTTAAGTTTGTCCAAATTAATAAATGATATAGTCAAGCCCTACCTATATAACTTTTTTTAAAATTAAAAATATGGTATTTTTGTTTAATCTTTAATATTTTGTAATTTTTATTAAATTTTAAAATATGAATAATTTAGTATATTTGTGAAAATTTACACTACAATATTATATATTTATCTTTTATATAACAAATATAAATATAAAAAATTTATAATTTATAATTGTTAGAGCAAGTCGGGCCAAACATGTGCCTTAGACGTTAGAACCAATGCTCAGTCTGTTTTTCTAAACGAGTCTAATTTGTTTTTTCAAATCTATTTAATAGACTTAAATTTTTATTTAAATCCTCTCAAATATGGTTGGCTTTTGAATTTAGACAAACAATCCAATATATGTAAATTTCAAGAGTTTTTTTTATGTAATATATACATATATATATATATATTTCGAGAGACTATATTTGTAAAATTGTCACAATTTAACTTTGATCTTCATTTTTTAAAAAATATTATATTGAATTAAAATTTTAAAAAATATATTTTCAAATTTTATTTTTAGAATTTTAAATTTATAAAATTAATAATAAGTTAATTTAACAAAAAAAAAAAATCAATAAGAAACAATGAATTTGGGATGGATGGAGTAGCATCTAGTAACCAACTCCACTTTCTCAATTGTGTGTTGTTTTGGTAAGAGTGGTTATGTCTCCTATAAAATGGCCATTAAACTCCCGAACTCTAGTTACCTGAAAATCTTTACTTAGATGAATTAAGCTTACGATCAACGTTTCGAAAGCTTAGTGGTGATTGAACCAGTGGAGTTCCTGATTTCGGTTTAACTCATCGATCCAATTAGGTTAAGTGTTGGATTTTAGTATTAAATAAGTATTAAATGTAATGACTAATGAATACAACAAGAGTTCATTATAATTTTCATAATTGAATTGGGAGAAAATATACAAATTAGTACCGAAAAAAATAAAATATATATTTTGCATCATTAACTTTTAAATAATGTATAATTTATAATATGAACTTTCAAATTATATATTATATTAATATAAATTTTAATTGTATTAATCATATCAATTTATATATGTGATGTCTGATAAATATTATAAAATTATGTATTTATCATACATACTATCAATAATTTTTTAAATGTAAATTAAATATATTTTACCTCAATCGTAAAAATTATTTAGGACCAATTAATCATTTTTTGTCATATAACATCCACATAAAAGTCTTTACAAAATTTCAAAATACAAATTTTATATTTTATTTCTTTAAGTATCAATTTGTATTTTTTTTTTTTTAAGTTTAGATACCAAAAGTTTAATTAACTCATACAACAAAAATAAACATCCAGCTTAATGGTAAGGCCTTTAACGCTAAAATAAAAATAAAAGGCTAAAATATTTTTTAAAAAATAAAATATAAGCTTTGGAACTATTCAATTTTATTTAAATAAGCTCATATATTTTTATTATACCCAAATAAGTTTTTATGTTTTCATTTACATCCTTAAAAGCCTTTATTTCAAAAAAAAAAATTTGATTATTAAGGGTTTATTTGAAAATAAATTAAAGATTAAGGGTTTTTTTTTATTTTTTATACAAATTAAAGATTACTGGTTTATTTTGATGCAATCAAAGTGTACAAACTTAACTAAAGTGATAAAGTTCAATAGGTTTTTTTATTTTAGTCAAATAAAAAATTCAAATCTCATCTCTTACAATATTTTTTTTTTACATCATCACTTACAAAGATCTTTTACATAATTAAATAATAAAATTAAATCAAATCTGATTAATCCAATCCAATCTAATTTGGTTCAATTGTTAATTGATTTGACTAAAACTTGCTTTTATATTTCATTTGATTGAATAGGCCTTCAGTTCTTGATTTAATAAATCCAATCAATTCAATTCAATTATTTTCAACACGGCTTGTAATCAATATAATAAAAAAAATCAAATTATATTAAAGATTTTTATATTTTATCAAAATTTAAAAATTAATCTGTATATCATAATACATATAAATTTAGTGCTTATTTTATTTTGATTTGATAATTTTAATCTAATCATTAACTCTATTAATTTCTACCATTAAAAAATGCTAGTGTGACCATTTATTTGATGATATAGATGTTGACTTTGCTAATATGACATTGACCTTGTTGACATGGTAATTTAAATAAATAAAATCAAGTGTTAAATTATGTAAATGATCTTTATATTCGCATGAAATTTGAAATTTAGTCCTTATATTCTTATAAATTTTGAAATTTATTCCTTCTAGTATAAAAATTCAATATTTCAAATTTTTGTAAATTTTTTTTAGATTTTTAAAAAATATTTAATTTATTCTTTCAATATTTTAAATTTTTTAATTTCATTTTTTCAAAGTTTTTTAACTTCTTCAAAATTTAACAATTTTATTTAAACAAAATATTTAATTTTATTAATTTTAATTTTTTTAAAATTTTAAAATTTTAAAATTTTCATATTTTTTATTTTTATGTTTTTTAGAAAATTTTTATAATATTTTTTTAAAAAAGTTTATAAATTTTAAAAAAAGAATTTACATGTTTTTAATTTTATTCAAGTAAAGAATAAATTGAAATTAAAAGCTCTTCTTGCTTTGCTATTTCTCTGTTTTACTTAAAATTTTTATATTTTTCCACTTCAAATATATCAAAACAAAATAAATTGTAAAAATCTATGTTTTCTTTATAATTTATTTATTTATTTATTATTTAAATATTAAAAAAATAGAAATTTTATAAAAATAAAAAGTAGAAATTATAGAAAATTTTATAAAAATTTAAAGAATTTAAAATTAAAAAATTAAATATTTTGATTAAATAAAATGTTAAAATTTTAAAAAAAATTCAAAAAATGATTTTTATTTACAAAATTAAAATATTGAAAAATCACATTTAATATTTTTTAAATTTTAGAAAAATATAAAAAATCAAAATATTGATTTTGTAAAAATTAAAATATGATTTAAAAAAATAAAAAATATGGTATTTTTAAAATTAAGTATTAGAAACTATTAAATTACTATTTTAAAAAGATGGAAAATTTTTAAAAATTTTGAAATTTGATTTTTTTAAAAATATATGATTTTTAAAAAAAAATATGATTTTTTTTAAATAAAAAAAATATGATTGTTATTAATAATTGTATCAATATTATTAATTTCAACTTATAAGGGGATGAGATTTTTATGAAATTATATTAGAATGACTAAATTTTAAATTTTTTGTGAATATATGGATTATATATATAATTTAATAATTTAATTATCTAAATTGTCATGTCAATAAATCTGTCCCGTTAGTAAAATCAATGCTTATATTATCACATCAACTATCATATCAATATTTTTAATAATAAAAAAATAGAATTAATGAGTAAACTAAAATTATTAAATTAAAATAATGCAAAAACTAAATTTATATAAATTATAACATAAAGATTAAATTTCAAATTTTGACATACTATAAAGACTTGTGATATAATTCGATCGTAAAAAAAATTATATAGTTACCAAATCTACCTTTCGAATTGTGTGTTACCCTTGGAAAAGGCGATTATATCTATTACAAAATGGTAATTATTTCCCAAAGTCCAGATTCTTGTAGATAATCAATTAAGTATTCGAAGTTTATACATTGGGCCCATCCTATAACAATTCAAAATTCAAACCTCTCGTGTTTTAAAAAGTTATGATCCCATGAGAAATATAAAGAGACTCCTTTCAGCACTAGAACCAAGTGAAATCGTGCCAACTTTAGATGCCTGGCTCATAGATAGACAACCGGTTACTCGATCATCTCACGTCCATCATATGCTACTGAAACTCTAAGAATCACTCGGTGCATTGAGCCACACGTGCATCTTCAATTATACGAGCCATCTAAGTAATTTATTAGAGTTTTTATAGTCCAATTGCCCATATATGCCAAATGATTATAATAAACTTGAGCTCCATGAATGCCACAAGAAGCCATTTGTACAAGTGTGGTGACATGCCATGGGTTCCACTCTTAGGGTCGTAGGGAGGTATAAGCTATGCTTCAGTAATGTTTCATTGACAGTTAGGGTCAGAGTAGTTTGTTCTTATGACTTATGAGCTTCGGGAATTAAAATTCTCTATCAATGAGACATGATTTTCTTGAAAAGGTGAAAAAGATTATCAAACAATGGAAACAAACCCAAAGAATAGATCGTGGGGAGTATATGAAAAAAGTCACACCTGAATATTTGATATGGAAAGTCAACGAGTCACAAGCAAAGTTGGTCCTAAAAAAAAGAGACCATGCCACCAAAAAAACACCCATCATTAAGAGGTCCCAAAAGACATGAAGATTATGAAGCGTAAATTTGAAGAAGAAAAAGAAATATAAGAGCTTGAAAAAAAGAGGCTTTAGCATGAGATTAATAAGTGGAAAGATAAGACTGATAAGAGTGAAGAAAAATCCTAAAGGCTTGAAATAGAACAAAAAGAGATTTCTAAAAGCTAGCATAGATCCATCACTTCAATGACCATAAAAGCTTGAAGAATTCAGAAAGAATGTAAAACAGCTCTAGTCTAATCTATTATTTAAAGAAAAAGAGCTTAGTCAGTTTATGGAAAAAAAAAAAGGTGCTACAAAGTCTTGTAGATGACTTGAAATAGTAAATACACTATCGACGTAAAGCCATTTAAGTTTTAAAAAAGGAACGAGATCAATTTGAATATAGAGCACAATATTGGAAGAAAGAATGTCTGCTGAAGGAATCTTAAGCCACTCATATGGTAGAATCAAAGCAAGAGATATGGCCCAAGAAACTAAATAAGTAAAAGAAGAAATGTACCAAAGATGCATAACCAATGCTCGACTAATTTTTTAGATAGTGCTTATGAGTAATACAAGCATATAGGACATTTCTTTTGAAAATTTTAATATTGTAATGAAATAAGTATTCAATAATAATAATAATATGATGATATGATGTGGTAGTTTAAGTTTATACTTAAAATCTTTTGTAAATATTGGATATGTAACAAGCACATCCTTTGCATTCACGCATCATAGGTATGTTTCATTCAATGCTAAATCTTAAAATATATATATACATCATGACTTCAAGAAAGAGGCTTCGAAATAACAAATCTCAAAAAGTTTCCCTTAACTCGATTAGTTGCAAAGATAGTTAGACCATCAGAAAACATAGATTAGACCACTCGTCATCGTTACAACATTCGCTCATAAGTCAAAATCATGGAAAACGCGTAAGTGACATAAAGTATAGATCCGTGAACCTACCGCTAGACATGAATTAGAAGGAGTTGCCACCAATATTTTTGGTTAAGTGTGATTGGCCACCTGAAACATGGTCTGTGAAAACAGATGTTAAGTTCAGGAGTCGGTTATGCATAAAAAAGGTTGTAGTACCTCTATAATACCCATCTAAATGATGGTATTAGTTTGATTTCAAATTATCCAAGCCTTGATGATTTTTATGATTTACCAAATAGTTTAATATTAAAAATTAATCTTAAAATTATCCCAATAGTTTGGTAGCAATTTAAGATAATCTTCTCACCTCAAGAGTATTCATAGAGACTAGTATCCCAATCTGAAGAGGCTCAATCATCGGATTTATTGATTTATCTTAGTCTAAAAAAGTTAGTAAATCTCCTAATAGTTTTGTAAGACTTACTTTGAAGCAATTTTCCAATAGTTTAGAGGATAAAAATTATTTTTATTTTATTATTTTTTCTTGAAAACTGATTTATGAAATTTTTCAATAGTTTGGTGGATCCCATTAAAGAGCAATTAAACCCATGAAAACTCTCCAATAGTTTGGTAGAATTTATGAATTAATTTTGTAAGAATTTTTATTTAAAAATGATTTTTTATTATTTTATTATTTTTATTTTTTTGAAAAGATTTTATAAATATTTTGGAAAACTTTATTTGAAAATATTTTATTTATTTATTTATTTTTATTTCAAAAGATCGTTCTTTCTTTTTTGAATCATTTATCCTTTTTTCTTTTACTTTTAGAAATAAAATGGTAGAAATAAATTTAAAAAAAAAACCAAAATAATAATAAAAAAAATAAATGGGTTAAAAATAAAATCAAATTAAATCAAAAAATAAAAAAAATGGAAAAAGGAAACTTTGAGATCTAGGTCAGGTCAGAGCACGGGTTAACGTGCGGGTTGACAGGTCGAGGTGAGGATCTTACGCTACCAAAATGGCACCATTTTGAGTCAATATATAAGCCAAGTTGCTTGTGTTTTCTTCAGAAGCTCTGTCTTTTCTCTCTCTCTCTAACCCTTAAACACTCTCCCTTCTATCTAAAATCCAATTGAGACCTTACCAAAAACTAGAGATTCTTGCTGGTTTTTGGAAAATCCTACCAGAAAATTTCTACTTCGTTAGAAAATTCATAAAAAAATTCATACTTTGCCAAAACATTCATCGAAAAATTCATCCAAAACCCAAAAAAAACCCTAAAAACCCAAAAATTTCCCAAATTCTTTAAAAAATTTCCCAGAAACCTAACCTTAATCCCAGAAACCTAAATCTAAACCTATAAACCTCACACCAAAAATCCAGAAATCCCAGAAACTGAAACCTAACACCCAAAATCTTTCCAAAACCTTCATTCCCCTCCAATGACCATGTCTTGCATTCCCTAAGGGCTATTCACTTTATGGTCACCTCAAGGACAAATTTTAGAAAACGAACAGAATTAATTCCAGGCTTGAATCCTGGAATTTGATTCTGCCAGAGCCTTAATTTAGGGTTTTGATTTAGTCTTGATTGAATTTGGTTAGTTATTTAGGCTTGATTTATCATTGACTATGAGATTTTGAGCTGCATGATTCAATTTCCATTTTCATAATTCTCACCAAAAATTAAAAGAGGAAGGAAGGAAAAAATGAAAAAAATGAAAAATAAAAATGATGATAATAATAACAATAACAACAACAACAACAATAATAATAATAATAATAATGTAATACTATACAATATGATAATAATAAAAATAATGATGAAATACTATTCAATTGACCCCAAACATGGTCCGATCGACCCCAGACACAAATAGGAGTCTACAGCTACCCTTTTTTATACATTCCTATTAGACAGGGATGGTGCAAAGACCTAGACACTTACTCTATTCCAACTCAAGAATCAAATCAGCCAGCAAAAGTGACCTGGACAAAACCATGAGTCAAGAATGAAATAACCAAAATCGAGTCGAGATGAAAAATAAATGACTAAGACGAAACCATGAGTTAGAAGAAATGATCTGGACTGAGCCAAGATTAAGTGATCGGGATGAAACCATAAGTTAAAATGAAGTTACCAATACCGAGTTGAAGTCAAAAATAAATTACCGAACAAAATCACAGGTCATAAGAAATGGTCTATATTGGGCCAAGATCAAGTGATCGGGACGAAACCACGAGTTGAAATGAAGTGACCAAGATTGAGTCAAGGTCAAAAATAGATGACCCAGATGAAACCACAAGTCATAAGAAATTATCTAGACTAAGCCAAGATTAAGTAACCGTGATGAAACCACGGGTAAGAATGAAGTTTCCAAGATCGAGTTAAGGTCAAAAATAGATGATCGGGATGAAATCACGAGTCATAAGAAATGATCTAGACTAACCCAAGATCAAGTGACGAGGATGAAACCACAAGTCAAAATGAAACAACCAAGATCAATTTGAGGTAAAAAATTAATGATCGGGATGAAACTACAAGTCATAAAAAATGATCTTGATTGAGCCAAGATCAAGTGATTGGGATGAAACCATGGGTCAAAATGAAGTGACCAAGATCGAGTTGAGGTAAAAAATGGATGATTGAGATGAAACCATGAATCATAAGAAATGATCTGGACTAAGCCAAGATCAAGATGAGTGATAATGATATTATAGCAATGCATGTCCTAAATGTAATGTATGTAGTGCTGATGTCATGAAATTTCAATTGTGGTGACTAGGTTCTTAAGACTCCACCAGTTCTTCTTAGCTTCTCAACATCTCGAAACAAATTTTGTCGACAGGTCCATGTCATTTTTTTCATTCGGTTACAACCTACAAGTCATGTCAACTAATCTATCATCGAGTCATTTTATTTGCCTCTTTGTAAATAATTTTTTCATACTTCTTTTCATTTATCTCATCTTGAATTTCTTTCAAAATAATGAAAAACTCTTTATAAAAAATGTCATTCATTTATTTGCCATCATTCAAATCAGTGACAGATATGATGCATTTTTTTAGTTCATTCAAGGAATGTTCATTTAGTGAAGGGTAAGAAAAATGGATCTTTATTATTGAAAGAACATAAGGTAGGGTTAAGAATAACTCAAGGGTTAACAAAGGCAAAATACTGTGATTTATTCAAATAGGACATTATCATCCAAAATAAATGATTACTCAGACAATTTTAAACTCAAAATTAGGATTATCCTTTAAAAATACATTTCATTAGTATCTTCAATCTTTGAGCTACTCATCATTTTCCATCCAAGGACCTTCACATAAAGTTATTTTTTTAAGTTTTCATTTTTACTTAAACAGTCCTTTTGGGTTTTCAGTTTAAGTTTTTTTTTTCCTTATTTTTCTCTTTTTTTTTTGTTTGTTGTTGTGTTTTTTTTCGTTTTTTTTTTCTTTTTTTTTTTGCTTTTCATTTTTTTTGTACATCTTTTTCTCATTTTTTTCTCTTTCTCTTTGATACTTTGATCAAAGCTTTACATAATCCCATGATAAATCTATCCTAATTCAATTCATGATTCTCCAAATCAAGTATTCACATTTGATCAAAATAGACTTTTAAGGGATATATCATAGGTTAGGGTAAAGGGTGCCGAAGAAAAAGATAAAATAAGCCCAAATTATATTTGAAGGGTCATCAAACCAATGATCATTTCTTCATGTAGAGCACTTTGACATTTTGCCCCATTAATTTTTCTTTTTCCTTTTTCTTTGTTTTTTTTTTCTTTTGTGAAGCATATGGGCATTTTGCCCCAACAATTTCTCTTTATTTTCTTTTTTTTTGGTGGAGCATATTAGAATTTTGCCCTATCAATTTTTCTTCTTCTTTTTTTTTCTTAAAAAAAACAAAAGGCTTTGCCCTTAAAATTACAAAGGGTAAACAAACTTTTAGACTTTACCCCCCAATGTGGGGGTAATCCTTGGTTAGGATTTCTCAAAAAAAATTTTCAACCGGCTCAAAATGGGATACTAAGGGATAATAATTTTTTAAGGATAGAAAAAATGGTCATTTCTTATTTCGAACACAAATACTCTCAATGGAGAATTTTTATTAATTAAGAGTAGACTTGTAAATGAACAAAGATCATGTGTTGCATCACTTTTGAAATTCTTTCTCAGATTTGTCTTTTTATTCAGTAGTCCCAACAATCTTAAATTTATCAATCAAAACATCATGAATGGTGCTTTTAAAGTCAAATCTTAAATTATCATCATGATTGTCTGAACATTCATTATTTAGAAAAAATGGGTAGAAAAAAAGGGTATGAAATGGTAAAAGTAAATGATGGGTATTCACAAAAAAGAAATGTCATGAAAATGCATCAAGCATGTCACTTTATTAAAATGATGAAAAATAAGATAAAATTCAAGTACATAAAAAAAGATCCATATTCTCAAAAGATCCAAGATGATAGGCAATTCCCATTAACTTTCCAAAATTATGCCTCGGATGATTGGGCAACAGGTTATTATTGACATTGGATGCCATGTTTCCATTGGTATTGAAATTTATCAACCCTCATTTAATCATACTTTGCATCATACATTTCAAAGGAATGCAATTTTCAATGAAATGTCTTGCCACCCTAAAATGATAGTCACAGTGAGCAGTGGAGTCAGACTATTTGGGATAGGGAGGTTCACGTTGTTTTGTAGGAATGGGGGCAATCAAGTGGTTATTGTAAAGCTCTTGGTATAGTTTGGCATAGCTCATGGAGATAGTGTCAAATGTAGGCTTTTTTCTATTCCGTGATTCTTGTGCACCATTCGTTAGGGTAATGGGATAAATTGAGGGCCTAAAAATGGATGGATAAAGGGGTCATGGAGTTGACTAGTATAGTGCAATAGAAACATGACTTGCAGGAGAATTATATGTGGGATAGATTGGTTGAGGGTAGTTTTTAAATTTTTACTTGTCAAAAATCAAAGCTTGAGTCTCAGTTTTCTTTTTCTTGGGCATCCTTTTAGCAGCAGCCTCTCTTTCTTTCCATTTATCGCTTTTAATTGTATTTTCAATGATCTCCCTTGAAATCACCATGTCGACAAAATTCTTGGTCACATTCCTTATCATTTTCTCATAGTAAGGTGATTTTAGGATGCTTACAAATAGCACAATTATTTTTTTCTTTATTAGGAGAGGCTGGACCTGAATGGCAACATCTCACCACCTTTGAGCATATTCTTTAAAAGACTTAGATGTTTTTTTCTCCATACCTTGTAACGAAAGGCAATCAGGCGCCATGTTTATGATATGGCGATATTGGTTGATGAAGGATCGAGTCAAATCCTTTCATGACTTAATGCGAGTCCTATCCAACTAGACATACTATATTACAGCAGACCCAATCAAACTGTCTTGAAGCACATGCATGAGTACCTTCTCATTGCTAGCATATGCCGTCATCTTACGATAATACATCGTGATATGTGTGATGGGGCACTTGGTACTATCATACTTATTAAATTTTGGTACCTTAAATTTTGGAGGAATCACAACATTTGAAACCAGACAAAAGTTGGCAGCATCTATGGATCCATAAAAATCAATGCCTTCTACAACTCGTAACTTTTTCTCAATCATGGTCATGGCTTGATTAGTTTTAGAATCCTCTAAGGGTACAACCATCTGTAACTTTTCTTTCTCTTTTGTCTCATCCAGAATAAGAGGTTGAATAGGCTTAATTACATTTTTAGTGAAAAAAAGATTATTATAACTCTGGACATCCCCATGACTAGGTCTATAAGTCATTCTCAAGTAATTGTAATTCAGACACGTAGCTTATTGTAGTTGAAAGCTTGGGGTGGTCTGAGTCTGATGTGGGCCAAAACCTTGAGGATATGCTAATTCAGTAGCTTCTTGTAAGGTATCTTTTTTTGTTGCCTTTCTTTTATTTCCCTTCTCTAGAGCCTCTAGGATTTTGCTTAATTTTCTTCAAGTATCTCTTGAGCCTTTTCTATTCCTTCAAGCAGGTCTACATTATCTTTCTCTATTTTTTTAGCCTTAACCCGAGTGTAGTATTGGTGTTGAGCTATCCTTGAACCTTGATTTCCTATAATTATGGTGTAAATTTAATATGATGCTTATGGATCTATCAAATTATGCATGAGAATGAATGTAATGTTGCATGAATGCATGTATACACAATAAAAAGGTTAGTAAGTATAATATGTAATCTGCATGTATGTTTATGAATATACACAAGAAGAAAAAAAATAAAAAAATTGATTAGTCATATAAAAAAATAAAGAATAAACACTATAAAACAAGTAAAATAACAACATGATCCTAGATTTTGGGTTAACTATGAAGGGTGGAAGGATAAGGCTCTATCTATGATTGGGCTCTTAAAGTTAACTATATACAGTTTGGGTCAATTCTAAAAGTTTCCCAAATTGTTCCTTACATCATGGTCCATCACAGACTAGTAAGGCCCCCAATCTTCACCCATCATAGGCTACAAGCGAAAAGGGTCCAATCTGAGTGGGAGTGTTTCGCAAGCCCATGTGGAGACATAAAATCTCATGAGGGAATAAGTACTTCACTTCCTTCTAAAAGTAAAGCTCGGGTACATGGCTTATGTTATGCACATACAAATGAATGAGAAATATATACAGTAAATAAATGAATAACTAAAACAAATATAAGCAATGAAAAGAAATAAAATAAAGAAGAAAATAAATTTCAAGTTTATTACTCAAGGCTTGGATAATAAGGAATCATTTATTGGCCTAAATCTCAATGTCCCTAGCGAAGTCACCAAATTATCATAATGTATAGATCCATGGACCTATCGCTAGACATGGATTAGAAGGAGTCGTCATCAATCTTTTTAGTTAGGTGTGATTGGCCACCTAAAACATATTCTGGTATACAAAAACAGATGTTAAGTTCAGGAGTCAGTTACGCATGGAGAAGATTGTAGCACCCCTACAACGCCCATCTAAATGATGGTACTAGTTTGATTTCAAATTATCCAAGCCTTGATCATTTTTATGATTTACCAAATAATTTAATATTATAAATTAATCTTAAAATTGTCCTAATAGTTTGGTAGCAATTTAAGATAATTCTCACTTCAAAAGTATTCATAGAGACTAGTGTCCCATTCTGAAGAGGCTCCATCGTCGAATTTATTGATATATCTTATTCTAAAAAAGTTAGTAAATCTCCCAATAATTTTGTAGGACTTACTTTGAAGCAATCTTCCAATAGTTTAGAAGGTAAAAATTATTTTTATTTTATTATTTTTTCTTGAAAACTGATTTATGAAATTTGTCAATAGTTTGGTGGATCCCATTAATGAACAATTAAACCCATGAAAACTCTCCAATAATTTGGTAGAATTCATAAATTTATTTTGTAAGGATTTTTATTTGAAAAGGATTTTTTGTTATTTTATTATTCTATTTTATTGAAAGGATTTTATAAATATTTTGAAAAACTTTATTCGAAAAGATTTTTTTATTTATTTTTATTTGAAAAAATCTTTCTTTTTTTTTTGAATCATTTATCCTTTTTTCTTTTATTTTCAGAAATAAAATGGTAGAAATAACTTTTTTTTTAAACAAAACTAGAAAAATAATATAAAAATAAAAATGAAAAATAAATGGGTTAAAAATAAAATCAAATCAAATCAAAAAATAAAAATAAAATGAAAAAAGAAAACCTTACGATCCTGGTCGAGTCAAAGTGCGGGTCAGCACGTGGGTTGATGGGTCAAGGCGTGGATCCTGCACTGCCAAAACGGCATCATTTTGAGTTAGTTTATAAGCCAAGTTGCCTGTGTTTTCTTTAGAAGCTCAGTCCCCCCTCTCTATTTAACCCTTAAACATTCTGTTTTCTCTCTAAAATCCAATCGAGACCCTGTTAAAAATTAAAGATTCTTACCGATTTCTAGAAAATCCCACCGAAAAGTTCATACTTCACCAGAAAATTCATCGAAAAATTTGTACTTCGCTAGAAAATTCATCGAAAAATTCATCCAAAATCTAGAAAAACCCAAAAACCCAAAACTTTCCCAGATTTTCCAATTTTTTTCAAAAATTCCCTAAAAACCTAACCTTAATCTTAGAAACCTGAATCTAAACCCGTAAATCTGACACTAAAAATCTAGAATTCTAGAACCTAGAAATCCCAGAAATCGAAACCTAACACCCAAAATCTTTCCAAAACCTTTCTTCCCCTTCAGTGGCCATGTCTTGCATTCCCTAAGAGCTATTCACTTTATAGTCACCTTTAGGACAAATTTTAAGAAATAGACAAAATCAATTCCAAGCTTGAATCCTAGAATTTGATTCTGCCAAAGCCTTAATTTAGGGTTTTGATTTATTCTCGATTGAATTTGGTCAGTTATTTAGGCTTGATTCATCATTGACTATGAGATTTTGACCTGCCTAATTCAATTTTCATTTCCACAATTCTTGCCAAAAATCAAAAAAATAAAGAAAGAAAAAATGAAAAAAATAAAAAATAGAAATGATGATAATAATAACAATAATAATACAATAATAACAATAATAATAATAATAATGCAATATTATACAATATGATAATAACAAAAATAATGATGAAATACGATCTAATTGACCTCGGACATGGTCCGATCGACCCCAGACACAAATGGGTGTCTACAGTAAGCATCTAGAATATAAACGATAAAGAAAGCTCAATTTGATATGCAAGAGTAGATGATTAGGTCTCAACAAGAGTTAATAGAACAAATGACAAGGTCTCAAGAAGAGATTAAAAAAGAAATGGCTACAATGATGGACATGATAAGGAAAATAACCAAAGAAAAATAGGTAGCTGAAGAAGTGACCACTAAAAAGGAGCTTCAAGCCCAATAAAATACTAGTGACAAAAAAGATCCATTGTATCCACCAGGATTCACTCCTCTTTATGTTCAAGCCTATCATTAAGTGCATCCATAAATGACACAGCCTGAAAGGTAGCCACATGCTCAGTTTAATTTGCCTCCCTTCATGGTTCAATCACGTAGTTAATGACACATTGGTCTAAACATTAAGCAAGTCATATTGAGCCTATTATGGTCTTAGATTTAGATTACCTAAAAGAACAAGAGAGACTAAAGAAAGGCACAGCCAAATAATCTGAGAATATAAAGGCATAATAAAAATTAGATCTCTTAGAAGAAAGACTACGAGCTATTGAAGGTGTGAATATTTTTGGCATAATTGATGCAAGTGAACTCAATTTTGTTTCAGATTTAGTAATCCCACCAAAGTTTAAAGTACCAAAATTAAAAAAATATGGTAGAACCAAATGCACCTTAGTGCATATCATCATGTTCTATCAAAAAATGATCGGGTTTACAAATAACAATAAGTTACTTATCCATTATTTTTAGGATAGTTTTACCGAATCAACTACTAAATGGTATATTCAATTAGATAGAAGTTGGATTCATTCATAAAAAAATCTAGCCAAAGAATTTATTACTTAATACAAGCATGTCATAGACATAGCTCTAGATAGATTATCCTTACGAAACATGAAAAAAAAAGGCCAACGAAAACTTTAAAGAATATACCCAGAGATGATGAGATGTTGCCACCCAAGTTCAGCCTCCTCTCACTAAGAAAGAAATAACTATCCTATTCATCAATACCTTTCGAGCCCCATACTATGACAAGCTCATTGGTTATGCTATAAAAAACTTTACTAATATGGTGATTACGAGTGAGAAAATAGAAAATGCCATTAAAAATGGAAAGATCAAAGAGGGTAATGTTTCAAGATCAAAGAAATGAGGACCATTTAAAAAAGAAGAAGCAAAAGTGTAAGCTCTCACCACTGAAAAACCAAAACCAAACTTTTTACCCCATACCACTCATATCCTGTATACCAACCTTCTTACCCAACAATTTCCAACATTTCTCAAAACTCATGTCATTACCAACTAGTGCAAACCCATATATCTACCTTCCAAACCAATGTTCATCCCTAAGCACCTCCACCACGACCTTTTCCTCAGTCAAATACCATAGACTTTAATCGAAAGGAACCCCAAAATAATTAAGAGCAACAATGATTTGATCCAATTCTTATAACTTGTATGGAACTATTCCTTTATTTATTCCAAAAACACTTTGTGGCTTGACAACCCATGGAACCTTTAAACCTCCATATCCAAAGTGGTATGATCCTGAAGCTTTTTGTTACTATCCTATAGGATTTAAAGCCACTTTTTAAAAATTTTTACAACTTTCAAACGTAAAGTGCAAAGCTTGATTGATAACAGAATTTTAAATTTCACAATAAAGGCAAGACTAAGTGTGGAGGTCAACCCTTTACCAATTATGGTGGGGGATCAACAAATACGCTAAGTAGTGAGATAACTCAAAATATCAAAAGAAGAGTAAGCAAGATCAAAACCCTTATAGATCAAATATTTGCTATCATAGTGAAACCTAATATGATTCACCTAATACCTAAAAATTCAGAAATAGAAATTTCACATATAATTCTAATCGCATTTGTGAATTCCCTATAGGGGTGGTTAGTCATTCTCTTTAGGATTGTAAAGCTTTTAGACAAAAATTATAAAGGATAATAGATTTTTTTCTGGTTAAATTTTATGAGGAACATGAAAAACATTCAGTGAATGTTGTGATTCAAGATTTGTTCAAAAGTAGGCCTTATCGAATGAATTTTGAGCTTGTTACCATATTTTATTAAGAGAAATCGAGTGTTAAGGTTGATAAGCTAGTTCATATGAATTTTGAGCCTATCACCATCTTTTATGATGAGAAATCGAGTGCTAAAATTAATAAACCAGTTTGTACAACTATGCCAAAGGTGAGAATTGAGGTCACTAGCCCATTTTCATACAAAATTGATAAGACAGTCCCTTGAAAATGTGATTGTAATATCATATCACAAGGTTTCGATAATGGTTCCTCTCAATGTAGCTTATATGACACAAACGTAGCAAACATAATTGGTGTATGAGGCATAACTCAAAATGGGTGGTGCTATACCCCATAAGCATTCAAGAGAGTACGAAAAAAAAAAGTAAAGAAAAAATATACGAACTTAAAAAAAGAGAATAAACTACCCAGCGATCAAAAAACTCACCCAACCCTAATTTTAGACCGAGAATGTAAGAATCTAGTTACAAAAAAAAAAGCTTGTGAGTTCCTCAAACTTATTAAGCATAGTGAGTATAATGTGGTGGAGCAATTAAATCAGTTACCACTTTAAATTTTTATGCTCTCGTTGTTGCTAAATTTTGAACTTTATAGAATGCTTTGCTCAAAATACTCAATAAGGTTTAAGTAGCTCACAATATATTTGTGAAAAAACTTGATCACATAGTGAAAAACATGACGGTGGGAAATTTTATATTGTTTAGTGATGATGAAATTTCATCCGATGGTAGGGGCAATGCTAAGGCCTTGCATATATTCACAAGATATAAGGACCATACACTGGCTAAAGTGCTTATCGATAATGGATCCTCTTTGAATGTCATGCCTATGACTACACTATCTAGATTACCAGTTGACATGTCTTACATGAAAATCAGTCACATGATAGTGAGGGCTTTTAATGGAACTCACCATCATGTGATAGGCGATATCGAGTTGGCAATTCAAATATACTTATATACTTTTGATACAGTCTTTCAGGTCATGGATATTGCTCCCTTTTATAGCTATCTTTTAGGAAAGTCATGGATTCACATGGCATGAGTTGTCCCTTCCATTTTGCATTAGAAAGTGAAATTCATATTTGATGAAAATGTGATCATTATTGCCAGTGAAAAAGATTTGCTCGTCACTAAACCACCAATACACTATATGTTAAAGTAGCTGAGGAAGCCTTAGAATGTTCTTTTAGATCTTTTGAATTCGTTAATGTAACCTATATGAGCGAAGGATCAAAAGTGTCTATTCTATGTCTATCTAAAGCTTTCAAGATGGCCTTTAAAGAAGTGGTAGGAAAATGACAAGTATGGTTAGACTTGCAAAGGATAAAATGACCATGGATGATGCCTAAGAAAAATGATCGGTTCGAAGTCAACTCAAAAAAGAAGAATAAAGTTCATAAAGGAGAAAAGAGAAAAAAGATTTGCTCATTTTCAGGGGCAAGAGGTAGAAACCGAATGCCTGTCTTTTCTTCGCTTATATGAGATTTTCATCTCAGCTGGTTATATCTATCCAGATGTAGTAAAAAACATAGAAAAGGGGCCTACATCATCATTGAAAGATATCTTCTTTGAATTTTCAATACAAATGAAAAAGAGGTGAATGAAGATCCTAGAAGTCCAAAGGTGTATCTTACTTCTCTTGGTGCAAAATTGAAGAATTGGAATATAAAAGAGCTGCCTATCGTTTTTAAATTTTCTTTAAAGTAATGTGTTAAACCTAATCTAAATGCTTTTGTTAAAAGTGTTAAGTGTCTTATATGTGTGTTTGTTTCCCCATTTTCAATTTAATTAATGATAAGCATAGCGTATATGTCCATTTCTTTTGTCCCTTTCATTTCAATTCCTTGCATTACTATAAGTCCTCAAATATTTTGTCCATTTCACTTACTTTTAAATATTCAAATAATGAATGTAAAGATCATCATAACAATATTAAGGAATTTGATTTTGAAAAGTCTATTTATATTAGTGAACTCGATGATGAAAAGAATGTGAAAGATCATGCAATATCCCAAGAACTATTGAGATTAATATAACAAGAAAAGAAACAAATCATGCCTCATTAAAAAACCACTAAAGTTGTCAAATTGGGGGATGAAAAAACTAAAAAGAAGGTTAAGATTGGTAATTTAATGTTATCAATAAAGTAGGAACTAATAAATTTATTCCATGAATATTTAAATGTATTTGCTTGGTCATACCAAGACATACCAAGGCTGGATACTAAAATTGTAGTGCATAAGCTACCTCTAAAACCCAAGTGCAAACCAATTAAACAGAAGTTGAGAAAGATGAAACCTGAAATGTTGTTGAAAATAAAGCAACAAGTAAAAAAGTAATTTAATGCGAGATTCTTAAAAGTGGCCAAATATCCTAAATGGATAATGAATATAGTTTCAATACCCAAGAAAGATGGCAAAGTGAGAATGTGTGTTGATTATTGCGATATGAACAGAGCAAGTGCAAAAAATAACTTCCCATTGCCCTACATTGACACCTTAGTGGACAATACCACTAGGCATTCCCTATTTTCATTTATGGATAGGTTTTCAAGCTACAATCAAATAAAGATGGCATAACAAGATATGGAGAAAACTAATTTTATGACATTAGGGGAAACATTTTGTTATAAAGTCATGTCTTTTGAATTGAAAAATGCTAGGGCAACTTATCAAAAGCCATTGTAACTCTATTGCATGATATAATGCTCAAAGAAATATAGGTGTATGTAGATGACATGATTGCTAAATGTCATGAAAAAAGAATCATGTGGCTAATCTTAGAAAGTTATTTAAAAGATTAAGGAAGTTTCAGCTTAAGCCCAATACATGTAAATGCACTTTTGGCACAACCTCAATAAAATTACTTGGATTTATCATCAGTAAAAGAAGAATTAAAGTGGATTTGATAAGATATACGCCATCCAAGAGCTACCACCTTCACATATGCAAAAAAAAAAAAAATGAAGAGATTTCTAAGGAGGTTAAACTATATTGCTCATTTCATTTCCTAACTTACAATCAAATATAACCCTATATTCAAGATTTTTTGAGAACATGGGTCAGGAGAATGGGATGAAGATTATCAAATGCATTTACAAAAGTAAAAGAGTACTTATCAAACCCACTAGTATTAATGTTGCCTATCCTTGGAAGAGCTCTTATATTCTATTTGACGATGTATGAAAAATTAATGGGATATGTTTTAGGGCAACACGATGAAATAAGAAAAAAAGAACAAGCTATTTACTGCTTGAGCAAAAAGTTCACTAATTATGAGTTTAAGTATTCACCATTGAAAGAGATATGTTGTGCACTAACTTGGATAGCTCATCGGCTCAGATAGTACATCTTATATCATACCACTTGGCTCATTACGAAGTAAGATCCAATTAAGTATATCTTTAAAATGCCTTTATTATTAGGAAGAATAGCAAGATGACAAGTGTTATTTTTTGAATATGACATTGTGTATGTGTCCCAAAAAGGAATCAAAGAAAGTGTTATTACTAAATTTCTTGTAAAATGTGCTCACGAAGATTATGTGCCTATGAAATTCGATTTTTCAAACAAAAACTTAATGCTTATATTACACAAAGATGAAGAAGAGCCTAATGAAGATACATGGAATATGTATTTTAATGGTGCATCAAACGTTTTGGGGTATGGTATAAAGTAGTTTTGATATCTCTAAAAAGAGATTACTACCTAATCATTGCAAAATTAAATTTTGATTGCACTAATAATATGATAAAATATTAAGCATGTATTATGGGTCTTCAAGCTGCTCTTGAAAAGAAGGCCCATACATTGAAAGTTTATGGAGACTTTATCTTGGTCATACACCATTGCAAGGAAAATAGGAAACCAAAGATTCAAAGTTGGTTCTATACCAAATGTACATATCAAAATTGATTAAAAATTTTAAGAATATTTGGTTTCATCATTTACATCGAGAAAAGAATCATATGGCTAATGCTTTGGCTATATTGACAATAATGTTTAAGCTAAATGAAAATGTTAAAATACAACCCATCAAGTTGAGCTTGTAAGAGAAACCAACTCACTATTCAAATATTGAGGAAGAAATTGATGGAAAACCATGATATTCTGACATATTACAATATGCTAAGTATCAGCAATACCCAGAGCACATATCAGAGAATGATAAGAAAACTTTGAGAAGACTAGCTATGGGTTTTTTTTTATAAAGAAATTTTATATAAGAGAAGTTGAGATCAAATACTATTGAGATGCGTGAATGCTACTAAAGCCAAAAAGTTATTACAAAAAATCCACTAAGGTATTTGTGAAACTCATGCAAATGGCCATATGATGACTAAGCAAGTCATGAAAGCATGATACTATTGGTTGGTAATGGAAAAAGATTGCATCGACTATGCTAGAAAATGCCATAAATGTCAAATTTATAGAGACAAGATGCAAGTTCCTCCAACATCCTTGCATATTATGTTAACACTTTGGCTTTTCTCTATATGGGGAATAGACATGATGAGGCCTATTACACCAAAAGCTTCAAATGGACATTGATTTATTTTTATGGTAATTAACTACTTCACAAAATGGGTAGAGAAGACTTTATATGCTAATGTGACAAGAATGGTGGTTTACAAATTCATCAAAAAAGAGATCATATGTCGATATGGACTTCTAAAATGAATCATTTCGGATAATGCACTTAATTTGAACAACAAAATGATGAGTGAGGTCTATGATCAATTCAAAATCAAACACGATAAATCAGCACCTTATCATCTGAATATGAATGGGGCAATTAAAACGACTAAGAAGAATAAAGAGAGAATTATTGAAAAGATGACAGATATGTATAAAGATTGGCATAAAAAGCTATCATTTGCATTACATGCTTATTGAACTTCGATTCGTACATTTACGACAGCTACACCATTTTCATTGGTTTATGGGATGAAAGCAGTGTTGTCCAATGAAGTTCAAATTCTTTCTTTACGCATTCTTATGAAAGTTGAGATGGAAGAAACTAAATGGATTTAGACTTGGTATGAATATTTGTATCTCATTGAAGAAAATGGACTAGCTGCACTTTGCCATGGTTAACTATATCAAAGAAGAAAAATGAAAGCTTATGACAAAAAAGTTGGCCCTTAACAATTTCAAAAAGAGAATTAACATTGAAAAAGATTTTTTCTAACCAACAAGATCCTAAAAAAAAATGCACTCCTAATTAGAAAGGACCATATGTGGTAGAGAAAACGTTCTCTAGTAGGGCAAAGATATTGGCAAAAATGGATGGAGATAATTTGCTAAATCCAATCAATGTCGATGCCATAAAGAAGTGCTATGCTTAAAAAAATGAAAAAGATAAAAAGGCAAAATGAATCGAAAAGATATCTGAGTTAAAAACCTGAAAAGGTAATTTATATAAAGAAACATTAAATGGAGTGAGGTAGTTCTCAATATGTGCCAGAAGATCTCATTAGTTTTGGCCTAGCTTGGTCTGCTACGTTTTCAAAAAGTCAAGGCATTAATCAAGAGTTTTCAAAAAGGAATCCATAATGAATTAATTCATGATGATCTGAATATTCGTAATGTGATTACTTTTTTTTTTGTTATATCTTTTTGGATAATGCATGAAATACTTTTCCCTTTTACTAAAATAAAATACCCATTTGTTTATCCTTCTTTTGTCCCTCTCATTAAAAAGAGAAATGTGCAAGGTGTTATAATTGACGTAAAATTTTAAAAATGATATAGGAACAACAATGACCATGAATGACACATACATTATTTTGAAGGAGATTTAAATTGATAAGCAAAATAGTAAGGAACAAAGGTCAATAAGAATGAAGGCCTATAAGTCATTAAAATGGTAGACAATAAATATGAAAAATAAGGAGAGAAACTTTATTATTCGAACTTAATCAGCTATTGGAATGCATGGGATTCAAGAGAAGAAAAAAGAAAAAAAAAACATTAAAATTTTTCAAAGATTAAAAGAAAATAACAAAAAAAAAGCAAAAAAAGAAAAAAAATGGTCTCTTCATTGCATCATAAGTGCATTTGCATCATAATCACCATTCATTGCAAGACATTGCAAAAACATGAAAATTTCATTCATCCACGCACATGACACAACAGATATATGGGTCTAGGATGTGAACCCTCTGTTTAGAGGAATCTTTCAAATATCGTTGCCTCTTAGACTTTTAAATTTTAAGTTTCATTGCTTCTAGTCATAGGAGTTTTCTTTAAATGTGTCATAGCCTCTGCTTAGAGGAGCTTTCTTTTAAATGTCATTGCCTCTGGTCAAATGAGCCATTTAAGTTTCATAGCCTCTAGTCAGAGGAGCTTTTTAATTTTAAAAGCTTTTGGTCAGAGGACTCCATTAAAATTAGGCATGATTTGTAAGACCAAAAGGCATAATCTATAAGTCCTCTTAGATTTTTTTTAATTAAAGTTTCATTGCCTTTGGGCAAAAGAGCTTTTTAAATTTTCAAAAGTTTCATAACCTCTGGTTAGAAGAGTTTTAAATTTAAAGTTTCATAGCCTCTGGACAGAAAAGCCTTTTAAATTTAAAGTTTCATTACCTCTGGTCAAAGGAGCTTTTTAAATTTAAAGTTTTATAGCCTCTAATCAGATGAGCATTTTTGAATTTTCAAGAGTTATTGAGCCTCTTCTTAGAATAGTTTTTAAATTTTCAAAAGTTATGAAGCCTCTACTTAAATGAGCCCTCCAAATTTAAAACAAAAAAAGTTTTCATATTTATAACATCATATGGATAAATAGTCATATTTTTATCTTTGCCCTATTCCTGATTCTCAGTAATGTACAAAGAGGAACAGTTGTATATACATATTTTGTCCATCAAAAAAATATAATAATAAAAAAAATTAATAAAAAAGTTAAAAAAATGATTTCAACTCTAGCAGCTAAAATCAAGTTGCCAAAGTGATTTTTTTCTCCTCTACCATAACTTAATTTTGTAGCATGAATTAAAAAGTCATGAAAGTCTTCTTGAATCCCAGATTATCTAAGATTTAAAGACTAAAAAATGCTCTATAAAATCAAGCCAAAAAAAGGAACACAAAAAACCTAGCGAGATTACCTAAAAAAACAAAAAGAATACTACCAAAACAAATGGAAGGCATTTTTTTTGGTAGCTTCTAGGTTCAAAAAAAAAAAAAAAAACTCAATCCTCCAAGAGGTTGAACTAGCAACAAAGTTAAAAAAAAAGTTTCAAAAATAAAAAATTTTCCAAAACAAAATTTTTCGATCTAGACTTTTAAAATTTTTTTGGTAAAAACTATTTTAGAAAAGATATTTAAAAGATCAAAAAAATCATTTCAGGAATTTAAAAAAAAAAATTGAATATTTTTATTTTTTTTTTTGGGTCACCAAAAAGTAGAAAATTTTGAATTTTCTAACGACCTTTAAATTTTTTGATGATCGAAATCTAAAAAAATCCCTCAAAAATTGAGGAAAAGGCTAAAATTTGAAAAATTTTAAAATTTTTCAGCACCAGTTGAAGTTTCTGGCGATGGCACGATGAGCACCGGTTGAAAATTAGGTTTACACGACAGTCGACAGAAAGGGTATTTTCTAGAGATAGGGGCTCTAATTTGTAGAGAGAAAAGGAAAAAAGGGAAAATTAAAAAAAAAGCATATTTATAGGCCTCCAAAACGACACCATTTTGGGCATCTGAATCATCTAGATCCATGCTCAACCCGCACAAGATCCACATGCGACCCACCTGGCGACCCAACCCGTTTGTAAGTTTTTTTTTATTTTGATTTGATTTAATTTTTTTATTTGTTTAATGTTTTATAATTTATAATTTATAATATTTATATTTATTTATTTATATTTTTATACTAAAAATAAATAATTATCAGTAACAATAAACAATAAAAAAATAAATATTAAGATTTAAATTAAAAAAATAAAAGGATAAACAAAATAATAATAATAATAATAACTATTTAAGGAAAATAAAAATTTTGTTGCAAAAAAATATTATTTAAATTTCACCAAAGTGTTGGGATAATTTAAAAAAATAATTTTTGCTAAAAAATAATAAAATAAAAAAATATGAAGAGTAATGAATTGTTTAAGTTAATTTTTGTAAATGTAAATATTTAAAGAAAATTAAAAGAGTTTGATTTTCTCATTGCAAGTAAAAATAAATTTTCGGACTTCTTTGTAGAGTTAGAATAATCTAAAATTATTTTTACTGAAATAAAGATTTATTTTAAATAATATAAAAACCATAAATAATAAAAATAAAAGTGTTTTTTTAATTAATTTCTTACTTATTACCAAAATATATATATTTAGATTTCACTATAGAGTTGAGATAATTCAAAAAATATTTTTTTTATTAAATAAAAATTTATTTAAATGATGAAAATAATAAGTAATAAATAATAAATAAATAAAAATTAATCAACTATTTAATTAAATCCCTCTTGTAAGAATTTCAAGAAAATTGGAAAAATCTCATTTTTCTTAATTATCATCAACAAAAAAATATATAAGTTTTAGGATTTCGTCATAAAGTTGAAAGAGTCACAATAATCCTAAAATCTATTTAATAAATTTTAGATTCTTTCAAAGAGTTAAGATAATCCTAAAATCAGTTTTAATAGATAAATAAATAAAATATCTTATAATGAAATTTTGAGAATTTTGTGAATGGTCAATTTTTCTAAAATATTTTTTAAATAAAGATTTTCTATAAATTTTACCAAAGTGTTGGAGAATTTATAAAATATGAAATAATAATAATAATAATAATATCAGTTTCATAACAAAAAATGTTTTTCATAAATGAATTTTAAAAAATTAAATTTAAATATAAAAGGATCACATTATCAAGATTAAATGATTACACATGTTTAATTGGTACTATTTTTTAAACAAGTGAAGAGAGTGTGCTAATACCTTCTTCACCTGTAACCATACTCCTAGACTTAGTATTGATTTCACAAACCAAAATATCTTTTAATAAATCTTAATTAATTTTAATGATTTTTATTAAAAGATGATATTTTAGGGTGGCCAATCTCACCTTACAAAAAAGATTGATGGTGACACTAAAAATTTTCACTAAATTTAGCGATCGAATCCTTTCAGATGAAAAATCATTATATATTTTGGGTTAACATTTAAAATTTAACATATTAACTATTGGATTTGTTTTAACAATTTATTAATGTATGAGGATTCGATTTTGACATATTATAATAAAAGGATTAAATCCAACATTTCACTTAAGTACACAGATGGGGGATACAATTTGATTTAATTTTAAAGATAATATTAATTTATTAAAAATAGGATTAATTATGATAGTTGAACGTGCTTTTTTATTTTATTTGTCTTTTGATTTTTTCTATTTTAATAAAAATAATATCAATTTATTAATTATGACAATTGATTGTATTTTTTGTTTTCTTACTTTTTTATTTTTATTATTTTAAAGAGATATATATTATATTAATTATATATATTTTTTGAAAACATTTAATGAAAGGTCACCCAACTTATACCTATATCCCCTTTGAGTTAATAAGCTTTCATTTGTCTTATCCAGGTCATTAAAATTTTCTATGTATATCAAAATTAGTCATCCTAATTGATTTCATCCAAGTTTTGATAGAAAAATGACATGATTGTCATGTCATTAACCACATCATCTGCCACATCACTAAATAAACCAATATAATTTCATGAAAGGTCACAAAATTTCACTTAATTTTCAAATAGGTCATTGAACTTAATTTGTTACTACAAAGACTAAAATTTGTTAAGTGTATCAAATTTAGTCATTTTAATAAATTTTATCCAACCAAACAACATTCATATTTTCTATATAACTAAAAAGCCTCTCATACCCTATAGAAAATCAAAAGAAAAAAAATTAAGTGAACCCAAAACAAACAATCCTTTAATAAATATTTGTTTTTCCTAAAGTATTGCTGCTTCTTGTAAAATTAAAAAGCACAAATATTTAAACAAAAGAAGAAGTCATTACGATTTAGTTAAAGCAGCGATATTTTAGGAAAACAAATATTATTTAAATATATGTCTTACTTTGGGTTTTCGTAACTTTTTTTTTTTATTTTTTGTGGGGTATGAGAAGATTTTGGGTTATATAGAAAATCTTGATGTTGGTTAGTTGAGTTCAATATTTAGATTTTATCTAACTTTTAGTATGGACGAAATTTATTATTATAGTCAAATTAGGTACACTTGACAAATTTTGGTGACCTTGTAGTAACAAACTAAAATTCAATGATCTATTTGGAAAATGAGTGAAATCTTAATAACCTTTTATAAAATTATATGGGTTTAATTAGTTGATGTAGTAGATGATGTGATTCATGACGTGGCAGCCATATCATTTTTCTATCAAAATTTTGATGGAATTTTTTAAGGTAATCAATTTTGGTATACTTAACAAACTTTAATGACTTGGATGGGATAAATTATAGTTTAGTGACCCAAATGGGATTTGGGTATAAATTAGGTGGCCTTTTATGAAACTTAGGCACCATGTTACTAACTTTTAATCAATTCAAATCCCATCAACTTAGCATTCAACAAAGAAATCAAGGCATATCTCTGTGAAAGTGCATCTGCCACCACATTGGAATTAACTTTATTGTATTTGATGATGTAAGGGAATGTCTCCAAGAACTCCACCCATTTGGCATGTCGACGGGTCATCTTACTTTGCCCCTTCAAGTGCTTCACATATTCATGGTCGATATGAATACAAACTCTTTCAACAACAAGTAGTGTTACCATGTCTTCAAAGCTCAAATTAGTGCATAAAACTCCTTATCATATATAGAACAATTCAGGCTATCTTTACTAAGCTTCTCATTGAAATAAGCTATCAACTCTTGCCTAAACGGCACCCGAATCAAACTGAACTATTTGTCAGGCTATTGTTCTTTTGTTTTGTTCCTTTAAAGTAATGGAGTAAGACATCATATAGTACTAATTTGTATAGTAATAGTATAAATAAATATTTATACTATTACATAGATATTTATACTATTACTATATAGTATAGTAGAATACTATACAAATCCAAAACAAGTAAAACTTTTTTGTTTTCACTTCATTTCGTATTTTTCTAAATAAAAGGAATTCTAATATATAACTAATATCTAATATGTATTAAAAATAAAAATAAAAAACCTTTAAATTCGAAATTCATTTTTTTATTCTATTCTATTTATTCTATTATCTTATTCTATTATCTATTATATATATAGAATATATATAGAATATAGGATAAATTTATATATAGTTATATATAGAATAAATTTTTGAATCTTGCATGAGTACAACCCCAATTCCCACTCCTGACGCATCACATTCCACTTCAAAAGTCTTTGAAAAGTTAAAAAGAGCTAGGATAAGAGCAAATCACAATTTCTCCTTGATTTGCTCAAAACTTCGTTGGGCAGCTTCATTCCAACGAAATTCAATCCCCTTCTTTCAATTCAGTCAAAGGAGCTAATATGGTGTTGAAATTGTTCACAAATCACTTACAAAAAGATGCCAACCCATGAAAACTCCTTATCTCTGATACATTGGTTATAATAGCCCAATCTTTAATTGCCTTTAGCTTTTCTTCATCAACTTCAACGCCATGCTGCGAAACTACAACCAAGAAATATTATTCGATCTTGGCAGAATTCGCACTTCTTCGTATTGCCATATAGCTTCTTTTGCCATAACACTTTAAAAACCTCTCAAAGTGTCCCATTTGCTCTTTTAGGCTTTGGCTATAGAACAAAATATCATCAAAATAAACAACTACAAATTTGCCAATAAACTTACGTAATACATGGTCCATCAATTGCCTGAATATACTTGGCACGTTTGATAACCTAAATGGCATAATTAGGCACCCATACAACTCATGCTTTGTCTTAAATGTAGTTTTCCACTCCCTCTTTCATTCAAATCTAATGGTACTTACTCTTCAAGTTTACCTTGAAAAACACTTTCGAACCATGCATTTTATCAAGCATTTCATCTAATTAAGGAATGGAATAATAATACTTTACGTAATTTTCTTGATGGCCCAGCTATCCACACATATCTACATAATCCTATCCCTCTTTGGTACTACCAAAGTTTGCACTGAGCATGGTTCATCAAATCCTTCTCATAACCCCTTTCCAAAAAGTTCATCTACTTGTCGCTGTAACCCTTTAGCTTCTTATGGATTGCTCCGATAGGTTGGCTTATTGGCCAAACTAGCCTCTAAAACAAGATAAATATGGTGCTCGATCCTCCTAATTGGTGGCAACCCTTAAAGTAACTTTTCTAAAAGACATCTGTAAATTCCTTCAAAATTGCCTCAATTTGTGGTGGTATAAGGCAATTTTCCCCTCATATTACCTCTTTCACTATCAACAACATGATGGGCTAGAATTGAACAAAGCTCATTCCACATGCCCTTTATTCATAAAAGGTTCTCTTTTTTCCCTTCTTAATCAAAACCTGATCTTTTTACACTTGTTGGGGGCTAAGAGGTGCTAACACGGTGTTTTCCCATCCTTAGTGAAAGAATAAGTGTTTCTGAAACCATCATGTGCAACCCTCTTATCATATTGCCACAGTCTTCCTAATAGTAAGTAACTTGCATTCATAGGAACCATATAGCACAATACCTCATCCTTGTACAATTTCCTAATAGAGAGGCACCAAAACCTGTTTTGTAACCTGCACTCCCCCATTATCATTCAACCACTGTAGCATATATAGATGGGGATGTTTTATTGTAACCAAATTTAATTTTTTCACCAAGGTAGTAGACGCGACATTACTATATCTCCCTCCATCTAATGATCACTCCATAAACCTTCCGATTAATGGTGCACCTAGTATGGAAAATGTGCTTCCACCACTCATCATTCACTTTGGCTTGTAAGTTTAGAGGTTGCTAGATTACTAGCAATTTCCATTCATTTGTGTATTCCACCAAATCTTTTTCCAAGTTCTCATCTTTCTCCTCTTCAAAATTTGCTTCATATTCACTTTCTATCTCCTTTGATGATTCGCAAATAGTCATCACACTCTTGTTTGAACATTTAGCTACAATATACCCAAGGCCAAGAAACTTAAGCATTTAGTGTCTCGAGCTCACTTTGGAGGATTAGGATCTTCCACCTTTTCCTTACCTTTGACTAAGTCTATCAGTGGCTTACTAGAACCTCCTTTCTTCATTTACCTCACGTCCCTATATGAAACAACCCATAGGGGTATGTAAGTTGAATTTCCCCTTTGTTCCTAAACTGCCGAGAGCTATTGGATTTGTTTATGCCTCGTTTAAGCTACTTTTCCACCTTTACAGCCAATTTAATGAAATTCTCTAAAAATACGAAAGGCTACAACTCCACTTTTCATACAATTGCTGAATTCAATCCCTTTAGGAACCATGCTATGGTTTACTCTTAAGGTTCACACAACTCACACCTCATCATCATCATCATCATCTCAAATTCCTTGACATAATCTTTAACACACATACCACCTATCAAAAACTTTTTAGCATGATGTACAGCTCTTGCTGATAATATTTAGGAACAAAGTTTTTGCATCAACCATTTCATATCCCTCAAATTGCAGATCTCATCTTTGCCATCACTCCTTTATTAGCTTTTCACATTCTCCCACCATAAATTAGCACAATTCGTAAATTCAAGGGTAGCAAGTTTACATTTTTTCACCTCGAAATAGTCCTAGCACTCAAACAACTTTTCCACACGCTACACCCACTCCAAGTATTCCTCGAGCAAAATGGTTCCCTTAAATGAAAGGATTTTTATCAATGTTGCTGCCTAAATCCCATTGTTGCCTTCTTTATCGCAGGTGTTCTTCTGCCACACCATCTACTCTGAACTTGTCAACGTCTTCTACATGATCATAGGTAACCCCTCTTTGTGCTTAAAACTCTCCCTACCTTGTAGGTTGCTGCCCTTTCATTCTTTCAATGGCTTGAGTCAAATGAACAAGTTGCTCCATCATCTTCTATTGCATTCATTGGATTCCTAATATTTGCGTTTGTTCTAAAGATAATACTTTCTTGTTGGTCATGTTCAAATTTGCAGAAAATAATTAACTCTTATGTTTTATGCCTTACTCCTCAAACCTGCACACACACAACCTAGCTCTAATAAATTTTAGGTTTATACAATAAAAAAACAAAATAAAAAAGTGAAACCTAAATCCTCTTAGTTGATAAGTTGACACGTCACAACCAAAAGAGCACAAAATTGATTCACCACACTTTTAGAAAAGGAAAAAGGAAAAGTGATAAGAATTAGGGTAATTCGCCACTAAACAATACAATTGTTTAGATAAAAATTGAAGAATTATGTAAGAATAAAATTCTAATATTTTTTATTCCACCAAAAATTACCATCTATTACAATTATAAGGCCTTAATATATTAAAGCACAAGAAAGAAACCCTAGATTCTAAGATGTGAGACATTAAGAGAAGAAATCATAGGATTTCCTAATTAATAAGATATTCTGCAAATTTAGTAAATCTAAAAAATCTCTAAGATATGCAAAGGTATACCTAAAATAAAATAAAAAAGATTAAATTACAAAATATCAATTAAACTAAGTAAATAATATGATAATTTACCACATAAGCCATTTACACAAATCTTCCACATGCAAAAGCCCAATGAATGTACCCGTTAGCTACCAAATGTGCCTTGTATCTTTCAATTATTTCATATGATTTACACTTAATCTTAAAAATTTATTTGTTCCCAATTGATTTACTTTTTTTGAGAAAATCAACTAATTTTCATACGTTGTTTGATCTCATAGAGTATATTTCTTTTTCCTTTGCTTTCGTCCACTTTACTTTTGCATGAAAAGAAAAAGTTTTTTTTACATTCCTTGACCCTTTTTCATCTTGTGGGATAATCACAAAACCATGTGGTTATGCATTCTTTGAATATAAATCCATTTTTTAAAAGATCATAACTTTCGTGCTTTGGTTAGTTTGTGAGATTCTTTCAACGACTTGTGTTGAAGAGATATCTATATGATCTAATAGATTGTATAAAACTCGCAGTAGCAACAGAATCAAGAAAAATATACAGAAAAAATAGTTTCCAAAGCATACCAAGACGTAACATCTTAAACACGAACTAAGCTAACACTGGTTTTTATTTCTTTTTATTTTCGATCCTACCCCTATTGAATTGGAACGAGACAAAACTCGTTTAGTATAAATTATTTTATCAGCTCTAGATATAGATAGTTTCAGTACTTTTTTATTTACTTTTTTTGTATTTCGTTAAAAAATGAATGATGAAAAAGAAAACAAAATGAAGCTTTTTTTTTTTTTTTAAGATCGCATTCGATAAGAGGACAAAAGAGAGAAAGGGGGGTAAATCATTGGTATGGGTTCCACAAGCACGTGGTTTAGTCGATATTGTCGTGTTTTTTTAAGAAGGTTAGTAGATATTGTTGAAGGAAATAAAAGAAGAATGGTGAAAAGACTTACTCACGCGGTCTTCCCATTTCGCGACAAATCCCCCCATTACTCTCATTTGCTTACTGTTGCGTTATCCCAATGCCAATGCCTCTTCCCTCTTCACTCCTCAGATCAATTATCTTCTAAAAGATCTTAGATCTCTCAAATTCAATCCTTAATCGAAATGAAGCTACCAGACACCAACCCACCCACCCACTAAATCAAAAGAAGCAAAAACCAAACCAAACACTCTTCTTTTTGGCTAACAACACCAAAACCAAATGGCCACCATTAACGATATCCCCGACGTTATTTTATCCAACATCTTTTCTTCGATTTCCGACACCCGAACCCGGAATTCCCTTTCACTCGTCAGCCGTAAGTTTATGCTTCTAGAAAGGGCCACGCGCGTCTCCCTCACGCTCCGTGGTAACGCAAGGGACCTTTTCATGATCCCGACCTGTTTCAGATCCGTCACTGACTTGGACCTCTCCTTGCTCTCCCCCTGGGGTCACTTGCTGTTCTCCTCTTCTCCGTTGTCTGATCCTCAGATTTTGGCCCACCGCCTCCGCGTGGTGTTCCCTGCGGTGAAGTCCTTGACGGTGTACGCTAGATCGCCGTCGACGATTGAGATGTTGGTTCAACAATGGCCTGGGTTGAAGCGTGTGAAGCTGGTGAGGTGGCATCAACGGCTCGCCCAGTGGCCAACCGGAGAAGATTTTTGTTGTTTGTTTGAGCAGTGCGAGAATCTGAGTTCGCTTGATTTGTCCAGTTTTTATTACTGGACTGAAGATCTCCCACCGGTTCTTCAAGCTTTCCCCAAGGTATCAGCCTCGTTAGTCCACTTGAATTTGCTAACGACATCGTTTGCTGAAGGGTTTAAGTCAGAGGATATTAAGGGAATCACCGAGCCTTGTCCTAACTTGAAGAGCTTTTTGGTGGCTTGTAACTTTGATCCTAGGTGTATTGGGTCCGTGGGAGACGAGGCTTTGTTAGCTGTGGCCAATAATTGTCCTAAATTGACGCTTTTGCATTTGGCTGATACGTCCCCATTCGCTGATGTTAGAGGTGATCCTGACAATGAAGGATTTACTTCTGAGGATGCTATGATTACCACAGGGACGCTGCTGGAGTTTTTCTCTGGGTTGCCGTTGCTTCAACAGCTGGTGCTTGATGTCTGTAGGAACGTGAGGGATACTGCGTTGGCTTTGGAATTGTTGAATTCTAAATGCAAGGATTTGAGGGTGCTTAAGTTGGGGCAGTTTCATGGGATTTGTCTGGCGATTGAGTCTCGACTTGATGGGATTGCCATGTGTTCGGGGCTGGAAGAGTTGTCTATTAAGAATTCTGGGGATTTGACGGATATGGGATTGATTGCAATTGGCAGAGGCTGTTGTAAGCTATCTAGGTTTGAGGTTCAAGGTTGTAAAAGGATTACGGAGAAGGGACTCAGGACTATGGTTTGCTTGCTGAGAAATACTTTGGTTGAAGTCAAGATTTCTTCTTGTAAGAATCTTAATGCTGCAGCATCATTGAGAGCTGTCGAGCCAATATGTGATCGGATTAAATGGCTGCATATTGATTGTGTCTGGGATGGATTGGAAGGGACTGGGAATTCAGAGCAGGTTGGTCATAGTTTTGGGAACAATCATCAAGTGGAGGAACTATCCGGTTTATCCAACTTTCCTGGATGTGAGTATGATCAAGACATAAGCAGGAAGAAATGCAAGTACTCCATTGACTTGTGTGATAATAACGTTATGGAAAGGAATGCCGTCGATGCATTTTGGTTCAAGAAATGGGACAAGTTGCAATACCTTTCTCTTTGGATTGGTGTTGGTGAGCTTCTCAATCCATTGGCAACGGTAGGTCTTGATGACTGTCCCAATTTGGAAGAGATTAGAATAAGAGTGGAAGGGGATTGCAGGGGACGCCACAAGCCATCTGAACGTGCATTCGGATTGAGCTGTCTTGCACTCTACCCTCTGCTTTCAAAGATGCAATTAGATTGCGGTGAAACCATAGGCTATGCACTCACAGCACCGTCAGGCCAAATGGACTTAAGTTTGTGGGAAAGATTTTACCTCAATGGCATTGGGAAATTGAGGCTACGTGAACTGGATTATTGGCCTCCACAAGACAGGGATGTCAACCAGAGGAGTCTTTCTCTACCTGCAGCTGGATTGCTCGCAGAATGTCTTGAGCTTAGGAAGCTATTTATCCACGGGACGGCTCATGAACACTTCATGATGTTCCTTCCTAGAATCCCCAACCTTAGAGATGTACAGCTGAGAGAAGACTACTATCCTGCACCAGAGAATGATATGAGTACGGAAATGAGAGCTGGCTCATGTAGTCGCTTTGAAGATGCCCTGAATGGTCGACCCATCCTTGATTGAAATAACCTAATGATGAGAAACCTAGCCCGGATTATGCTAGTTTTTTTTTTTTCCTTACGTTTTTCCCATAAATTGGCGCATGTACGAGTTTTTCTTTTTTCAAACGAGTGCTGTAGGAGAAAATGTTTTACTAGTACAAAGGCTTTTCATTTTTGTCCGTCACGGACCAGAAGCAAGGCCTAATGTGATTGAACAAAAAAAAAAGAGGCTTTTCACATTTGGACATTCAATAAAAATTTTTAAAATGATTGGAAAAATTACTATAGTGTTTACATCTCTCCCAGGTTTTCTATACAAACAGAACGTATCGGCAGAGAGAGTACTCGCAATCGAGCAAGTGAGCAAGCAAGTTCCTCCTCACAACTTGGCCGCTCTTCCGGTTCTGCCCAATTGTCTGTAGCCAACAAACATCATGATATATTAAATTACCTCAAATGTGATCCGTTTATTATTACCATGAATCAGGAAGTAAAAATCATCCTGAAAAATGTAGGAAAATTTTGTATGGTAGACCTGAAATTAGCCTGCCTATGGGACCTTCAGGAAACTCCAACCGTGATCCTTCATTTGCAACAGCATAAACTACCTGAACGCAACGTAGAAAAGGCCCATAAATCTTTAAGAATAGGAATATCAAAAAGTGGATTGTTTTATGAGTTAAAATAATAATAATAATAAATAAATAAAGCATAAAAAATAAAGACAAACAAGTGATTTGACAAAGACTTTGAGTCACAGCATACTGCATACCATTGCTGGTGGCACACCTTCCCATGGTCTAGTTAGAGTACAGAGCTCTCACATTATCAACCCAAAGCTAAAAATATCACATTTTTCGGTGAAAGGTTCATTGCGAATGAATCCGGGAGCCATCCATCAGGGTGTTCCAGCAGATGCAGACTCTCGCATGGGGCGGCTGGTCATTATTTTAGAGAGCCCAAAAATCACATACCTTCACAGTTCAGTGCTTATTCACAAGGCAATTTGTACTTTTTAACTCACGATGAACTATTTTCATCCGGTGCATACAAATCAAGCCCCCATTATAAGCAAGAGGAAAATCAAGTCAGCATGACAGTTTTATTTTCCTTAAAACGTCACTCATGTAGGATACACATCTGCCAAATAAATTGAAATAAATATGGTAAAATGAATTTTCAAAATTAATTGGGTGTTAACCTTGAACATGATACAGATACAGATAGAGTTTCTAACTTCACCAGTTGAACTAAAGGTTTTTCTTAAGAACAAATTATTTGCCAAAAAAAGGTAACATTTCCTCTGGTTCATTCAAAATTCCAGACAAGAATCTTTACCACAGAGGCCGATAAGCTTGTCTAATACAGACATACAAATACTGAAAGGTTATGAGTTTCACATAGAAACTAAGCAATAATGGCTTTGTAGATACAAACAGAAATATTATATTTCAACAGAAACTACGATAAACAAGGAAACTTTATAATACCAGATCACATAATACAAATATATGCACCTGTATTTAGAAACTTGCAAACATTAAGCATGAAAAGTTTAACTTACAAGTGTAACATTCATCTACTCCTACTAAGAAGAAAAATAATGAAAATAATAATAATAATTATCAAGTACTCACACTAAAAACTCAAACACCTACAATTCTAGAAGTTCCTTTTCCGGTAAGCTTAATTATACAAGTTCAAAGGAGGAAATTAAAAATAAATTCTTATGTAACAGACTGAACAAGCGTTAGTACTCAAATGTTATATGTTAAAGTGTCCCACATGTTTTCCAAAAAAAATACAAAAAACAAAAAAGAGCAAGAAAAGAAATAATAGGGTATGTAAAACTTGAGGAAAGGCGGAAATTGATACAGAAAATAAACCAGTTGTACTTATTCCTTCCTAAAGTACCTACCGATGGACTCTAGGAGTAAATATTAATTTCTCAAAATATAATATACTACATTGCACTATGTTCCTTTTAAATATGAAGGCAGAGAAAGATGAATGCTTTGTAAGTGACGTACAGGACTAACACACCTGCAGATATCACACATCATTGTCAGTTTCCTCCGCCAGTTCAGTCTCTTTTTCTGACCATTCAAATGGATTAAAATGTACAATGATCCCATCTCCATGTATTCAGTAATCACTGACAACCGTGGTGGTTTTGTGCATGCACCCAAAAACAAGATTACAGCAAAAAACCAGCACTCCTTGGTTCACTAACTAAACGATGAAACAAAGCAAACTTGCCGATGTTTCTTATGGTGCTACAGGGAAAATGTACATATGAGCAACTTCTTAGAGGCACACTGCCAGTGTTTATTTTATTTATTTTACTTCATTCTCATGTTGTCCTATTTCTGGTTCGGTTACTGGATGATGTGATCCTAGACAAACCAAAAAGTACAATTTTAGAAATGGTAGGAAAGTACCACTGGGATGTCAAAGGCGGCTGAAAGTACACACACATAGAAGCACAAAATTTTGAAAAGAGTATTATTATGTCAGAAAGATATTTAGACAGGAAAAATATAAAAAACTTTAAATACATCAACAGAAAGATACCTAAGAATAAATATCGCATTGCAGAAGTCTTCCATAATTTCTGCAATAAGATCCTACAAAAACACCTTGTTTGCAACATCTGTTCCATTCCATACACTACGGAAAACTTCTCCTAAAAACCCAAGACAATAAACACACAACAAGATTTTGAAAAAAAAAAAATTCCTACTCTGTGAAATCTAGAGTGATGAACTTTCGATATATAATTAAGCACAAAACAATCAAGTAGGAATTTGATTAATAAACCAAATCCCTTCTATTTAAGAAACAATCAAAATACTAAATGAATGACACTTAATCAAATCTAGTTAGGAATCGACTTTTCATACTCCCCCTCAAGTTGGGTGATAGATATCAATCATACCCAACTTAAACTTCAAATTCTCAAAATTACCACAATGAAGAGCCTTGGGGAGGATGCCGACTGTCTGATGTCTTGTTGGAGTGTAGACCAATTTGACTATGCCTATTTCAATATTCTCTTGATAAAGTGGCAATCAATCTCTATATGTTTCATTCGATCATGATAAACAGGGATTTTGGCAATGTTAATAGCTGTTTTATTATCACAAAACAATTTCATTGAATTCCCAGCTGACTTCTTCAATTCCTGTAGCATTCTCTCAAGCCAAATTCCTTCACAAATCCTATGAGACATAGCCCTAAATTCAACTTCAACACTACTTCGAGCTACCACTGCTTGTTTCTTGCTCCTCCAAGTGACCAAGCTGCCCCACACATATGTATAATACCCTGTAGTTGACTTTCAGTCTGTCACAAAACCAACCCAATCTACATATGAGAAAATCTCGACATCTCTATTAACTGTTTTTCTAAAGTGCAACCCTTTGCTTGAATTTTTTTTCAAGCATTGAAGGATCTGATATATTGATACTATGTGTGTTTGTAAGATTGTTCATAAATCTACTCACCAAACTTACAGAGAAGCCAATGCCAGGTCTAGTGTGCGCTAAATAAATTAATTTTCCCACAAGTCTCTGGTATTTGTTTTGGTCTACAAGAGGACTTCCATCTCTGATTCCCATCTTGGCATTTAGGTCCATTAAAGTATCCATTGGTTTACACCCAAGCATCCTTGTCTCTTTCAGAAGATCAAGTACATATTTTCGTTGTGAAACAAAAATACCATTTCTTGATCGAGCTACTTCCATGCCAAAAAAAAATCGAAACTGTCCCAAGTCCTTTATTTCAAACTCTTTAGCTAGAAGAGTCTTCAATCCAACTATTTCCTTTTCATAATCGCCTGTGAGGACAATACCGTCAACATAAACAATCATAATAGCAATCTTGCTAACATAAACAATCATAATAGCAATCTTGCTATTTGGTGAATGTTTGACAAATATAGTATAGTTGGATTGGCATTGTAAGAACCCATTTTTTTTAACAGTCTTAGTCAAACGATCAAACTAGGAGCAAGGAGATTGTTTGAGGCCATATAAGGATTTCTGATGCTTACACACATTGCCAATGTTGTCCTGGTTGTCAAACCCAGAGATTTAAATAGCGATCGCGATCACATTAATATTTGTCGCATTTTCGGATATAACAGAGATAATTGCGATCACTACGACCATCATGGGCGTGATTTTTTTTTTCGCACAATTTATTATAAAATGTAATAATTATAATTATAATTATAAAAACTCTTATTCAATGATTTTAAAAATAGTTTATGACACTCTATGTTTTTTATTTTCTAAAAAAATTATTCACAATTTTATTTAGATTATAAAAAGCATTCATATTTGGTTTATCCATAAAATTTGTCTTGGCCAAGTTCATATTCAATATTAATTCTAGACAAATCAAATATTAAGAAAACATAATACGTTAAATACCAAGCATTTAATTTAATAAAATTACAAACTTAAAAATATAATAATTTCAAATTTCATCAACTACAATTATAGATATATATTTTAAATTTTATCACATGGTAGAATGACGAGGAGGATCAGATTCTCTATCTTTACTTTGAGAGCCAAGTTGACTCCATCTTCATTCCTGAGGCCTTTGTTCTTGATACATTTGAGGTGAAGAATATATTTGAGGATGATACATTTATGGTGAATGGTATATTATCTATGTATATCATATTAAATTATTAATCTCTTAATTTTTTTTAATTATAAATCTTCAATCCCTCTAATTAGATTTTATCTAAAAAAATTTCAAAAATTAAAAGTTTTCAAACTTATATTTTAATAAAATTTTCAAACCTATATTTTTTATTTTTTTAGTTTTTAATCTTAATAAGAGTAATATATCATAAAATGCTAAATTTATTAAGTAACTTAATTTTTGATACACTAATTGATATAAATTTTTTTTATCACAAGCAACTTTTAATAATTATATAATAAACACAATCTTAAATAATTACACAAAAATAAAAAGAATTAATCTAATATCAAAAGAATTAGAAATAATATAAATATCAAAACAACAAAAAAAATATTAAAATTCAGATACAAAATTATAAATTAATATATAACACAATCAAAATATAATATTTAATTTTAATTATTTTTCATCTAACTTATACAAAAAAATTTATCAAAATTTTTCATTTAAAATCTCTATATATTATATTAAATTATTAATCTCTTTTTTAAATTATAAATTTTCAAAACCACTAATTAAATTTTATCTAAAAAATTTTCAAAAATTAATTACAAAATTAAATAAAAAAATTCAATCCCACCTCCAAACACCCCACCACAACCAATCCCTCCCCACCCCCATCCAATCCCTTTCCACCTTCCCCTCGACCTCTTACCACACACAATCCCTCTCCACCCCTTCCAATCTCTCCCCACGTGCCTAATATCTCAAATTTATTTAATTTTTTCTAGCAAACGACAGATCCTTCTAGAAACGCTAATACTCTCTTCTGTTCATCTTCTTCTTCGTGCTGTCTTCCTTGGCTTTCCAGAATTTTCTTCTTATCTCTTTTTTTTTTTTCATCTCTCATTTTCTCTCGCATCCCTTTATCATTATCACTTGCTGACTTGCCTAGTATTTACGGATACCTCATTCGTCTTTCAAACTCTCACAACAGATCATTTTACAAAAATTTTACAAAAAAAAAGATAATTTAACTTTCTTTTCTTACCTTATTTGGTCTTGATTTTGATTTAAATTTATTTTGATGATAAAGATTTAAGATTGTGAGCTTTATTTTTTGCTTTGGCTTTTACTTTTACTTTTGTAGGTTTATTGTTTTATTCTGCAGATTTAAAATTTTTTTTTTCTTGAACTATTAGATTCGTGAGTAAAAAAATAGAATAACGACAATAATGATCCGTTATTGCCACTATTGCCTGTTACGCCATTATTTTACGATCGTTACTCTCCGTTTTTGCTGTGAATGAATTTCTCAACCGCTTTTTATCTAATAACGGTGACGGAGGATGACGCTACCGCAATTTTACGATCGTTATTCCGCTATTAAACCCTTATTTGAATTCCTAGGCCCTACATAAATATAAGGCCCAAAAGAAAATGTAAACTTCATAAATATGAGATAACACCATTTAAAACCTATTAGTGGGAAACATGATTAAACACATCATTTTAGTGGTTTTTCTAATGCTTCATATGATCCAATTTTATTACCCAGTCTTTGTAAATTTATTTGTGAACTCAATTTTTGCGAAATTGGTCCTACTCTGTATCTTCTAAATTTAATTTTTTTTACACATCAAATCAAAGTTACTACTCATTTCAGAAGTTCAACTAAAGAAATCTTAACTTGGCATTATTTAAGTTACCCTAGATGCATCTGCTGCATTTTAAAATGGCATCCTAGGACAGAGTGTATTAGCCTTGTGTTACATACCACCACCACACCCTCCCCCCCCCCCCCCCCCAAAAAAAAGGGGGGGGGGGGGAAGGTGTTTAGAACTATGAAAAAGATAGAATCTATATGAAAAAGGCCCAGAGAAGTTTCATGGCAATGATACTATAGAAAATTGAAAGACTGCTTACCTATTCCAACACTAGTTGCAACGGTTAATTCAGAGAAATCAATATTCCATCAGGATAAGGTAATAAAGGGTTATTGTTGAACATTGGAGATTCAAGAATTTTGTTCCATGTAGCAACCATTTCATCGTTTGCTACATAGCCTGAAACTCCACTTCTCTCTAAAGTTTGGCTCCTATAGTCATGTGGAGATGATGGCAGTGATATTGGTTTTTGAGAATATATTTTTTCCTTGGAAAGGTTATACAATGCAGACCTCCCACCGGCAATTTTATTGTGGCCATCAAGACGGAAATTTGATACCTAAAAGAACGAACAGAAAGCTTTAATGATATATTAATTTCATTAGCTACCTAAACCCTCTCAAGAGGAATGCATGCCCTAGTTTTTCATTTCAAGGCCAAGCCACTAACCAAAGATTTTGGGGAACTGAAAAATCAATGAAGAATATAAGAACAAAAGATAAGTGTAACCATTTGATGGCAATTTGCAATAATATGTATAGATTAATTTTGCAACTAATGTTAGTTTCTATTGCAATCACATTTTTTGAAATATTTGCACATTGCAAATGGCAGTGAAATTATCTAAGAGAAGAAAAAAAGGGAAATAACATGGCAACAAAACACGGTGTATGACTAGGTTTATAAACAAAGTGCATCCACAAAGAAGGAAAAAAACGTGTGCAAGAGGAAAAAGTTCCATAAATTGATCTCCTAACTTTATAAACATTAAGAAGATAAGAAACAAACATAAATCAGATGGGTCATCAGAATAACAATCATCAAAATGTGATTCTAACAGAGGGATAAAAAGCACATTTTCTTGCTCTCTTAATTTTAAGGCAATATAACTTCTGTTCAAAGGAATTTTCTAACATTAATACCAGCGAGGATAACTGCACCAATCTGAAAGCTTTCCTATGACTTATGACTCCCAAACTTATTAAAGGTCTCAGCTAATATAACCAATTTCATTTTTTTTTAATAAGTAGTTACAATGTAATTCCAAAACCCACAACAATCATATAAGAAAAATAGGGGACAGATGCTATGAAACAGCAGATAAAACCATCCCAAAAATATAAAATAAAGGATATTTATTTAAAACAAAATCAAACTTGCGATTATCAGTTGACACCCATATTGTGCCCATTTACCAATATCTCCTGAAATGATTGGCAGTTATGCCAAATGAATAGATCTGCATAGAAGCAACAAGGGAAAGACATGTTTGCCTACAAGGGGCTAGAACAAAAGACTTGCTAAAGTGCAGAACATCCTAACAACATATAGTTAAAAATTAAAAAGAAAAGAAAAACATACATTTTTCTGAAGATCTGGACTCTGATTCCTATCATTTGAAGAATAAGCAAAAGACCTATCTTCACCCCGATCTTGTAAAAGACAATTTTGCTTCAATGTTTCATTCATGGCTCTGACAGCCATGCAAAAATTCAGACATAATCCATGTTAAATCACTATATAACTGAATGTATGCCCCACAAATAAAAAGTCCAGAAAATGGCAGAAAATACACATCAATATCTAAACATGTTAAAATAACCCCAAAGGACAAACGAATGAATATAGGCATCACTTCATATGCGTGATCCAAATATATCAGTCAACTGGAACCTGAAAGACTACTAAGATGAACAGCTAGACAACTTCATTTTAAGCATTAATTGTTCAATTCAATATCTCAAATTAACATGTACAAAGCAAGAAGCCAACTTCATATGCAACCCTTATAGTAAGACACAAGTTGGGAGGATAATGACGATTATTAATTCCAAAAGCTATTACCTAGAATAATTTTTTTAAAAGAAAAAATGAACTAGATCTTTTTCCATCCATTACATAGGGTTCAAAGAAAAGAAATTTGTTTATGTAATCACCATAATTATTTCATACAAAGAAAGAGAATAAAGGAGAAAAAACAGGAAAGAGAGCCTGTTTAGAAATTGTTTTCCCTTTTCCATCTCCATTTTTAAATCAAATAAGGGTAATAAACAAATTCGGAAATAAAAAAGGAAATATACAATAAATTGTTTTCCAACATTGGGAAACCATTATTACAATTTTCCAAATTTAGTTATTCACGCCATTTTATTGATCATATTTTGAATGTAAGATGGAATAGAAAATAGAAGACAGTTTCTAAAACTAAACGGACGCTAAGGTTCCAAGGTATATGATGAGAGAGCAAATAGGAAAGCACAAAAAAAAATAAGTCCAAGTTCATGGCATCAAATTTATTGAATATTTTGAAGGAGAAAGCTGGAGAACAACTTGTTTAACTGCCACAATTTAAAGCATGGTACATAAAACTGCCAGCCAGAGAAAGTAAAGATTATGCAAATTGAACTAGTAAGTCAATATGCCAGAGACTAAACAACAATCCTAGCTGGAGAAAGTGAAAAGATTATGCAACTTAAAAAAGTCCATCAAACAAGATTGGTGACACTAGATTTAACATTTAGCGGACCTTGTATAAACAGAAACTGAGTAACTTGGGTAACAGCTATTTGGACCAGTAAAAGGGTAACCCGTGCCTTATTCATGCTGTTACTTATGCTTGTATTATAAACCCGAGCCAATGCAGTAGTGGGCAAAGCATATCTGTTCCCAATAAACTGGTTTAAAACCAAAAGCAGATCAGCCATCAAACTACAGATTTTTTATTTAATCAAATGGATACATTTTATTTCATTTTTCTTCATTTTTGAGGGAAAAAAAAAAAAGAAGCGGCACAGGGAGGATAGCTTATATTTTAAGATTTATCGCTGAGCCATCTCACACAGTTGCTTTCACACAAAGCAGAGACAAGGAAAGTTGTACTCCCCTCCAAAAAAGAATTGTATATCCACATTTTTTGTACCCTCCCCCTCCCTTTTTTGGCTGTGAGATATTTGTCCAAGAGATCTGAAGTTCACACAGCTATGAACTGGAAATATGCTGGACTACTAGGTTACATGCTAGAACCACAATCAGGGGTGAATCTAGGGAAGGCTGAGAGGGTCTTGCAGCCCCCTCAAGCTATTGAAAATTCAATTAAGAACAGCCTTCTTCAACTAAGAAAAAGGTAAAATACTACTTTTTCCTCATGGATCTTTGTTGGAGTGGACTAGAGAATTCTATGGAAGAGACTACCATGAGCCTCTAGATTCTGCTGGTGATATCACCAAGAAGGTGAGAGTGGAGATACCAGACTTTGATGGCAGATTTGATCCTGTCAAATTTGCTGATAGGCTGTGTATTATGGAGTATTATGATTGGTATGAAATATCAGATGAGAGACGAGTTCAATTTGCAAGAATGAAGCTTAAAGGACTTGCAAAAGTTTGGTGGAATGGTGTTGAAGGTGACATAAGGAGGTTTTGACAAGCACCTATTGGAACTCGGCAAGAGATAAAAGCTAAATTACGAGAGAAATACATGCTAGGCAATTCTTTCATCTTCGCCTACACGTGATGAGGCTTATTAAAATGGGTTATCCTACATCTAATAAATTTTCAAAATCCTGTAATCTTATATTCAAGTTGGGCTCCTCTACTTACTACCAATTGATTTTAGATTAGATGCTTAACAATGGTATCAAAGCCAGGACTTTCTTTTCGTTGCCCTTTCCTAATTTGCCACGTAGAAAGCTTCTTTTATCTTCGCCTAAGGCCTATTAAAGTGGGTTATCCCACATCTAATAAATTTTCAATATCCTATAGTCTTATATTCAGGTTGGGCCTGTTAAAGTGGGTTATCCTACATCTAATAAATTTCTAATATCTCATAGTCTTATATTCAGGTTAGGCCCCTTTATTTATTGCCAATTGGTTTTAGGTTAGATGCTTGACAATTGGTACTGAATATGGACTCAAAGACTCTAATAAAACCCTTTGATTGCAATTCATCAACTTGACGTTTAAGCTTTTCATGCTTTATAGGGCTCATTTTATAACTTGGTAGATTGTGTAGTTGTGCATCTAAGACTAGGTTAATTGCACGTTTAATATTACGGAGAAGGGACAATTTATCAGCCAAATCAGCTGGTACCACATCAGAAAAATCTTCCAACAAATTTTATTAACTTTCAAAAATTATTTAAAATAATTAATCTCAAGATTATTCACATTTTAAATAAAATATTTTATTTAAAAGGGATATAATTGGAGCAATGTAATATAATATATCCTTTCCTTTCTTTTCCACAGCTTAACCTAATAAAGTTTGTGATCAATCCATTCCTTTCCTTTCCCTTACTCATTTTAGCTATTCAAACAAGGGAATGGAGTATCATTTCCTTTCTTTTTAAAAACTCTATTTTCCTTTCCTTTCCTTTGCTAATTAAAATGCTAACATAGGCTTAGGGTGCAAAGTGAGGTTGACATCATTATATAAGAAATGGTAGGTATTTTCCTTCTTACAAGATAGACATCATGATCATAAAACCAAGGATGACGCAATAATATGCAACATTCATGGGGAATACATCACACCAAATAGAATCCTCCTAGGAACTGGAAGAAATAGATACTAGACAATGATTTCTTATTGGGATGGTAGTGTTGTCAATCCTAGCAACATAATATGGTCCGAGGGTGGTTTTGTAGGCAGCTTTAACCTCTCAACCGTAGATGATGAAACCATATTCATACAACTGCCACCATCAGTTACCAGCTTAAGCAGTTCCTTCCCACAAGTAACCAAAGTTTGAAAATGGTAGTTCTTCTCCAATATTCTTTTTTTTATTTTGGAGCAGCAAGTTTGCACCTAACCACCATTTGGAGAGAGTTGTCTACATCAGAATCCATTAGGTCTTCAGCTTAAAATTCTGCCTCTTGATTTCCTTCTAGTTTCATCTTCATTTGGACCTTTCCTTGTTGACTCCCAATGAGCAAATTAGATTTAGATGTGCACTGGAAAGCCATGTGCGCTTTACCTCCACACTTAATGTCTTGAAGGTTTTACTACCTTTATTCTTCTTAGTGGCTGCATCCTTGAATTGATAAGCAACTTTCTTCAAAGTGGAGCTCGTAGATATTCTTCCATGTCTAGAGCCACTTGGAAAGCATATTCCAAGCTATATAAAGGCTATCTAAGAAGCTCTCTTCTAATTCACCCTTAAGCCAGATTTGAATCTTGCTAAGGTGTGATGAGAATCTTTTAGTAGTTGGTGTTAAAGTGGGTTATCCCATATCTAATAAATTTCTAATATTCTGTAGTCTTATATTCAGGTTAGGCCCTTCACTTATTGCTGATTGGTTTTAAGTTGGATGCTCAACACCAACTTTATCGACAGCTAAATGAGACTTGGTGAATGTGTGTGGACAGCCAAGCCATTAACAAGATTACCATCAAATACCTTTTCTCAATTCCATGGTTTGATGATATGCTGAATGGTTAGTCATACCTTTTGATCTTTGCAATGAACCTAGCACTTTCATGCGGATGATGATGTGGGTAGTCCAGCCTTTCATTGGAACATTTCTAGTTTTATATGTCGATGATATACTGCATTATATAGCAAGACTAATAACACATTTCCCATCTTCAACAAGTGATGAGCATTCTCCACTAAGAGAAGCTTTACATCAACATGAAAAAGTGTTCTTTTATGAGTTCTAGTATAGTATTTTTGGGTTTCATTGTTTCTTCTAAGGGTGTGGAAGCTTTTATCCAAAAATGCTTAGTGCTATTGTAAATTGGTGACCCCCTCCAACATTACAAGAAGTGAGGAGTTTCCATGGATTAGCTACTTTCTGTCGTAGGTTTATTCACAATTTCAGAACCAGTATGTCTCCAGTTACTGATTGTATGAAGAATAGGCAGTTTTCATGGACAAAGGCAGCATCAAAAGCCTTTAAGGAAGTGAAGAAATGCTTGAAAAAGGCACTTGTTCTACGATTACCTATGACTAAGATTTCTATGCAGAAGAGCAAACTCTACATTATTGGCATCATTATCTCGTTATTAAAGAATTTGTAATCTACTTTGACCATGAAGCTTTTAAGTATATCAATGGACAGAAAAAGTTGAATTCAAGGTATGGCAAATGAGTGCAGTTTCTTCAAGCGTATGTGTTTGTCCTTAAACATAAGGCTCAAATTGAGAACAAAGCTGTCGATGCTCTAAGCAGGGTGGTTTATGTGCTTACTATCATGTCCATCCAAGTTGTAGGGTTCAAGGTCTTAAAAGATGAGTACCTAGATGTCGAGATTTCAGCATTATATATGCTAATTTGCTCGCTGGTCAATAGAAGGAAATGTGCTGATTTCTTCCTATGAGATGGCTACCTATTTATGTGGAGTCGACTTTGTTTGACCTATATTCATGGATTATATGGGAATTACATGGACAAGGTCATTTTGGACAAGAAAAGACCACTGCAATGGTGGTGGAGAGATTTTATTGGCCAATCCTCATGCATGATGTTGCTAAATTAGTCTCTCAATGTAGAACGTGCCAATTAGCAAAGGGAACTGTTCCACATGAACCTTGGCAAGATCTAAGTATGGATTTTGTCCTAGGTTTGCCAAAGACCATTTAAGGCCATGAAACTACTCTAGTGGTGGTTCACAAATTTTTTAAAAGGGCACATTTCTTCCCTTGTTCTAAAAATTGCAAATGCTGTCCATGTGGCTAAAATATTCTTCAAAGAGGTAGTGACACTCCATAGGCAGCCTACAACTATTGTCTCAGAGAAGGATGTGAAGTTTACATGTTATTTTTGCCAAACTTTGTGGCATTTGGTGAACAAAAAGCTAAAATTTTCTACCACCTTTTATCCATAAACAGATGGGCAAACTGAAGTTTGTCAATCAGAGTCTCTTTGGTAATTGGTCAAAGAAAAGCTTACTACTTGGGATTTGATCTTACCTATGGCAGAATTTGAGTACAACAGCCCAGTAAAAAGAAAAGGGCACAGTCCATTTGAGATTGTGCTAGGTTTGCAGCCAATGAAACCAATCGATTTGATTCCCTTACCTCTTTTAGCTCATCCTAATGCTGAAGGTATGGATTTTGCAGAACATATTCAGCAAATTCATGCTGATGTACACAAGAAAATACCCACCAGCAATGCCTCCTACAAGATTCAAACAGATTTACATCGCAGGCATAATGAATCTGAGGTTGGTGATCAGATATGGCTCATGTGAGGCCAGAACAATTCCAAGCCAACATGTATAAGAAGTTGCTAGAAAGGAATGTAGTCTCTACAAAATTTTGATGATCAACTCTAATACCTATGTTCTAGACCTTATGGGCAGCATGGGTATTAGTAACATTCTCAACATTGAGGATCTTACTCTTTATCCTGGACATATTGATGTCTCTAATGGTGAAACTACTGCTACTCACTGACCACCAGCTTCTGATGTTCCTGATGAGATTGAAGACATTGTGGATAGCACTATTATGAATTCTAAGAATGATGGGTCTCAAAGGTACCTGGTGAAATGGAGAAATAGGCCATCATCAGATTGCACTTGGATTTCTAGTGGGGAATTTCGGCAACTCAATCATGACCACTATGAGAGATACCACTCTTTTAATTCATCAGAGTCGAGTTCTCTCAAGTCGGGGAGAGATGATTTAAGATGGGAATCTGGTAAAGTCCATAGGAGCAGGGGCAAGGACAACAATGCAAATATTATGACATGGCAAGATTCTAAAGTTGAACTTGGCATTGACATGCTACCACCTAAGTAAAAACCCTACCACTTTGGGAGAATGTTGGTTGATTATCATTAAGATGCTTGCTGCCACTTAAATAAAGGGCCTATCCATCTAGGACATTACGAAGATGCTGGTTTTCTTCTGATATTTTCTATAGCAGGCCTGCCTAAACCTTGATCGCCTATATATTTGGGAGATTTTTGTGTTTTTGGTAGAATTATGCAGAGAGAAATTAATTGAGTGTTGAATGTGTAATGCATTCCTAGGGAGTGATTCCCTAATCCTAAGTGTGTTTTCTGAAGTTGTTGTCTTCCTTGATTTCAGTTTTCATAGTTCACCTAATTTCCCTTTGTTTCCCCACTCCTAATTTTCTGATTGCTTATGTTAGCATATGAACAAAGTTGTCAAGTCTTATTCTTTCTATTTTTATTGTTTGAACCTGAACTTTAAGTTCTAAATGAGCCTCTATCTAGTTTAAGTGTGCTGTTTACAAAGATCCTACACCATCAATCCTAGAAGAATTGGTTGACTCAAATCAAGCAATTAATTCCCTGATTTTCTGAGATTGTACAGAGTGTGCAGCTGTAGAATAGTTTTGTTTCTTCCCTTATTTAGTTGCTAAAATCTGGCCATTAATTTCTGGTTGATCCTAAGAGATTTCCTCCTAATTTTGTGTAATTTAGTTTCCTAGGGTAGTCACCATTTTACTCTATAAATTGTAAAGTTTATAAGTCAGATTTCTCACTCATTAATCTTTACAACCCTTTAAATTTCTTTTATTAGACTTATATAAGTCAAAATTCTGTCTCATATGCTATTTTAACTTTTATATGATCACATTAATCATGTCTATATAGAACCACCCCCCCCCCAAGCAAAATTTCTGGCTTCGCCCCTGACCATAATAATCTAATATATGCACAAATACTTACAGCAAGTATCCTGAGTTCTGATATAAATTTATGCACTTCAGATAAGGTTCATTTAAAATCGTCAACATACTAGCACATTTAAGCAAGCTATAGATATTCTTGGTCCCACCTATAATTATCACCAAAAAGCAATAATGTTGCTATACAGAAACTTTTTTCAATCTGTTGATCCCTATTCTTAGCACATTGCCTATGTAATCAAGCACTAACATGGTTGATATATCATATAATTTGGAAACATGCAAAATATTTCAGTAGTCAAAAAAATACAAAAGAGAAGAGGAACTAGAAGTCTTGGATTTCTACACTCGAAAAAAAACTGGGAAGGCACCTTGAAATAGAAATAAGTAATCTTAAATTACTAGAAGAGTTAAATACAAAAATTGACCCCTATACTTTATACTTTCTGTTAACATTGGCACTGGTATCTAAAAATTAAAATTCTCGATCCAATATCCAAACTAGATTTTGGTCACAAACTTTACCCCAAAACTAAACTCCATTAAAAAAATGACACGTCTAAGATGAATAATTAAAGGATGCCGGCTGTCATTAAAATTCCACATCATTAAGTAAATTGAAATAGAAAATTGTGGGGTAATTTTTTTAGGGTTGTAATTTCAGGTTTTATTCTCCCTATTTCCTTCTACTATCTTAATTCTTCACTCTTTTTCACTTTTTGCTTCTTTAAATTATTGTTTACACTGACAAAAATCAAAATGCTAGTTCAACATGCATGTGCCTTGGTTTGTGAAATTATGTTTCCGTTTTTAACAACTAATGATTTGACTTTGGGTGTTGTTTTCTTAAGCCTTTATGATGAATTGACCCTACTTGATTTTGGAAGTGCTTAGCAAAGAAGACCTGGCTCTATAATTTCAGAGAACAATACAAGGCAAAAGTTTCCTTAATCCCCATTCCTCTTCCCTTTCAAAGTGTAGATGACAAAAGCAAAAAATCATTTATGTATATTTCATGATAATTTGTTTTCAATAGCTGAAAGGTCTTTGTACCTTACATCATCCAAGCCAAGTAGGACAAATGAAAGAGACATGGTTTCTTTTTTACAAGTGTTTTTGGACTGAAATTGAACTTCAACCCAAGACTTTAAAGGTCAATCCCAGTTGCTAATAAAAGATTGATGAGGGAAGGGGATCTACTCTTTGCCATTTGAAGAAGCGAAGAGGGAGGAAGAAAGAGTGAAAAAAACAAGACAGTAGAAGGAAATAGGGAGAATAAAGCCCAAAATTATAACCCTAAAAAAATTACCCATAATTTCTTATTTCAATTTACTTAATGACATGAAATTTTAATGACAGCTGGCAGCCTCTAAACACATCATTTTTTTTCTAACGGAGTTTGACTTTTAAGATAAAGTGTGTAACAGAAATCAAGTTCAGGTACTGGAAAGGATTCTAATTTTTTAAGTACTAATGTGACAAAAAAGTATAAAGTACAAGAGTCATTTTTGTATTGAACCATACAATAACAAAAACCAAATTGCTAGGGAAAAAGGATAAGGAAAAGAAAGATAGACTAGCCAAGCATCAGATAAAAGCATGCCATAACTCTTAACAAGAAAAAAATCAACCTTACAATATCATCACTGATCTCTGGAGTCATGCTAATGCTTCTTCTTCTTATTCTACGAGTTTCTGATGTCGATGCACCATCTGATCTGTAGCCAGAATTACAGTTCAAAGATAACAGTAACAATTAGTGCACAATTTGGTACTTCATTCTCAAGTTAGTTTACAGACACGGGAAAAGGGAATGGACATTAGACTAATAAAAGCAAGTACATTATTTTCATTAAGTCAAGGTTAGTATATTAAACTAAAAGCAGACATTCCAATTCAGAACATCACCAGCTTGAGAAGCAAGAGAACACTACCAGATACATGAACAAATGCCTATACACAGAGCACCATAATCTATTGAAGAAATTCAAGAGAATTTTATTTATGACTTCTTAAGAAACTTTCTAGAGTACAAGAGTATATATATAGCTAAAACATCAAATCTAGCAAGTCCCATGGTATCTTAAAGATAATAACAAATCACCTAAAAATCCTCTAACAATAAATGGAAACTACCAAGTAAGAAGTTGATCAATGAACCAAATACCTTTTATTTAGGAAACAACCAAAATACTAAATGAATGATACCTAATCAAATCTGATTAGGAATCGGTTTTCCACACTCCCCTCAAGTTGGGTGGTAGATATCAATCATACCCAACTTGGACTTCAAATTCTCAAAATTGCCACAATGAAAAGCCTTGGTGAGGATGTCTGATGTTCTGTTGGAGTGTAGACCAGTTTGACTACGCCTTCTTCAATCTTCTCTTTGATGAAGTGGCAATCAATCTCTATATGTTTCGTTCGATCATGATGAACAGGATTCTTGGCAATGTTAATGGCATCTTTATTATCACAAAACAGTTTCATTGAATTTCCAGCTGACTTCTTCAGTTCTTGTAGTATTCTCTAGCCAAATTCCTTCACAAATTCTGTGAGACATAGCCCTAAATTCAACTTCAGAATTACTTTGAGCTACCACTACTTGTTTCTTGCTCCTCCAAGTGACCAAGTTGCCCCACACATATCTACGCCCTCTTCAATCTTCTCTTTGATGAAGTGGCAATCAATCTCTATATGTTTCGTTCGATCATGATGAACAGAATTCTTGGCAATGTTAATGGCTGCTTTATTATCACAAAACAGTTCCATTGAATTTCCAGCTGACTTCTTCAGTTCTTGTAGTATTCTCTAGCCAAATTCCTTCACAAATTCTGTGAGACATAGCCCTAAATTCAACTTCAGAATTACTTTGAGCTACCGCTACTTGTTTCTTGCTCCTCCAAGTGACCAAGTTGCCCCACACATATCTACAATACCCTCTAGTTGACCTTCAGTCTGTCACAAAACCAGCTTGATCTGCATATGAGAAAATCTCCACATCTCTATTTAGTGTTTTTCTAAAGTGCAACCCTTTGCCCTGATTTTTTTTCAAGTATTGAAGGATCCGATATACTGCCACCATGTGTGTCTTTGTAGGATTGTTCATAAATCTACTCACCATACTTACAAAGAAGCCAATGTCAAGTCTAATGTGCGCCAAATAAATTAATTTTCCCACAACTCAGTAGTATCTGTTTTGGTATGCAAGAGGACTTCCATCTCCAGTTCCCATCTTGACATTTAGGTCCATCGAAGTATCCATTGGTTTGCACCCGAGCATCCCTGTCTTTTTTAGAAGATCAAGTACATATTTCCGTTGTGAAACAAAAATACCATTTCTCGATCGAGCTACTTCCATGACAAGAAAATATCAAAACTATCCCAATTTGAATTGGCAGACAAGTATAGGAAGGATCAGATGATAGCTCAATCTCCCAAGTTGATATTCCCTAAAACTCTCCCCCTAAATATCGGCTTTGGGATTGAATGGCTGATTCTCAAAGAAGGTGATATCCGTATTAGTGTAAAACTTTCCAGTAGTTGGTGAATAACTTCTGTAGCTTTTTTGGTTAGATGAATAGCCAAAAAAATATACACCTAAGTGATCTGGAGTCTAGTTTATTGCGTTGTTGTTGGTGTGTATGAACAAAGGTAGTACATCCGAATACTTTGACTGGCATGGAGGAAATGATTTGGACATGAGGGTAGGTTTTGAGAAGTGTTTAACAAGGGGTTTGGAATTTTAGTACTCAAGAAGGCATCCTATTGATAAGAAAAGCTGCCATCAGGATTGCCTCTCCCCAAAAATGTTTCGGGACATGAGAGGCTAGCATAATAGATCTTGCAACTTTCATCAGGTGTCTATTCTTCAGCTCAGCAACTCCGTTTTGTTGAGGAGTTTCAGTACATGAGCTTTGATGAATAATTCCTTGATCTAACAAGTAAGATCCAAGAACTGAGTGATAGTATTCTCGCCCATTATATGTTCTGAGCACCTGAATTTTTGCTTGAAATTGAGTTTGCACTATCTTGTTGAAATTTTGAAATATTGAACTAACCTCTGACTTGTCTTTCATGAGGAACAGCCATGTAACTCTAGTGTGATCATCAATGAAGGTAACAAACCATCTAGAGCCTATAATATTGTTAATCCTCAATGGTCCCCAAACATCACTATGGATCATAGAAAAATGATGAGTTGATTTATACGGTTGACTTGGATATGAATTGCAAGTGTGTTTGGGAAACTAACAAATTTCACATTGATAAAACTCAGAACCTTTATTGAATAAATCAAGGAACAATTTTTTGAGGTACAACAAATTTGGATGTCCTAAATGATAGTGCTATAACATGATTGTATTTTCTTTACTCTTACTAGAAGATGAAACCGAACAAGCACTCTTCCATGATTGTCTCTTAGCTTCTTCATCTCTAAAAAGATAACGTCCAACACACATCCTAGCATTGCCAATCTTCTTCCCCGAATCCAAGCCCCTAAATTCACACATGTTGGAAAGAAATTTAGTAACACAATTAAGATCTCTCGTAATTTTACTAATAGACAGAAGGTTGCAATCTAAATTAGGGACATGAAGAACAGAGTCAATTGTTATGTCCTTTGAAATAACGACTGAACCTGTCCCAACTACGCAGGAGTGTGACCCATCTGCTATTCAAATTGTGAGGTTTTCGGAACATGGGCTGTATTCATGGAACACCAATGCATCACTAGTCACGTGGTCTAATGCACCTGAATCAACAATCCAAGATCTTGATTTTTCACTTTGCACAAGTAGAGCATTGAGAAAATTACCTTTTATGTAACAGACGCTATGCTTACAATTGACCCAGTGTTCTGAAAAGATTGCTAAACAATTTTCTAAAGGAGTTCCAACTGCTCTTTATTGAACGGGCTTGATTTCAGGGGTGTTGGAGCTGTCTTAGTGATGGCAGAATTTCCATGACTCTCTCAAATTCGAGTAGAACGTGATTTGTAGTCAGTAGGATTTCTATGGATTTGCTAACAATTTTCCCATACGTGTCCTGCCTTTTAATAGTAGTCACACTAAGGTCTGTTACCTTTATTCTGTCGATTTTCACCACCTTGGTAGGATTTTGGTCCTCGTACAGCAAAGCTGAATTTTCTGTTTCTTGTGGATTGCATGTTGTCCCTAGCATCACTTTCCTTCTACTCTCTTCTCGGTGGACCTCAGAGAAAACTCCTCGGATGCTGGGTGATGGCTTGATGCTAAGAATTCTCCCACGAATATCATCAACGTTCTTCTTTAGACTAAGTAGAAACTTATAAACTCGGTCATTCTCCACTATTTTCCTATATTGTTGGCTATCATCAGGGCATTTCCATGCTTTTTCTTCAGATATATCTAATTGCTGCCAATAATGAGTTAAGAAATTAAAATATTCCATGATAGAGGAGTCTCCTTACCACAAGTCATGTAGAGTGCTTTTGATCTCAAATATTGCAAACATATTGTCTATGTTGGAGTAGGTTTCTTTCGTAGCATCCCAAATGTCCTTGGCAATTTTGTAGTGTATGAAATTCTCACCAATCTCGTTGATCATAGAATTGATCAACCACAAAATTACCATGCTATTCTCCAACTTCCAAGTTCAATACTTCGGGTCATTCTCGCTAGGTGAAACAACCATTCCCGTAAGAGAATCTTCCCTACCTTTTCCACAGACAAACACCATCACTGATTGGGACCATTGGATGAAGTTTTGTCCATTGAGTTTGTGACCAATGATAAGCTAAATAAGGGGCTCAGACACACCTATGCTGCTGGCCATGGCTACACTCCCCCTCAAGTTGGGTGGTAAATGTCAATCATGCCCAGCTTGGACTTCAGATTCTCGAAGTTGTTTTGTGAAAGAGCCTTAGTGAGCATGTCTGCAGTTTGGAGACATGTGGGAGTACAAACTAATCTAACAAATCCTTTATCTTTTCTTTGATGAAGTGACAATCAATCTCAACATGTTTAGTCCTATCATGATGAATAGGATTCTTTACCATACTTATAGCAGCTTTGTTGTCACAGAATATCTTCATGGATTCTTTTGCAAAGACCTTTAACTCCCCTAATAACCATTTCAGCCAAATTCCCTCACATATGTCATGAGACATAGCTCTAAACTCAGCTTCCATGCTACTTCTAGCCACCACAAATTGCTTCGTGCTTCACCAAGTAACCAAATTTCCCCACACATAGATACAATAACCAGTAGTTGCTTTTCAGTCAATAACGAATCCAGCCCAATCAGCATCAATGTAAATTTCAACATTTCAGCATGATGTCTTTTTAAAAAACAACTCTTTGCCAAAACTCCTTTTTAGGTACTGTAAGATTCGATACGCAATCCTCAAGTGTTCCTCGATTGGCTTGTTCATGAATTTGCTTACCATGTTAAGCATCCAACTTACTACCAATTGGTTGTAAGTGGAAGGGCCCAACCTAAATATTAGACTACAGGATATTAGATATTTATTAGATGTGGGATAACACCACACTAATAGGCCCTTATCACATGTAGGAGGAGATAGAAGAAGCCTACTACATGACAAATTTGGAAAGGGCAACAGAAAGGAAATCCTAGCTCTAATACCATGAAGAAATTCATGAGAATTTTATTTATGAATTCTTAAAAAACTTTCTAGAGTATAAAAGTATATATATAGCTAAAACATCAAATCTAGCAAATCCTATGATATCCTAAAGATAACAACAAATCACATAAAAATCCTCTAACAATAAATGGAAACTACCAAATAAGAATTTGATCAATGAACCAAATCCCTTTTATTTAGGAAACAACCAAAATACTAAATGAATGACACCTAATCATATCTGGTTAGGAACTGATTTTTCACATCTATATTTCAAGAACAATGGTGAATAGGGTCAATAAAAAAACTTGGTTAAAATAAAGAAATATGTTTTGAAGAAAACTCCAAACACAGCCCCCCACCTAACTTGAAGAACTAAAGGAAAAAAATTTTGTGACAACATTAAAAGATTTTGGGGGGAAGGGGGATGGAGACTTGCATATTTTGACATGAAGCCACAGGTTCACTGCAACTTTATTATCAAAGTATACAAAATGATACATTCATCAGTAATCATAAAAAACATGTTTTTCAGTAAACAAATGAACCAAAATCATGATTTCTGAATGAAAAAAAGGTGGGTTATCTTTACTGAAAAAGGATCATATGAAAGAACCTCGATGTAGCAATGTCATCAGCATAATCTCTAAGTGAATTCCTATCACCGTTTAGCATCGACCTTGTAAGTGCTTGAAAAGATGGATGCTCTGGACTACGAAGACATTAAAATTTTGAAAAGAACAAAAATACTAACGATTCTTTTCCTTTTAGAGATAGATACTCTCATAAAACTCTTATTGCCTAAACGAGGGAGAACAGAAAAAGAGGTTTGACATAAAGATTTTAGCCTGTAAATTTGTTATACACCTTTAGTTCAATATTCCTCTTTATACAAATTTAGGTTATTTTGTCTATTTTATATGGTTATGAATTTTACTTATTTCCAATTTTTAGGGTTTTAGGGTTACATTTGGCATTTTGCATTTTAATAGGGTTTAAGGTTTAGCTTACAAATATCTATCTTATTTTAGTTTCAATTAGGTTTAGGATGATGAATATTGAGATTGCCTCCCATTGACCCTTTTTTTTCTCCCCTTATTATTCTATTCCTTTCCCTATTTCCTCTGTTTCTTCCCAATTGTTGCTGCATATCTCAGATTTTCCCTCTAAATTAATATTATGTATCTCTTTCCCTAACTTGTTGTACATCATTACATAACCATGTCATCTCCTCTACAACTATATTAGCATATATAAATCCAAAACACAAAAGGGTTGGAGAGGAACCTGGAACTGCTAGTCCGCTGTTCAGCAATAAAACCTTTTGCCAGCTACGATGCCAGAAAGTAGTAGTGATGTTGGGTTCACTATGTGACAAACTAAGGGAGCAAAACAAAGAATAATAAGATAAATAAATTAGAAATTTATAATATCAAACTGTAGCACATAATTTTCAATCAAGCAGGCCTTTTATCTCATGAGAGGTCATAATAACTATTACCTTAACCTCCCATCAATAGAGGTGGAAGACCATAACATCATATTCCGCAGTGAAGCACCAGTTACATTGGCAGACCCATCAAATTTTTTATGGTGAAAGTTCTCATTTTTTTCAGTACTGCAGCAAACCAATCGACAATTATAACATTTTACTTATCCAAGAAAAAAAAAAGACAACAATAACTTTCTCAACGTCTCACAAGCATTTTTGACCAAGTACATTATGTCAAAGAAGATCAAACGGAAACTTATATACAATTTTGGAATGTGTCAAATGCCATCTGCTAACCTGCCAGGATCAACTCTCTCAGAAAATCAATAGAGAGGACTATTTGGCTCCAATGGTGAATCACAGGAGTCATTTTCAGCAGAATCACTCTCCCCTGCTGCTGAAATATGGGTCATAAAAATAGCTTTTGTTGATTGTGGTATCAACTGGCCAGGAAACCGTATAAGATCAACCAGTAGCTCCACAGAATTTAACACAACCATCACGGACATATGCTTATATGAATCTGCACACTCAACAGCCCCATCATTTGGCAAAGCCGGAAAGAATGACTTGGTAAAAATTGGCATGCCTTGCAGTTATAGATTTGACAATCGGAAATAAAAAATCCCTTGGAAAATCTTCTATTTCATTCAGCTTATTTCACAAGGTTTAGAAATTAGAAACTGATATATGGTACATATCAAAGAAGAAATAAATCACTTGATCTAACCTAACAATTGATGAGAGTGGGAACACAAGAAGACCTTACCGACATGAACCTACTTTCAAGCCCCACAGTATCAGCTAAAACTTAACAAAAAATTGCTCAGGGATGACATGAACCATGCTTTATTTGCCCCAGCAACTGGACACTTCGATTCTCAAACATGTGAGGGGTTTCTTCTAGTGCAAGTTTTGTTGGACTTTCCGCAGTTGGACATTTATAAAAATCAGAAACGTAGGTAAATATAGCAGGAGTTCCATAAAGAAAAACAAACAAACAAAGCATTTATCAACAACCAAATTAGAACTTTGATTAAAATAAAAAAAAAAAACCCAAAGAAATGCTTATAAATGGGCTTCCAACAGGAATACGAGTATTAAAATGAAATGATAAAGAATAAGAAGTTATAGTCTTCTCCCATATTCAAGGATTGATGTAGCCAGCTTTTAATATGGGTTTCAAGTTCTATTTATTTATTCATGTTAACGTGGGAAACTGAAATTAAACTATATGCAGACATAAGAATTTACTCTATCAATGTTTCCTAATTTATAAATTTTATTCAAGAAATGTAATGACTCGTCCATGTCCCAAACATAAATACCAGCATTTTTTTATGTACCATCTACTCTTCAAAATTCTCCTTATAATCTTTTCATCTCTGTTACAGGCCAGGTTTATTTCAGGCAAATTTTCTTAAACTGTCTTTATTCTATGGGAGACAAATTGTTGACAGCAATTAGGATCTCTTTCCTGATTTGTTGGGATTTATTTTCCTGGTCATTATTTAGTTTTATTTGTTTCTATGTTTGGATTATTGTGTCCTGATTTTATGAAATTTTTTGTAAATGTTGGTTCCTCTACATATTTGAGGATTATCTCTCAATAAAAGTACGAGAACATTGTTTTTTATCTCTGTTTTCATGGTATCAAAGCAAGGTTTGCTCTGGTTTTTTCTTTCCTAATGGAAAAAACAACGATAACCGGTGCCTCTCAAGAGAGTGGATCAGAGGTGACTTTTGAACCAATTACTACACCTACTCCAAAGTGCACAATAGCACAAAAAGATAATTATCTCTTGGCTTTGGGTGCAAAATCAGAGTCTGAGAAATCTTGGATTATAGATTCTAGGGCAACCAACCATATGATTGGATGCCATGAATTGTTTTCAACATATAATCCATGTCCTGGAAATCTTAAGATTCGTATTGCTGATGAATCACGATCTTCTGTTGCTGGAAAAGGAAACATTAAAATTTCTAATATGACACTATTTTCAGTCTTGCATGTTCCTAATTTAGTATGTAATTTAGTGTCTTAGTAAATTGACAAAAGACTTCAATTGTGTGGCTAAGTTCTATCCTTCATATTGTGAGTTTCAAGATTTACCTTCAAGGAGGATAATTGGCAATGCTAAGGAGCATGAGGGTTTATACTATCTTGAGGATCCTCAACAAGTGAATAAACAAGTATTGGCTCAAAGTGGTGAATCTATTTCTATTTCTAGTGAAATTATGTTACGGCAAAATAGATTAGGACATCCTAGTTTTCCATAACTAAAAACTCTTTTTCCTCTCTTTTTAAGAATAAAGATGTCCATTCCTTTCATTGTGAAACTTGTCAACTTGCCAAACACACTCATGTTCCTTATCCTAGTCATCCATATAGATTTTCTAAACCTTTTTCTTTGGTGCATAATGATATTTGGGGACTTTCACGGGAAAATAACATAACTGGAACTAGGTGGTTCATAACTTTTATAGATGATCACACACGAGCTTGTCGAGTTTACTTATTAAAAGACAAATCTGATGCTAAGACAATTTTTCAACAATTTCACAAAATGATTCAAACACAATTTCAAGCTCAAATCTAAATTTTTCACACAAACAATGGGAGGCAATACTTCAATTCAATTCTTGGTGATTATCTAAAAGAAAATGAGATTTTTCACCAAAGTTCTTGTATTAGCACCTCCCAACAAAATGGGGTTGCCGAACGTAAAAATCATCATCTATTAGAAGTTACTCGTGCTATCATGTTTACCAATAATGTTCCTAAGTTATTTTGGGAAGATGCTATTTTAACAGTCTCATACTTGATCAATAGACTTCCTAGTAGAGTTCTCAATTTCAAAACACTATTGAACATGTTACTTGAATCATATCCTCAAACTAGGTTGTTTACTTATTTACCCCCAAAAGTCTTTGGTTGCACAGTTTTTCTTCACAAAAAAAGTCCATCTCATGAGAAACTAGAACCTAGAGCTATAAAATATATATTTATTGGGTACTCTCCTACTCAAAAAAGGTATAAGTGCTATTGTCCATCCACAAAACAAACATTCGTCTCATTAGATATCACATTGTTTGAAAATCAACCCTTGTACCCAAAACCAACTCTTCAGGGGGATATACTAGTTGAAGATAGGCTTTGACATTTTTCCATGACACTTCCTGCAACATCAGCTATTCCTATTGTGTCACTAGCAGAAGCTAAGTTGGAAACAAGGACATATTCATCTATGCTCAGTCCTCAACAAATAATAGAGCTTTGTGTTTATCCACAACATGAACTACAGCCTTAGAAAGTACAAACTTTTATGCCCCAGCCCCATTGTCAAGAATCTAATTTGCAAGTAAATTCTAAATCAGAAAATGCTAAGCCTATAGCACCATCACTAGTGAAAACTAATCCACAAGTGAATTTTGAATCAGAAAATGTTGTACCTACAACACCATCACCGGTGAATAGTCACCTGACAATCTAGACATACCTATAGCACTCAGGAAGGGTGTAAGATCATGCACTAAACACCCGTTGTCCAATCATCTATCCTACAATCATTTGCCTACAACATTTTGTGCCATGATAGAAAAGGTTGAGGTAACTAAAATCCCACAAAATATTCAATTATTCATGAAGCTCTTAAAATCCTAGAATAGAAAGTTGCTGTACTTGAAGAGATGAGAGCATTGAAAAGGTACGAGACTTGGGATGTTGTGGAGTTACCTAAAGGAAAAACACCAATTGGATGTAAATGGATGTTTATTATTAAGTATATTCAGATGGTGGAATAGACAGACACAAGCCCACCTAGTTGCAAAGGGATTTACTCAAACTTTTAGAGTTGACTACACTAAAACCTTTGTTCCAGTTGCTAGGTTGAATGCTATAAGGGTACTACTTTCACTAGCTGCAAATCTTGACTAACCATTACACCATATGGATGTCAAGAATGCCTTTCTTAACGAGGAGCTGTATGAAGAAGTATATATGGACTTGCTTCCTGACTTTGGAAGGGGAAACAATGACAAAAAGGTATGCAAATTGAAGAAATCTCTCTATGGTTTGAAACAGTCACCAAAGGCTTGGTTTGATCGCTTTGCAAAATCAGTAAGGAGACATGAATTTAGCCCAGGATAAACCGATCATACTCTTTTTCTCAAACACTCACAACATGGAAAAAAGACTATTTTGATTGTTTATGTTGATAATATTATTTTGATAGGTGATGACACTAAAGAAATAGAGCAGTTAAATAAAATTCTTGGAAAAGAATTTGAAATTAAGGATCTTAGACAATTAAAATACTTTGCAGGGATGGAAGTTGCAAGGAGCAAGAATGGTATTATTATTTCTCAAAAAAAACATACAATTGATCTTTTGAAAGAAATTGGTATACTTGGCTATAAACTAATTGATACACCTATAGATCCTATTGTGAAGTTTGAAAGAAAATGAGGAATTCCAGTAGATAGGGGGAGATATCAACGACTAGTTGGAAGGTTGATCTACTTGTCTCATACAAGACCTGATATAGCCTTTGCAATTAGTGTAGTGAGTCAGTATCTGCATTCTCCACTTGAGGAGCATCTTGAAGCTCTATATCGGATCTTAAGGTATTTAAAAAACACACCAAGTAAGGGGTTATTATTTGAGAAGAATGAACAAAGAAATGTGGAAGAATTTACAGATGCAGACTATGCAGGATTAATTGAAGACAGAAGATCTACTTTTGGGTATTGTACAAAGGTTTGGGGTAATCTTGTCACATGGAGGAGCAAGAAACAGTCTATTGTTGCTCGAAGCAGTACAAAAACAGAATTTAGAGCCCTTGCACAAGGAACTTGTGAACTTATTTTGCTGAAAAGACTTTTAGAAGAGTTGAAAATGTCGATGGAATACCTTATGAAGTTGTATTGCAATAATAAAGCTTCTATAAGTATTGCTCATAATCCAATGCATCATGATCAAACAAAGCATGTGTAAATTGAAAGGCATTTTATCAAAGAGAAGATTGATATGAGAGTGATCTATATGGCCTATGTTCCTACAAAGCAACAAGTAGCAAACATCCTAATAGAGGGACTACCTAAACCGAACTTTGGTGATGCTTGTTGACAAGCTGAAAATCATAAATATCTACTCTCCAGCTTGAGGGAGAGTGTTGACAACAATCAGGATCTATATTCCTGGTCATTATTTAGTTTTATTTGTTTCTATATTTGGATAATTGTGTCCTGATTTTATGAAATTTTCTGTTAATGTTGGTTCCTCTATATATTTGAGGATTATCTCACAATAAAAGTAAGAGAACATTGTTTTTTATTTCTGTTTTCACAAATACTGCTTAACTTTTTAGCAAATATCAGTAGAAAACTGCCTGCATTGAAAGGGAAAAAAACACTACTTTTATTTTACTATTGCCAATATATCACTAAAAGAAAATGAAATATGCTAAAAGTGGTACAGAGGGAAATTATTCACATAACAGGCCAAAAAGCATGCACCTTAAAGAATCCACCAATAGAAGCCCATGCATGAAAGACTAATATAATGTGTTTGCATAAAAAGAATCTTGATTTTCAAAAAGAAAGAAAAGAAAAGAAGAATATTGAATACATAACAAGAACAACATAAATAGATGCATCTAGCTATATGTTGTTAATGACAAGAAAATGAAACCGTGGTTGAGAGGCTATAGAAATACAGACAATGAGAACAATGGGAGACAACGTTGAGAGGCTATAGAAGAAAACAAATATCAAACTATTCTCACCAATCCCACGATCTTTTTAATCATTGCAGCTGGATTTGAGTGAAGTCCTTTAAACATTGTCATAATCAAATGTTTCAGCATAAATAGTTTTTCATCTTTCTTAGCATCCACAAGAATGATATCACCTCTATAACCTTCTCCAACCAAAGCATGAAGCTCTCCCAACGTAGGAATAGTATCAAACAGCTCCTTAAGCCTTTTTTCCTGTAAATAGTAATACTTAAACTTTAAAGAATAATTATAATTATATGAAACAAGACTAATGGAAATCTAAGTGCATAACATATGAATCATTTTTCATTCAAATAACAGTATTAAACATGCACAAAAATATTATTCTGATTTCACATTTCAAGGAATCTACAGAATCCTTTGTGGAAATTCCTAGCCAGATTTCTTTGGCAAGGGTAAAAAGCATTCCCTGAATGGATAGTGCAAAGAAAATATCTAATAACGGATAAGTAAAGGACAAGGAGGTAGCTTCTTTTTTCCTTAATTTTGAATAGCACTTTACCCAATAAGCAACTGCTAAACTTTAATTACAGACACTTACAAATCAGCAACCACCAAGTCTTCCAACTGCAATTAATTTCTGTCTCTTTTATGTCATTACTTTTTCTCAGAATAGAAGACAGTTACAAAAACCTTCTAATCTTTTAATTCAGGGAGTTCTTACAATTTAGCAACCATCAAGTCTTCAAAATGCAATACTTTCTTTCTCTTTAAAATGCCATTACATTTTTTCAGCATAGAAGCAGTCAAGAAATCAAATTCTAAAGCATACGTTCATGCATAAACTGTCTAGAGTCTGCTTTGGGTACAATCACTCAGAAGAGCAATGCCGTCAATCACAAAACAAATCTTATAGACGGTGGACCAGATATTACTGCCTAACATGCAATTTTAGGTTTGATCAAACATCATTAAGTGCTCTGGATGTCATACTGATATGTGGAGTTAGAGCAAAACATGCAGTGGGGAAGCTACATAACCAAGAGAAAAGTTCTAGATCTATAAATTGGAATGTTTTTAAACAATTAAAAGAACATGCAGCGCGCATGGCCTAAATCTTTTTTATGATGTAAATATGCTCTTTTATTTTTGAAAAACAAAATTTTGAAATCCACTATCATCACAAACAAACAAGATTTTGACATTTACAGCCTTCTTCATTTGCTTACAACCTCACTGCAATTCCATATTGCCTTAATCACAAACTAGTCAATGCTGGGAGTAACAAGTATGAGGACCTCAAAATTTCTCTTTTCGCTCTATGAGTCTTAAGGCGTATGACATTTCATGTTTCATTTTTTTAATTGGAATGATAAAGACTCCATTTAACTTAGGTTGATCTAGGCCAAATGCAGATCTGTATCAAGATAACCCTTCCTTCTTTTTTTTTTGGTACAAAGGAGGCTGTTGTTGGGGATTGGAATGGTATTGTATGTGCTGAGATTTGAACTCAAATATGTTGGATGTCACCTCTTAAGGGTGGCTACATGAACCAACTGGACTAAGCCTTGGTTTCCAAGATAACCTTTCTTTGAAACACTTTGGTAGTGCTCCAATATCAATAATTCTTTAAAGACTAATTATCAGATATAGATGACTCCTTGTTAACTTGGCTGCAAATTTCACCTCAATCCCCCTTATACCACAATTAATATATCCCCCATCCTCATTCGTTTCTTCTTCGGTGGAAACAAGGCAGACCTAGCCTCCTCAAAACAGAAACACCATACACCAAAGAGAGTAAGGCAACTTTCAGTGAAAGCTTTCTTCACTAACAAATGAAATTAACCACCTCTAACTAAAAGTATAAAACCTTACTTAACCCAAAATCATTGCCCTGTCATTTTAACACAAAACTTCTTCCTACTCTATAAAATCAGCAAACAACCAGTGAATCAAACTGCGGCATCTCCATAAACAAGTGGTAAAATTAAAAACCTTAATAAGTCTATCAGTAGCAAAAAGCAGTTAGCATATCTTTAAACAAGTGGTAAGTCTTTAGATCATTCCCCTGTCATTTTAACACAGAACATAATCCTACTTTATAACATCAGCAAACAACATCCAGGGAATCAAACAGTGGCATCTCCATAAACAAGTGGTAAAGACCTTAATAAATCTATCAATAGCAAAAATCAGTTAGCATCTCCACAAACAAGTGTCAAGACCATATCGAATCCATCAAAAGCAAACAAAAGTTCATTTCTGACTACCTCACTGGTCTCATCCTAGCATCTTTGAAGTGATTTTTTGAATCCAATGACAGATCTCCTCTATGAGACTATCAAATATCATGTGTTGCTCTAATAAACAAGACAAAAATTTCTTAAGGTAAAAGGCACGGGAAGTCCCTAAACTTTCATTTATATGTCTAATAAATTCCCTAACTTCGAATAATTCCAAACATGTGTTTAACTTTAAAGTATATTGTTTTCTTCTTATGACAATTTGTCCTTGGTAGATGTTATTCTAAGTTACGATGGTATTAAATTTATCACCTATATATCCCTGAAAAGAAATTCTATATAAACCCCTCAAGAAGCCTATTATTAGCAAATAAACATCACCCAAAGTCTTATAATTCCAACTATTATCCAAGTTACATATCCCTATGCTATAAGTCTCCTTTAACAATTTTGTTGTTAGGGTAGTAAGTGATAAAAAATCATTGATAGATAAATAGATTAATCCAATAATTATAAACTAGAAGCAATTAGAGTTTATGAAATTACAAGAATATTAAAAGCTTTATTTTAATCCCAATTTTGGAATTATAGTGATAATAATAAAATCTTAATGTTAGAAAAGGAAAAGCCTCAAAAGAAATAGTTACTAAGGATATTGAAAAACACGTAGAAAATTGAAATATAGCAAAAGGAACCAACCTATTTGATATATATATATATATATATATATATCAAACAAAAATACACAACTCCCATAATTCATTCTTGCATAATCCAAACAAATAAATAATACTAGATGATTCCTTAAGATATCAAACAAGAAAGAAGATATTAGCAACAAGGGTTAATATGTAAAATAGCCCTTGTACTATACATCTTCTATTAGTTTGGTACTTAAAGAAATAAAATTCTCACTTCATTACTTAACTTTTATTTCGTCAAGCACTTTGATACTTCACACTATTACTATTAATTAAGTAGCTGACATGGTATGAATACCTAATAAAATCATGCTAGTCCAGTCATCACCACATCAGCTATTGCCAAGTCGACAAAAATTTTAAAAAATTAAAAAAATAATATCTGATTTTTACAAAAATTCAAGAAAATAAAAAATAGAAGGAAAAGATTAGAGGGGGAGAGAGAAGGGGAAAGGGTAGTGTCACCTACCATACTAAGGTCAGATCGATGCCTATTTACCTCGAAACTGGCAGATCAACGCCAATCTAGCTCCAATGAGCCGAGTCAACGCCGACCCGCTAGGTCCAGAGCAAACCTGCCCCTATCCAGCCAACCTCTTTCTCTCTCCCCCTGATTCTTTCTTTCCCTCTTTTTTTTATTTTTTATTTTTTAAAATTTTGAATCAAAAATATATTTTTTAAAAAGTTTTTTATTTTTTTAAATGTTAACATGGAAAATAAACGATGTGGAAATGACTGAACATTTATGCCACGTAATGATTTTATTGGATTTAGTGCCACGTAAGCAACTTAACTACCAATGTTAGTATAGAATATCAAAATGCTTGACAGAATGAAAATTTGGGTACCAAAGAATTTTATTTCTTTAGATACCAAACTGACACAAAGTGTATAGCAAAAAACCATTTTTGCATTTAACCCTAGCAACAATTATGTATGGTCAATTACCCTTTAAAAAGAAAACAAAAGCACATAGACAAAATTAAATAATAAAATGACAAAACATATTTAGTGACTAGCTTCACTGGAGAATGCTACCAAAAGTAAAAGCATTCCTTCACATTCCATATGGAAAAATAATAATTTATTCACACTCCACTGGGGAGCCAAACATACTGCTACAATGCTTTGTCTTCTAAGCAAAACCTCTCCTTCATGTACTCAACACCAAGCCATAATTTTTGGCATGACTTGAGTCGCAATAATTGTATACAAATAAAAGACTACAACCCCTTTCCTCAAAACAATCAAGTGGGAAAAATTCTGCATTATCCCTTACCTTTATGAATTTAGAACTAATAGGAAACCCATTTCCCATTAAAAAGGTTATTCTAGAATAAGTTTGGCTCAAAAATATCATCCCAGTAAAATGCCAACCAGAAGAGAACCATAAGAATCCCAGACATTGTTTTCAACCCAAAGTTTTACAGAGTCTACTCTTAAGAAGAGAGGAGGTTGAAACATGTTCAAAGCAAAGCCAATAATTCTCTAACTTAAAACAGTTAAGCTAACAATCATTGAAGCCAAACCTTCCCTGATATATTCATACCTAAACTTATACACTTACCATTTGTCAGAAAGAAACTCCACAAGACAATCTCAGCAATGAGGGTGCCATGGGTTTCTGCAAACTTTAAGGACATTTTGGTATTACCTTAAAATATCACAAAGTCAATGCCTTCTCCTTTTACCAATCTTCAAATCAACAACCAAAGCCACTCAATGAATACATCCATCACAAAAATAAAAGAAAATCTTTTACTTATTTTCAATAATTCTAGTTAAGTTTTGTAACAGCACCTCACGAACTTCTACTACTTCCTGAAATATAAACCAGAAGAAAAAAAACCACTTTTCACAAACTTTGCAATGAATAATAGCCTATATATGGTTATAAGCAGCTATGTACATTCAGCAATAAACTTCTCTAATCAACGGAACTTCAAAGTACAGTACCTTATCTAAGTCATCTGACACAGAAGCTTAAGTATACTCTCAAGAAAATTGGTCGCATTGGGCCTTTGGAAACAACTCAGGCATCACTGTTATAGCATAGGATATAAGGCAATACAGTAAACAAGTTTACCAGATGTTCATAACCAGATAAATCATTATGTCATAATACCAACTTATCCCCACTTTATCTTCAAGAATATGATATATGCGACACCTTGCAAACATAACTCACATTTATAAACTGATGAAGCAAAATCGTATTTGCCATGTCACCTTAACATCAATGAGATCCATAACTAGATCCCTATTGGAGTCTTGCTCCCTGAGTATTTAGTGTAGTTTTAAGCGACAGAATTATGTAATGTCATGTAAGTACAGATTGGCCAACCACAACTGGCTTGCAAAATCAAATATATTTAACAGTTCCATTATTCGGATAAATTAAGGACATAGCAATTACTCAGATGAATGGTTTAAAGATGAAATTAAGCTTCAAAATGAAGAAAAGATACAAAATGCAGATGACTATTTATCTTTGAAAAGGAAGGTGAAAGGAAATAGAAAGCACTTTCAAACTAACAATAAGGGTAAAGTTAAATAGCTACAAAGCAATAACTATTCAAAATCAGTATAAATAAGAAGAAAATAACAGAGAAAGATGGGGAAGAAATCAAGAACCCATTATCTTATGAAACTCAGTTTCAATCAAGGAATAAGAATAGTTAAGCAGCAAGTACAGTTCAATTAATCACAAATAAGATAACTCAATCCTCATCAGAATGACAGAATAGAAACCATTTGGAATTGGCTCAGAAAGAATTCCACTGCTCCACAAAATCTGTGATGCTGTCTGAGATGACAATCCATCTTGCTCAAAATTTCTAGGTGACTCCCTATTACTCAAAGTCTCTTCATGAGAACCTAAAGAAACAGAACCAAACTTTTCAAGAAAATCTGAAGACCACCATGCTGCATTAGAAGGCCCTTGCTCTGCTGGCCCGTCATCACCTCGTGTCTCATCCATGTCCTTAAATATTTGAAAAGCAAAACCATATTCACCCCTACTTCTCACCCCATAAAAGATCTTTTCAATCTAGGAATAGGTCTCAGGCAATAAAATATTTGATGACAAGCTTCCTTTGTACTTGTTCAAGCTGGAGGCCATCAGACCTACAAAACAAAGACCATTAGACCAAATGGGTAAATCATTCACGTATGAATTCAAAAACCATCTAGCACCCATTATCAAAGAGGAAACACCGACAACCAAATGAGGAAACTGCACAAACCAAGACAATTAAATGTGAAAGTAATGTACAATGAAATGTCCTCAAACTTCGTTTAAAAAGCCTTTGCCCCAATTAAAATCTAAAAACATGCTTACATCCAGAATTTCCGCATATCATTATTTCACAAGTACATCAGCCAGCCTATCCCATAAACCATTTTTTCACCAGGATAAAGATCATCACCCAAGGGAATATTAGCAGAAAAATCAATTCCCACTTATAAACTTAGCAAAATTATCGAGATGGCTACGCATTCTCATATGACAATAGCAAAGTAGCAACCAAAACAACCCTAACATACATTAACTCATTTCTAGCTTAATTCTTATCCCCTAAAAAATATATTTATTCCAATTTTGGAAAGTAACAGGAGTTCTTTGGAGTGATTAATAATCTGATGAAAGAAAAATAAATCAATGAACCTGAATAACAAAGAAAAGAAAATTAAGATCAAATTAGAAGATATACGAGTAGAAAACCTAAGTAGACAAATACTTGAAACGAAGAAAAATCTGGAAGGCAATTCTCAAAAATTACACTTTAATCCGACTCTCTTTTGGCACTGACAAAACGGTTAGTCTTTTTCCTTCATTAATGACAAAATCTAATCCAAACACGATACACAAATTATTCAATCGAATATAACTCCTTTCTTTAATCTTTTAAAAATTAAAAAATAAACGAAATAATTTGAATTGAAGGAAGAAAGAGAAAAGACGATTTTACCACCAGCAGATCCGTGCATCTGAATCGGAAACGGATAGCATTTGAATCTCAACTCCTCCTTTACATTGTGTTTGAATCGAGGGGAAGAGAAGGAAAGAAAAGTAGAGTAAATGAAAGTAAAGAAATCAAAATCTTTTTTTTTGGATAAATTTTTAATTTAAAAAAAAAGGTGAAAATCAATTAAATTTTGATTTTTTTTGTAAATTTAATTTTTTTTAATATTGTAATTTTAAAAAAAGTAAAAAAAAAAAAGAAAATTGCAATTTTTTTTATAAAAAATTATTATATTTATTTTTTTATTAATATCAAAATTTTAAATAAATCATAATCACCTTATAATTTTTTCAAAATTATTTTTTTAAGTAAATTTTACATATTTTTTTATATAAAAATTATTGATATAATTAAAATTACGAGACTAAATAAAATAGCAAATATATCAAAATACATGAGTATTATAAAATTATAAGTAATAAAATATTATAATTTAAAAAAATTATTATAATGAATTTTGTTTTATTCAAATAATAATTATTAAAATTAATTTTTTTATTAATTTTAATTATTCAAATAAAAATTACATGTATCATTTTTTTTAAAAAAAATTTTATTAATATTTATCTAAACATAACATTAATTTAATCTTATCTTTTTTATATCACATGTTTACGCAAACTCACTAACCAAAAAAAAATTATTAATTTATTTATTTATAAAGAGATCGATAAAAATAGTGAAAATTTTGAGAATTATAAGCAAAAATATAACAAATGCAAACTGAAAGGAGAAGGAAAATAGGAAATGCAAGAGGGAGGAAAATGAAAAAGAGATTGGAATTTTGGATTTAATTTTAAATAATTTTTGCTAGTTTATGATTTCTTTTTTTTTTTTTATTGATCGATGAAGAAAACAATTGGTTTTTTGTTCCGAGAGTTTAAAAGAGAAGGAGGGGGAAGGGAACAGAGTGGTGAGTCACGTGTAGTGGCTATGGGACCTCTCCCCGACAACCAGCTATCAATAGGGTCAGCTCACCAACATCCATACCTTCATCCGTGCGAATCACACCTTTTTTTTTTTTTAAATTTGAGTTTTTTAAATAATTTTTAAAAGAATTGGCCAAAAAAACAACTTTTAAAGCATAGTCATTTAATGTAATTAAATTTATACATTTTTACTATCTGGTAAATAACAAATGATTTATTTATTAAAAATTAAAATTTTAGAATTATTTAAATATTAAAAAATAAAATAAATAAACATAAATTTATTAAAAATAAAAAACATTACATTAATTTTAAATATTATTTAAATCTAAACCCTATTTTTTTTAATTTTTCTACCTAAATTAATCTCATTTTATAGCATTAAATTTAATCAAATATTTTATTTTAATATAAAATAATTGTTATTTACTAATAATCTAATACCAATTATCTTTTATCGTTACCAATCAAAATGTCATTGAGAAGATAAGTAAAAAAATTATAAGAATATAACTTCACTTAAAATTATTTTTAAAAAATTTATTTATTTTTATTTTTTAATTAAAGAAGAGAAATTTTTCAATAAAGGAAACAATTGTCTCCATCTAAAGAATTAAAAGAGCAATAACTCACACACATGTGGAAAAATTAATTGGTCAATATTTTTCTTTGAAGGCTTATGTTAATGAGGTGTTTATGTCATGTTTAACATATAAGATAATAGATAAAATAAGATAATAATCATTTTTATATTATATTTAATTTGTATCTGCAAAAATAGAATTATAAAGAGTATTAATCATTCTCTTAGCATAAAATAATTCAATCCACCCAAAATAAAGAGAATTATTTTTAATTCATAAGATTTAACTTACATATCATATTATACTTTTAAAATTTATAGTAATAATTTTTAATTATATAAATTTTGAATAAAAATAATTTTGACCAATAAATAAATTATCATATCCTAATCCTTGTACATATCAATTATAAGATTGTATGATATTATTTAATTAAATATTAAATATAATATTATTTTATCTTATTTTATCATAATCTTATGCACTAGACACACCCATACTGCATAAGATTATGATAAAATAAAATGATATTATAAATAAAATTAGACTAAATAACGTCATTTTATCCTATCATAATTTTGTGTACCATATACATATTATAAATGATATTATAATAAGATATGTAAGAACTTACATATCTTATTATACATTTAAGAATTACATCAATAATTTAAATTGTATAAGCTTTAAAGAAAGATAATTTTGATAAATAAATAAATTATCATATCTTAATCTTTACATACATCAAACATAAGATAGGATAATTCATTTATTGATCAAAATTATACACATCCTATCTTATGTTTGATGTGTGTAAGTATTAAGATAGGATAATTTATTTATTAGTCAAAATTATCCTTCCTTAAGGTTTATATAATTTAAATTATTGATATAATTTTTAAAAGTATAATAGGATATATAAATTTAACTTATAGATTAAAAATAATCCCCTACATTGCCAAAGGATAAAGTTATCATATTGGCATAGGATATTTAATCTTTTCAATAATCCAATCATTTTATTTAAGTGCATAACAAACATGTGATAAAATGATTAGTATCATATTCTTTAACTAATCTTATGTGTCAAATGTAACATAACTATCTTATATTATTTTATCTTAGGCTAATGTCATAAATGACTTTTTAAATTATAGTAAAATTTTAATATGGTATCTGAACTTTAAAAATCTCTAATGTAGTATATTAATTGCAAATTTGTTAAATAAAATGGTACTCACCCCTAATATAGCTAGCTTCAAATGATGACAAGTGACAGACAAATAATCTTTTAAGTATCACATTAGTTAATAGATACATAGTTTAGATACCACATTAAAAAAATTTTAAATTCAAATATTATATTAAATATTTCATTATAATTTAAGATCATTCTTAATATTAATGTTAACTCTTTATTTTTTATTTGGTCAATGCATTGGACTTCGATGGCGAATTAAAACTGATGCTCAAACTAGATATTTTCTTTCTGTTGATTGTTTTACTAGTAAAAACGTAAATACTTGGCATTGAAAGAAATTATTCAAACTAATAATCTCATCTATCTATTTATAATCTGCATGTTAGCTTTTAAATTGATTTTTACTTTAAAATGACAAAATGTTAATCTAAATAGGCTTAATTAAAATTTTGAAAAATATTTATTTGGTATATTCTTAAATTTTATTATTTTTTATACTAAATAAATATTTTTTTAATTATTATCTGATTTGAAAAGTATTTCGAAACAATGTTTTAAAAGCTTGGTCTTAATGTTTGTATAAAAAATACAAATTTTCAAGATTAAAAATTATTTTTAAAATAATTTTTAAGTTTAAACAAACATTTTTTTTATGATTTGTATTTCTTAAAGGTTAAATTGTGCTAGAGATCCCCATAGTTTGGGAAAATTTAAAATTTAGTGCCTATACTATAATTCATAAAAATTTAGTCTTGGTTTTATTTTGATTTGATAATTTTAGTAAAATCACTAATTTCGTTAATTTTTTTATCATTAAAAATGCTAATGTGGCCATTTACTTGATGACATAGATGTTGACTTTGTTGACATAATAATTTGGATGGATAAAATTAATTATTAAATTATGTAAATAGCCCATGTACTCATTCGAAATTTGAAATTTAGTTCTGTACTAGCATAAAATTTAAAATTTAGTCCATCTAATACAAAAGTATTTTGAATATTTTAAAATTTTTTAGTTTTTTAGAAATATTAAAATTTGAAAATATTTTAGTCCCCCTCATATAAAAATATTTTTTTGAAATATTTGAGTTTTTATTATATATAATTAATTATTAATAATATCATATTAATAATATTACTATTATCATTTATATTAATCAATTATAATATTAATAATTTAAATTAATATATCAAAGTTAATATTATTTTAATTAGTTTAAATATATCACATAACAAATTTTATAACGAACCAAACTATTAAATAGAGTTACATTTGCAATTACTCCAAAATAGACAATGAATGAAATTATCATTCTATCCAAGTAAACAAAATAAAATATTCAAACTTAAATTTTTACAAGAGATAAGCTTTTATCCATTTGAAGAACGAGTTTTGAATCTTAACAAAATGAAAGAGAAAAATGATTTATTTAATAAATCAAAATATTAATATTGTGTATCATAATAAGAATGTTCAATTTTTTAAATCTTCACAGAAAAAAAACTTATCTAAACAACTATGTTAAATTAAATAATAAGGTTAATTTTAAAACCAATACACATTAGGTTTAGTAAATTATTTTAATTTATTTAAAATCTTGAACAAATATTTTATTATAAAAAATTATTTCAATAGGGTTTAATTTAAAAGAATTAAAACACTATTTGATGGATAATTTTACTCTTATGGGATGTAATTATAATTCTAATTCATTTACTAAATTAAAAAATAATAATTTTATTAAAATTAAATAGTGATAGATTTGTATCATATATTGACAAATTTATTATAGATTTTTAATAAATTTTTGTAAGATTTTTTTTTTTTCATATGGCCATAATATACAACAATTATGATAAAAAAATTGTGATAAAATTAGTAACATATTTATATTTTATAATGAAATGTAACAAGAAATAGTGATAAACTAGTAATAGTATTTTACATGAGTGATGAAAAATTGTGATAGATTTAGTGACAATATATGAAAATTGTGATAGAATATTATGATAGATTTTTCAATATTATGATAAAATACTATGAGAGAATATTGTGGTAATTTTTAAATTTTAATATTTTTAAAAAATTAAAAAATTTCTAAAAAATTTGAATTATTTTTTTTATTAAAAGGATTAAATTTTAAATTTCATGCAAATACAAGGACTAAATTTCAAATTTCTTGTGAGTATAAAAACTAAATTTTAAATTTTGTATAAGTACATAGATTATTTGCATAATTTAACAATTAATTTTATCAATCCCAATTGCTACATTAGCAAGTTAATGCCACATAAGCAAAGTCAATACTACATCATAAAAGTTAACAATCATGTCACCATTTTTAACAATAAAAAAATTGATGAAGTTAATGATTAGATTAAAATTATCAAATCAAAATAATATGAAAATTAAATTTATTTGAATTATACTACAGGCACTAAATTCTAAATTTTCATAAAGTATAAGACCTCTAACATAATTTGACCATTTTTTAAACCAAAAATACTCTTTAAAAATTATTTATATGAGCTTAAATAAATGTTCAATAGTTATTTTTAAAGTGAATTCATTTATCTTGGACTTGATATAATTTTAATAATATTGGTTTCAAGAAGTGAATTAAAGAAAAAGATTTTGTAAGAATAAAATTTTACAACAATGACTTTGATTTATTTTTTGTATTTATTTGTAAAGTTTTAATATTTAAACTATATATTGTCAAAAGCTTTTTGAGTCTACTTTCTAATAGATAAAACAAAATTAAAATCTAAATTTTCTAAATTTTTTTCTTGAATTTTACTAAAGACTATGCAAATGGTTTAACAACTGCATAAGAAATAATTTTGAAAATTTATTATAATTTTTTTACATTTATTCAGATATTGAATTTTAGATAGATGGAAAACCTCTTAAGTCTAATTTCTAAATCTTTAAATGAATTATGATTTAGAGTTCTATAACTAATAATATGGTCAATTTAGTAAGAAGAGTGCAAAAATGGCAAAACATCCTCAAATGTTGCCCAACATTATAGGATCGATCCCTACCAAAGGGAACCAATCCCCTAACTTGCAACAGTGAAATTTTGAACAAAATTCATGAAAAGTTCGATCCTTTAGCCCCTAATAGCCTCTATGGCTAATTTTTCAAGAAAATAACAACTATTTTCTTTACCAACCCAATTACAATGACTCTAAATATATTTCAACTATAAAAATGATTCTTCCAACACCCATTAAGCCTAGAGAGAAAAAAGAACAAGTTCACAAAGCCATATCTTCATCTTTTTAAGAATTTAAAAGCATCAAAAGGTTTTAGAGTTTAAATTTTGTATTCTTTGTATTTGTTGTATCTAAGCTATTTAGTCTTTTATTTGTACTTCATTAAGCAAATACTAAACCTTTGAGAGGTATATTTAGTTTAGAAAATATTAGAGCTTATTTATAATCAATGAATTAGGTATTCTTTTAAGTAATTTTAAGAGTTTTTATAGGTATCCTTTTAAGTAATTTTGAGAGATATTATAGAAACTCATTCTGAGTGTTTAGAAATTGTTACCTTATGTAGAAAGGTAAGGAATTAGAGATTGCAATCATAGACTAGAAAGATAAAGAGTGAGAAAAAAGGTTGTACCTTAGTTTTGAAAGCAAATTTTGTAAAAATTTTAAGAATTAATGGATTGGGATTTTTAGCAAAAGAAGCTAAGATGAGGATGTAAGTGCCTTTGAAAAAGAATTGAACCTCTATAAATTCTTGTGTTTAATTTCTTTATCTGTTCTTTTAAAATTTTAAAGTTGTTTATTTGTGCTTCAACTTCATATTTTCCATATATTTTCAATTTCCTATTCAAGTTTATTGAAATTTATCTTTGGATAAAAATTTGGAGACAGTCCAATTCACCTTTTTACCAAATTAATGTTTTTAATCTGAATCAAGTTATGGCAAATTGAGTATTTTAAAAAGAAATGAAGTAGGATTGATGACAATTAATGGAGTTTTGCCCCAACCCACCTCATGATATTTAAGTCAGTTGATAAGGATGGCAAAACAATTAATATCCTGTGGATTTATCCGTCTCGAATCGATATGAGAAGTTTTGTAAAAATTCATTTCAAGTTATATTGGTTGATTTTTTTTTTTAGAAAATAAGGATAAGTCATAGCATATTTAGCATGCTTTACTTCAAGCCACCTCATAATATATATCAAAGTATATATTTTATTATCCACTTAATTATATATAATATATTAATAGAGTTATTATTTAATATCTTAATTTATGGTATTAAAATTTCAATTTCAATTTAGATGTTCATATGGGACCTCAACGATCTTCCTTTTCTGTTTTTGTTTTTTTATTAATAAAGTTATTATTTGATACCTTAATTTAAGATATTAATATTTTAAGCTCAATTCAAAATTTCACGTAACACCTTAATGAACTCCATTTTTCCTTTTTTTTAATTTCTTTTAATTTTTAATTTTTTAATTTTTATGTCTTTTATTTAAAATAATTTTGCATAAAAATATTCATTTTAATTAATAAAAAAATTTGAACCTACGACATCGCACAGACTCATTTTTAATAATCATATGAAAAATATAAACATATGGTAACTTTTTAGTACAAAAAGAACTTTATTTAAATAGAATTTCCTTTACAAGTTTTCACATCTATAACTTTGTTTTATATTAGAAGTGTAATTTTTCATAGAATGAAATAATTATGTTAAGGAAATAAATTAAAGTATGAATAAGTATTTTATAATAGTTAATATTTTATACATGGTCAATGTATAAGTGCTATACATAGTCAATTAATACTATAAACACATCTCATTAATGAGTTAAACTAAAAGTAATCAGCTCCTTAAAAATAAATATCAGTAAGTTTATTTAAGTTTAATTAATTACTAAAAGTAATTTATTTTTAAAGACTTGACTACTTTTAGTTTTACTTATTAATGAGGTATCACTATAGGATTGATTGGATAGTGTATAGCATTTATACATTGTCAGTACATCAAATATTATCTCATTTTATGATTTGATTCTTTTTAAATTTGAATGTTTAGCATAAGATTAAAATAGTTATACATTATGCATCTATAGAGAGGCTTTACAAGAGAAGAAGAAAAAAAAGGATAGAAGGTAGGAAAATGGGTGGAAATGTAAGGTCAAACATGGTATTATTTCGAAAAAGGGGAGGGAGGAAAAAAGAAAAAAAATATATGAAGAAAAAGGAAAAATAAAAGTTGAGGGGAGAAATGATGAAAGGTACTATATCACTTTTCTACCATTGTGTTGGCACAAAGTTAGATTTGGCCATAAAAGTAAAACTAGATATTGACGTGTTCATCTGTTGCTATACATCTCAATTTGGTTATAAATAAAATTTTATTGCTGCAACAAAATTGAGTACCTGATTTTTAAGAATTTTTTGAAAAAAAATAAAAAAAATAATATTGAAATTATTTAGACAAGAAATGGCAAACACCTAAATTAGCAAAAAATATTTAATTTGATAATTGATGTATGCATATCTTTATTCAATGAGTAAGGTTTGAATTCTTATGCTTCTAAATAAAAATGAAATAAAATAAAATAGCAAAATCTTCTAGAAACCATTTAAAGTTTGGAATAATTTATTCTTATAAAAAGGATCTAGAACAATTATTCCAAGCATATATATAAAAAAGAGTACTTGCCAATATTGGATTTGGCCATGCTTGTCATACATATATACATTTAAAAACTTGAAATGAAACAAAATAAATAAGAAAATCGAAACCAAACATCGCATCATTTTGTTGTGACATTTTAATTAGCAAGCATACAAGATTAGCTATCATAAGTTTAGTTCATACCTCAAGCATGAGACCAAAAACTTAACTTGCTTTACAGTAATCTTGTATAGCAATGCTTGGTTGTAACAAACCAAAGATGTCTAAATGTTTGGCCTCTAATAAGAATTTACAAAAGTGACAAATTGAAATCTTTTAAAAGATTAAGATTGTGTTTAGCCAAATACTATGCTATTAGTTTAGGATTCAAAATCCTTTCATTTGTTTATGACTTTCAAAATCCATTTTTATATGCTTCATGTTATATTAGAAAAAATCCTTTTTAGGCATCAAGCATTGACCTATATATATACAATTAAAGCATGATAATTTATATAAAAGATGACTTGGTGTCACAAGTCAAAAGATTATTTATGCTACTGACACATGAAAGTATACCTCATGGATACATAAGTGAAATGCCCAATGGAACTCTCATAGTAGGTCATGTTCAGTAAATTTATTCTCAAGCACTTACATGTTATCGTTAAATATCATCATATTTTAACTTATGTGATCAATTGCTTACTTTATAAGTAAAGATACTTAGCATGTACTAACCTTTGATCATTGTTGATGCTCTTGTTCTTAATAATACAATGACTAGTAATATCTTTAGGAATAAGGCTTTGATGCATAAAAATATCATAATTATAACACTTTATAATTCTTTTACAAGGTCTATAGTGTTATAAGGGCTTTATGTATATAAGTAATTAGTAACAAATTATTCAATTTGAACTTATGAATAAAGAAATACCCCACACATTAAATAAATACTATAAATTACATGAAATTAATGACTATTAAGTGTTATTACAACCAAAAATGATTAGTTTACATGGTTTACACTAACAACCAAACCTTTCAATTACCATACACTAGTGTTTGGTCTAGTTTCATATGGAGTTAATTTACAAACATTTAGGAAAGTCAATTTTATTCATATCTGATAGGTACTTATTTTTTTTATTTGAATGAAGATAGGTATAGGTATCAAATTTTGAGGATAGGGACAAATATAAGTATAATTTTAACATATCTATCATGTATAGAAATAAGAATGAGGATGGATAATATAGCATCTGCTTTATATTCATACTCGATATATATTCATATATATTTAATAAATATATAAAATTAAAAATATTAATTTTATTATGTTATTAGGTTAAGGACTTAGAGTTGCAAATTTTTTCTTCAACTGTTCCACATTTCTTTCTTTTCATTTTTCTACTCTCTACCCTTTTACCATTTAATTTTTTTCGAAGCATTTATCTTGCAATAATCTTCCAACACTAGTGATGAGAAAAAGGCTAGCTTGATTATCAACATTTGGTTTTAGGGTTCCACTTTAATTTTGGCTTGGGAAAAAGCCTCACTCATGAACATATAGAGATCCTATTCTTCATAAGCAGATCTAAAATTTAAAGTAGGATACCCCCAAAGATTGGAAAAATTTTTTTTTTTATTTCCCATGGACACCCTCAAAATTTTCCTTTGAACACCTTTTCCATCAACAGAATTAATAAATTTATTGGTAGGTTTTTGATAAATGATTGTTTAGTTATGTATTTAATAGTATTAGCTATGATGCAATTTTTTCTTTTGTTCAAGATATAATGCAATTTGTTAAAAGAATTGTCATTGACAATTGTAATAATATAGGAATATATTATTTTAAAATTTTGTTTATAATTATATATATTATAAACACCTAAAAAAATATGAATTCGCTATTACCCTCAAACTTTTAGAATTTTTTCATTGACAAATCAATAAATTTTCTTTATAAGATAAAGCTCTATCTAAACTTCTTTTTTCATTCTCATTAAGACCTATCATTATTGGAAAATCAAATATAGGTGTCATATCGGGTGTGAACTCAAAAATGCAACTTGCCATCCAGTTTTTTTTTTCTTCGATGATTGTCGGGGTCAAGTTTTATGATGTCGATAATCCTCTTTGATGACACTGGAGCCTTATTCTCTTTTCTCCCTCAAAGGCCAACAAAAGCTGTTTTCATTTAAGGTTAGTTTTGACTACTTCTTTGAAATTTATGAAAAATTTGTTTACATGGATTTAAAGTATCTAGTTCAAGAATTAATTGGAGATAAAACTTTAACTAAGAAATTTAATTGGCAGTGGCTTTTTCTCTCTACTTGTTATCATGTTTTTTTATGTTTTTTTGTGGTGCATCTATTGAAATATATTATGTTCTTTTCGAATTGCTTTGGTTTTCCATGAGATTTGAGTTAATTAGGTATTATATACATGAGGTATTTAATTTTAGGTGTTTGATATTAAAAATTATGGAATATTATAATGTTTTATTTTTTTTTAACAAATCATGGATATAAGGTTTTCCTGTACCCATTAAATCTCCACAGAATGGGGATAAGTATACAAATATTTACTTGAAAAGCATGTACATATATAAGAATTGATACAACATAAAAAATAAAGATAAAAAATGTTTTACCCGTCCAGTTGATATCCTTAATATACATTAATTAATTATAGAGATATTGTTTGGTCAGGTTTCATGTAGGGTTAATTTGTATACATCAATGAATTATAAAGGTATAAAATTAAAGATTTTAATATAAGTAATTGTCATACTTAAAATTTAAATGCATTTCATATTTTAATATATAAAAAAGTCTGTAAATTGTATTAAAAATTATGATGTAATATCAAATTTAATTCATTTAAACTATACTTGATATCTATCATTCATTTTGAGAGTTATGAAAATATAATCTATAAGATAAATTTTACAAATGTACGGAGCACAAGACGTTTCATAAGAAATGCTATGTAACGATTTCATGGTTTAGCTTTTTTTTTTTGTTTTTTTGCTTTCTAAAAATATCTAAGAAAAATATAGGAGTAATTGTTTTTTAATTTAACCAAAAAGAGAATGAGAGAGGGGTAGGTGAAAGGTTACTGACATGAACAGTTAATAAATATAATGTTTTGATATAAAAAAACGTAATTAAAAAGCTAATAAAGACCATAATTTTTGTTTTCAATATGTAATTTTTTAATATAATATAAAAACCACGTTTCTCATATAGAAATGTGGTCTTTGTAAAGCCAAAGCCAACTCTCACCCACTTGTATTTGTTAGGCTCTACTTTTAATGTGATATTGCTTTCATGAGCTTTCACGAGCTCTCACGCATAACTTTATTTTTGTTCTTAAAACAAATTATTGAAAAAGTAAAAGAAGAAGATTTGGTGGGATTTTGGTATATAAAGACTGTGTTTATTATATAAGAAAAGTAAAAGGAAAAAATTTGATGAGATTTTGGTGCACAAAGATTATGTTTTTTACATAAGAAAGGTAATCTTTATAATTTTTTGTTGTAAAAAAAATCTTGAAAAAGTAAAAAGAGAATATTTAATGAGATTTTAGTGCACAAAAACTACCTTTCTTACATAAAAAAAGGTAGTCTTTGTAGTTTTTTATTGTAAAAAAATTTTGAAAAAGTAAAAGAAAAGATTTGGTGAAATTTGTTGATTTACCTTTTCCTTATCACTTTTGTTTTGTTGTACAAAGACTACGCCTTTTACATAAAAAAGGTAGTCTTTGTAGCTTTTGTTGTGAAAAAAAAAATTCTTGGAAAAGTAAAAGAAAAAAGATTTGGTAAGATTCATTGACTTACCTTTTCTTTTATCACTTTTATTTTTTTAAGACTATTAAATAATATGTGAAATGATATAATAGTTATTAGGAATATAGGATGAAAAGAGTTGACAGGTCTAAAAAAATGTTAACCTGAAAATATAAACATGGTCATTAATTAAAAATATAAAAAACTACGTTTTCCAAGTTAGAAATGCAATCTTTAGTATATGTTTATAAAAAAATATATTTTACAAAGATTACGTGTCTATAGGTATAAACGTACTCATTAATTAAAAAAATTCACCAAACACTAAATATCCCATTTTTACAAATCTCTATAAAATTTCTATTATGAATTTTACTTTAAAGACTACATTTATAATTTTAGAAATGTAGTCTATTTTTTTCATTTTTATTTAATTATTTTGACTTTTTTATTAGAAAAATTTTGTAAAAAAAACATTAACGAAGGTAAGTATAATAAAACAATCTATATCTAATTAATTTCAGTTGTCTCGATCCAATATAGATGCATTTTCTAAAAAAAAAACATAATATCGAATTGAGATTTTTTTTAAAATCAAAATCGAACCAAAAATGAATTTAAGGTGTTTCATCCATACAATAAAAATGTTACACTTTTTTTTTATGTTAATGGTGTTCACCTCATATCTCTTCAGTTCATTAATTTTTTTCTAATAAAATGATTAAGATAATGGTATAGAAAATTATTGAGATGATGTTAGTAAGTGAAAGGTGACATGATTCTAATAAGATAATTGAGATTTAAGATGATGGTGGTAGGTGATGAAAGTGAATCATGTACATGTCATTTTTATAAAAAAATATTTTATATTTTATATTTTATTTCTTTTCTTTCATTTTCTCTCTATCTTTCACCATTTAAACTCTCCCACATCGTCACTTTGCCATAACCCTTTTAAAAAAAAATTAATAGCCTCTCTTCTACCATCATTGACCGCCTTTTGCTAGCAATAGATTTTCGTTAAAAAAATACCTTCAACCTCTTTTTGATTTTCTCTTCTCATATATCTAGTTAGAATTTTCAAAATCAATTAAGAAAAGTCTAGATCCAAATCTAAAACTAATAACTTCAATTTTCTTGAAACTTCATTTCCACCGGCTGAAATAGTTTGAAATTTGACAATGTTACTCTCCTTCCCTTGATTTCTGTTTCCACCATTTCAGATTTTCCAACAATTTTTATTTTCATGATTCACCGCTATTATTGTTGTCGTCCATTTCTTGCATTAGATCGATGTTTGACAAATCGGTCAACATGTTTTTGACTATGTATGTTTTTAAATCTTAATGTTTTTTCTTAAGATTTTTTGTTAAATATAACATTTATTACCTTAAATTTTTTTACTGTGATATTTTTACTGGAATAGACATTAATTTCAATTTTATTTTTCAGGTATTGTCAATATCTTTGTCTTATTTTTATTTACTATCTCGTGATATTTTTGTTTACTTAATACCTTTTTTTATTGTTTTATTACATTTATACAAATACCTACAAGCATTTCATGTAAGTTCTTTCAAGTTGTTGTATCTTTCGTTGTTTTAATAAATTATAACTGGCTTTGTTGCTTTGTTGATGATTCATCTATTATTTAAATTTCTTTTATATATTATGGTACAAAAAAGATAGGAAAAAAATGGAAGGGTGAGAAAAAAAAACCAAAAGATAAAAAATATATGAGATTGAGATTCATGTAATTCTAAACTAATTAAAATATTACAATAAGTTTTTTATTTTGATGTTGTCGATAAACTCAAGTTTTAAGTTATTCCAAATTATAGTCTCACAATGCATTAGAGTGTTTATAATTTTTATCATGTAATTTTTAAATAAAAAATGATCTTTTAAAGCTTAAATCAATCAGTTCTCTATTATGTATATATTGGTGGAATTAATTATGAAGCATAATATTTTTGTTCTCTAACTTTATTTTTTCCATTTTTTTATTTTTAAAAAAAATTATTTGTTTTTATATTATATTATATTTTTAATTGATTTTCAAAATGCTTATTTAAGGATCATCATATTGCAAGGGTTTTAGTTGTTCACAAGATAGGTGATATATGCATAGGGTTGTTGCCTTACTTTGCTTAATGTGTTAGGTCTTCAAGATTGATGCTTTAATTTCTATGCTTATGGCTAAATACAAATAAAATATTGAATGATTTTGAACCAAATCCTTAAATCCCAACTATCTCCAACTCTTGCTTTTGAAAATTTTATTATTTTTTTATAAAGATGTTATTTTCATTTAAGTGAATTTTCGAGCTTAATATAATATGTATTTTTTGTTGTATATATAAATCTTTTCATAATTTATTGATAGAATTATATACTTTTGGATTGATTTATTTATCTGCTTATTTGCAATATGATAGCAAAGTATGTAATCTTAATTCTTTATTATCATTATCTCATTATTATTGGATTGATTTGATAAAATTTAACTTTTTTATTTATATTTTGTTTAGGAAATGTTTTGGTTTAATGTATTCAAGTAAATATATTTCAATGGATTAATATTTTGGAAAGGTTGCATGTTACTTAAGAGGAAATAATTTGAAGTCTTAAAAGTTTAAATATTTTTACTTTAAGTAAATTTATTTATATATATTGCATGTAATAAATGAATTCATTATGTTGGATATATTTATTTAATTTTTTTGTTTCAAATTCTTATTGAAAACAGCTTTTTCAATAAGAATAATTTTAAATATTTATTTAAAATTTTTTGTTTTGGTTTAATGTATTCAGGTAAATATTTCAATGGATTAATATTTTGGAGAGGTTTCATGTTACTCCAAAGAAAATAATTTGAAAGTTTTACAAGTTTAAATATTTTATTTTAAGTAAATTTATTTACATGTATTGCATGTAATAAATGAATTCATTATGTTGTACATATTTATTTAATTTTTTTTCAAATTCTTATTGAAAATAGCTTTTTCTAGCATTGAATGCATTTTTATGACATTTAGTGCATTTTTTTCTTCTTTTGCTATTTAGTATTCGCAATTAACTTTGAATTCAATAAGAAATTTAGAACTTATATTTTAGTTGTTGTTTTGCTCTAATGGTTGTATGAAAATTTTGGATAATTAATAAAATGCAGGTTGCAAATATTGTATTGTCTAATTTCTTTTTTCATTATAGGCATTTAATGCTCTGAACTATAATTTAAACGAATAAAATGAATCCATTTTTGCCTACTTGAAATTTTGGTTAATTGAGACAACAATTTAAAGTTACCAACAGTTTTTGTTATTGATGACATTGCACATTTTTTGTTATTTAAATGTTTTCCATTTATTAAATATATGTTTCACTGTTTCAGGTTTTGGAATAATTTTCTTTCACCATAGTTTTATCAATTAGTTCAAATTTCTCTTCTCCAAAAATTTTTTCTCATCTTTGTAGGGTGGCAATGTAGCCTTGACAAGGTCAAAATCAAACTTAGATTTTATAATGTTAATGATTTTTTTCATAATCTTTCGTCACATGATTTTATTGTTTATTTAGTTACCTTTAAAAGAAATAAAAGATAAGATTTTCTTGATATTTATTTCTTTTAGAATCGACTTATACTTCAGATAAAAACAAAAGAACAAAGATCATTATATTGCTTTCAATTATTCTTAACATGATTACCTTATACACTCTTTTGCTATGAAAATATAGATAAACGTAAGCAAATGAACCTGACATAATTGAATCAGCATCACTATTTTTTCAAATACATTTAAATTTGAAGAAAGTTTTAAATGAATTTTACTAATATCTTTTTGAAACACTAAAATAAATACAAATATCTTTATTAATGCATTTTCATTTTAAATTAATCTATATAATGTAATTAGGAGTTTTTAGATTTTGAGTACATTTATGGTAAGGAACTATGTTGCTTATTTTCATTAAGAAAATATGGAGAAAAAGATAGCTGGCAAGGTGGGATTAGTAACATGATGGTACTATAATTTGTTAAAGAAAAAATAAATTTTTTTGGTTTGCTGTTTTTTTTTTAAATCATTTAAGAAATGATATATAGAGTTTTAATCTTGATTAAATTTATGTTTATCGGTCTTAATTTGTCAAGTTTGCTTGATATTAGTGTGGAGCTCTGTTATTATTTTATTGTGAATAGTTGATTATTGATATATGCATGTCATGATCAACTTAATTTTTTTAAACACAAAATTTGTATGTTCAATATATACATATATATATATATATAAACAATGATAAGATGAAGATAAATAAAAAATTTAATGACTTTCCATTATTATATAAATGTGAAGAATAGTTTTATTTTACATTGATATTAATGTATATTAAACCATGTAAAATATAATCTTTTTAAAAAATAAAATAGAAAGAATTCTTTAACATATATGAAAGCATGTAAAAGAAACTGATTTAAAAAAAAAAAAAATGACTCTCACTACAATGTATGGGTGATATTCTAGTAAACATAAATTCAGTACTTATCCAACACCACTAGTATATAAATATCAACATAAAAATTATTATACCTATAAAAAAAACATTATTCCATAACAACTAAAACCCAAGAAACCTACTAATACAATAATTTTTTAATTCAATAATCATTATCAAACTTTAAGAAAATATCAAAATTAAAAACTCAAAAAAATTCTAACATGTAAACAAAAAATTAATACCCATCTATAAATTATACTCATAAAAATGAAGATCTAATAGGCTTATAACAATTCATATCAAAGACCAACAAATTTCATATAAAAATTTTAAATAAATCGAAATAAAAAACTCTAAACAAAACTCATTATAATTAATAGTGATCCATAAAAAAAAATTAACAAAATATCAAATATCAAATATCAAACATAGTTTGAGACAAAAAATTACGAAGTGTCAAATGTAATATAATTACACAACTTAAGTTGGTTTTAATATAAAAAATGTAATTATAAATATTTATTTTATTATTATAAAATTAAATAAAAATTTTTACAATATAAAAAATCTCAACGAGCGATATTAGTTGGCACACCAATTATTAACAATGATCCTTATTGAGGAAAATTTTTATATAAGTTTAAATGCATATTTGCTCTTTAAACTATATCACTTCTGTTATCATGGCACTTACATAACAAAAATTCATAATTAGATACTTGAAATTTTATTCTGTCAACCAGTTTAATGCTTTTAACTAACATCGCTAGTCTAAAGATGATGTGATTTTTTAAGGTTAATGATTAATCTCCAAAATTTAGGTGAATGCTAAGTCAAAACAACATCATAATGAGGTCCATCTCCACATCAACAATATAAAGAAAATAAAATAAAGATTAACTTTTAAAAAAAATTCAAAAATAAAAATAAAAAATTAATTTTAAAAAATATTCCAATGGAAATTAAAATTTTAAAAAATTCAAAATTCAAAATATGGAACTTTTTAGAAGAAAATATAAAAAATTTAAAAATAAATAAATATTCAAAGAAAATATTGAATTTTGATAAAAATCAAAATTAAAAATCCAAATATGGAAAATTTTTTAAAAATTAAAACTCTAAATAATTTAAAACAATTCAAAATTAGAAAAAAAAAATTTTGAAAAAAAAAGAAAAAATGAGTAGAGTTGGGGAGAGAAGGGGAAAGAGGGAAAGGGAAAAGTGACGACTGACATTAGGAAGTGTCAATCAACACTTTTTGTTAAAAAAAAACTCATTTATCCTATTTTTCTTGAACTATTTGGTTATTTATTTTAATTATTGATAATTATCATATTTATTTACTAATAAATATTAGATTGCCAATTAATATGGACCATTGAATACTTTCAATCTTAATTATTCCTTCCATTTCTATTTTAAATTTTTCCAAAATATTTTGAAAACCTTTTAAAAAAGTTATTTACTCCTTTGTCTTTTTTTTTAATATACTTCTAAAATATTAATAAATTCTTAAAACCTTAGTGTTAATGAGCCTAAGCTTAAAGATGTCTGAGTCAAATGAGCCCAAGGCTTTAAGAGTATGAGCCAAAGGAGTCTAATCCAACAAAACCATGACCTTTGCAATGTTAAATCAAATATAGATATGTAATCTAAGATGAGTGAATTAGATTGACTCCATATTCCTTTTTTCAAAATGAGAATTAAATAAATATTAATGAAAAATAACAATTCAAGGAATATATGAAATTAAAGGATAATCAACTCATAAGTAAATGAAAAACTAAGAATAGCGAAAGCAAACACAATGATTTATAAAAGTTCAATATTTTTTCAAGTCACTTATGTTATCTTCTTTAACCTTCTTATTAAGTAACCTAATCCATTTATCATAACGTACAGATTTATGAACTTATCGCTATACATAGATTTAAATAGTCATTACCAATCTTTTTTATTTAAGTATGTTTGACCACTTAATTGAATCTATCCCAATTTAAATAGAAGTTCAAAGCTTGATTTAGGTATCTTTAAATGGTAGATTCTAGTACTTTCATAGCGTTCATCCAAAAGATGCTACCAGTTTGATTTCAAGTTATCCAAGCTTTAAAATTTATAATTTTATCAAATAATTTAATTATTGAAAATTGATCATAAAATTACTCAAATAGTTTGGTAGTAAATTAAGATAATTTTTTCACCTTAGGATTATTTATGGATACTAATGTCCCATTTTGAAAATGCTCAATCATCGAATTTTTCTACAAAATTTTTATTTATGATAACGAGATTTAGAACTTTGATATCGAAAATTCTTATCTAAAACCTCTAATATGTTGGTAAAATTTAGAAAATATTTTCTTACCTAAGAATTTACATAGAGATTGCTATTTGCAACACTTTTAGTAATTTCATCATCAGAGATTCAAAATCTAATTTTTATAAAATTAATTTATTTTTAAAATATCTTTCAATATGTTGGTAAGATTTTCTTCAATATGTTGGTGAGATTTTATAAAAACTATTTTTATTTTTTTCAAAAATTAATAGTCATAAGGTTCTCCAATATGTTAGTAAAACTTTATTTTTCTAAAATCATAAGCCCTTCAATATGTTGGTAAGATTTTTTTCAATATTTAAATCCTCCAATAGTTTAGTGGAATTGGAAAAAAAAAAGAAAAAATTTATTTTTCACAAAATTTCGTTATGTAATTCTTTAATAGTTTGGTTGAATTCATAATTTAAAAAAAAAAATTCTAAACCCATGAAAATTCTCTAATAATTTGGTAAGAAATCATGGATTAATTTTCAAAAAAATTATTATTATTATTTTACTAATTCATGATCAAAATAAACAATAGCATAAAATCAATAAGAGAAAAAAATTATACCTAAATCTAAGTTGAAATCCAAAAACTTGAGCTTGGAATGGCCCAATATATATTTTGATCTAGGCTTTAAAAAAGAGAGCATGATAACTTGGGTTCAAGGTTAGGCCTGAGTCATTTTCCAATATGGCATGTGAGTTGAGGCAAATTATTTTAATTGGGCTGAACTGAAATCGGGTCATCAATTGTGGGTCTTGATCGGTTGAATTTTTTTATTTTGAGTTAGGTTGAATTTACTTCTTTGGTTTCCTTTAAAACAGTGTACTTCAACTCGTTACAAACAATAAAAACATTTCTTCATTTTTTCCAAACCTCTTTCTTTCTCTTTCTATAACTTTCAAACTCTCTTTCTTTTTAAAATTTAAGAACATCTAAGAACAAATTCCCAGCAACCAAGATTTTGGTTGTACTTTACTATTACCATCATCTTTCTCGTCATGCCTGTTTCATGAAACTCAAAAACCTTCCTCCGATTTCTTCCCTATCTTTTTCATCGAAATGCCAAAGTAGAAAACCCACAATCCAAACCACCTTTAATCATCACTACTTTTGCCTTTTTTGGCACCAATCTAGTCGTTCACTTTTGCTAAACTAAACACAAGTAGTAACCCTCCAACACCAAACAAATTTTTCAAAAAAAAAAAACAACTATCGATTTTTATATATGGAATCTTCTGCTAGAATTTATGTTCAGGATTATTTTGGGTCTACTTATTGAGATTTTGTAACTATTACTTGCTTGATTATTTTATGCATGTTAGTTTCACTTTTCATTGGAGATTGGCCTTGAGATTTTCGAGATGTATGTGAGGCCAATGGTGTGATGAGTTTGTTTTGGGGTTGCGTTTTTTGGTTGTGATTGTTTCTAGGTTCGATTATGTGTTGGGTATTGCAAAAAATTAGTGCTTTTGAGGTACGAAAGTTACTAATCAAGTTTGCTGCTATTTGGTTTGTTTTTTATTTTTATTTTTTGCTATCCTTGCCGAATGATTTGTTGCCTTATTTCTCTGTGATTGAGATTGTCTAGTTTTTTTCTTGTTCGTTTATAGGGACTAAATAAATCAATTCACCTGGATTTGGTTTGATTTGATTTTTAGAGTTTCTTTTTTTACATGATTTGTCACCCAAGTTTTCCTTATGTAAAAGTTCAAATGAAAATCGAATTAAGATTTTTGCAAAATCCCACATTTCATTCTTTTTTTTTTTGGTTCAAAATATATCACAAAATTAAAACTAAATCTAAATCTAAATTAAAATTAGAATTAAAATTAATATCAAATTAAAAATCTTAGACTTCTATCTTATTGGGCATAAAGTTTTGCAATCAAGTTTACAATTAAAGATCGTACAAAATACATTTCAATTGCAAAAAAATTTCTAGATAAAATTGGATGTCTACACCACTATTTCTTTAAATCTTTATAAACTATCTTTTCAAGCTTATGTATAACCTTACAATCCATATCTTTCAAGGCTTAGGTAGCAATTTCTAACTCCTTATTTTTCAAGGTTTAGATAGCAACCTCTAGTTCCCTACCTTTTAAGGTTTATATAACAATCTCTAAAGTTTTATAATTTAGTATATAAACAAATACACCTTTCAAAGGTCGGATAATAACCTATTGAGTACAATGAGAGACTAACAAGGATATAGATGAATTACAATAAAATATGAAAATAAAGCACTAAAATTTTAAAGTTTTTGAATCTTTTGATTTTATACTTTTGGGATCTTTTCTCTCCCTTTTGTAATGAGTTGAAGCTTCCATTTGTAATAGGATTTGAATTATAGCCATTGTGGATGACTTGAATGAGAAATAGCAATTGAAACTTCAAATTTTGGCTTCTTTTAATTTTGTTTTGCCCTAAGAGCTTAATCTTTTTACTTAAAAATTTAAAAACTTGATAGTTAAAGACCAAAATATTGATCCTTTTAAAGATATATTGAACTTTTATGTTAAAAAATCAATGGGAACATTCTATTTGACAAAAGATTGATCCTTTAAGTAAGGGGATCGAAACCAAAAAGGGGATCAATCTTTTGATGAAGGGGATTGATTATTTCTTCTAAATTTTGAAAATTTTGACTTCTTTAACCTTATTAAAGGATTGATTTTATACCAAAATGTATTTGACAAAAATAATTCATTCGAGAAATTATATTTTGAGAAAAGGATTTAGTTCAAAGCATTGATATAATTTTCAAAGTAATTTTTGAATCCAAGATTAAAACTAAATATATTTTTCTTTTCAAGAATCAAAAGCTTTAAGCACATTTGAAATTCTATTTTCTTAATAACAATAATGCTAAAATTATGTTAAATTCAAGAAAAAATAAATTTCTTTGAATATCAATTCAACTTGTACTTTCAAGTGAAGGAAATAGAGAATTTCATTTCTCAAAACTAATAATATCAAACTATATTAAGTTTAAAATAAAATTTTTTTGAAGCAACAATTGAATTTGCATTTAGATTCAAATGTAAACATTATAACAAAACTGCCATATATTAACACTTAAAAAATCATTGGTAAAATAAAAAATATATTAGTATAGCTAAAAAAATCTTATACCAATAGTTAAAATATGCATTATGATAATTTTTTTATGGTATATCCCTTGTCTTATAGACCAATTTTGATGCATTTTTAGCCGTCGTAATAAATAGTAGAGATATAACAGTGTGATTCATTAGTAATTTTATAGTAATTGGTATAGCATTTATAGTGTGATTTTAGCTTTCTTACTTATACCGTGGTTAGCCTAACGTTATATTTTTATCGACTATGATACCCATTGGTATAGCTTTGTGTGTTTTTACATATACCAATCATCTGTCTGACGCTATATTTTACTAACAATTGATGATTGATGATGTAGCCTCAAATACTCCAGCAATAAATTCTATTTTGTATAAATGTTAAGGAGTTGGTAAAAATATTCATTTTGAATTATATTTTGAATTATTAATATTGATTTATTTATAATCCTAATTTCGTATAGTTTCATATAAAGTAAAAATATCACAATAAAGTATAAGATATTTAATAGCATTTGAAATAAAACTACAAACAAATTTTATAATTCACAAACTAAGAATAAGTCAAGAACTAAAATCATTATACTAAGTCTAAATAAAAACCAACATCATTAAGTGTCTATGAACATGGTGCTTAAAATAAATAAACAATTATCCAAAGTAAATAATCCCATCATAAGTTTCTATGGAGTAGCATCTACATAAAATAAAAACATAATTACATAATCAACTTAAAAATAAAAAGAATTAGAGTGATTCTAAAAATTATTTGTATGAAATACTAAATACCAAAAGATTACAAAATCTATGCTAACCATAAATTAGCAAAGTGCATTTAACAAGAAATTGTAAATATAACACAAAAATGGAACAAAAAAAGTTACTCACAATATATAAAATAGACAATGATAACCTAAACCAATACAACATCTAAATAACCCTTAAAAAATAAAAAGAACATAAGATTTCATCCATATTTGACATCGTTAACGATCTAAAATAGAGAAGCTCTCAGTTAACATATTATAACAACAACTCACCGTAACAAAGCATTAAATTTAAAATTATCAATTTCAAAAAAACACAACAGAAAATCAACCTACCTATCTAAATTGAATTTACCAAAGAGTACAATTAAAAGGGTCAAGGAAGATTTTCAAGATTTTTTATATCATTTTCTTATTCAATTTTTACTCACTCTCTAGTATACAATGTCTAAATCAAGTGTAAATTTAAAATTCAAGTAAGAAGAAAATGCATTTAGTAAGTATTAATCTATTAATATACTAGAGGTGAAGAAAAAAATTATTATAGCTTACAAAGATAAAAAATAATTTAAATGAAATTACATTTGAAGCAGCAATATCTAGATAAAAAATAATTTATTATGTGACGAGAAATTTATCATATTCATTTTTATTAGGTTGATACTTGAATATAAAGATAGATTGTTTCCACATGATGAAATTTCTGGGTTACGACTAACATCAAGTACCTAAAAATAATTAAAAAAAATTTAAAAAGGTAAAAAATTCATGATCTTTTATCAAAATTTACATATATATATAGTACTAAAATAATGGTAGTATATACCTCTTTATTTGCCATGCAACTAAAAGTATTCAAGGTATCTACATCTTATTAAGAAATTGTCTTTGAAGTAATGATAAGACGGTACTTAAAACTTTTTTTAAGTTCTAAATTTTAGCCTTCAATGCTTATACCTTTTGATTATAAATGAAGGAATATATTTATTAGAGAAATAGATATTGTACCCATACAACAAATACAACGAACGTGACTTTTTCTCTTTGATCTTTTAACATTTGAATAGACATTATCTTTTTATGAATTTTTTTTAGGATTTTGAGCATTAGTTTTACTCTAATCTTTTTCATGAGTTCCTAAAATATAAACAAAATATTTAGTGCGATAAACTATACATAAGTAAAACAAGCATAAACTAAAATAAATACTATAATTTTAGCTATCTTGTTATTCACAATATTTTTATTTTTACATATAAGTGAATGAATATACAACACATGATGGTGGAATTCCATTAGCTTTTTTTACCAACAATGGTATAACATTAAATATTTATATGACAAAACCGCACATATATGCATATATAAGTATACTTCTTGTGCATTTAACTGAATCTAAGAAAGAAAATTGATATATCTATCATATTTTAAATAATTTTATTCTTGTGCAATAAGGCTTATTTAATTTTAAGCAATTTATTTTAGCTGTCATACTTTGTTTCTTGTAAACAATGAAACATAGAATGTATTATAACAAATCATTATCATTTAATTGTGTTAAAACAAAATAAGTAGTATATTCTATTAATATTTACCTTCTCTTTACTAATCAAATAATCAACATAAATTAATCTTTGTTTGCTTTGGAATTATCAACCTTTGCAGTTATTTTCATCGGTGTCTTATGTTCCTCATAAAATTTGGTCTTCAAATCGTTCTTTCATTGCCTTCACTTAATACTAAAGTTTCCTATTTAATTTTTCTAAAATATTTCTTCATAAACTAGCTTATAAAAATAAATTTTACGAAATTTGAACTTCGACTAAAATTTTCAAAAATAAAATGAAAAGAAACTGTCAATATATATAAGTAACATTTTAAAAACTATTAACTAGCAACTCAAACATTATTGTTTTTGATATCTTTCATGCTGTCCACATTTTTGTTATCATTCGATATGTCATGTCAATTCGTATAATTAATTGATGCAAAGCTAGGCATTCTCATAATGATTCTAATGAATTGAATTAAAGAGTAAGACTCATCACCAATTAGTAAATCATCATCATTCACCTTAACAATAATATGCTCTATTTCTTTTGAACCCCAAATATCATCCATCGTATAAGACCTTAAGTTTTTCCACATTGAGCATTATCTACATAGAAAAATTATAATAAAAAAAAGCAATTAAATTCATAAATAATTTAAATGTACAATATTATAACACATAAAGATTTATACCAATAAAATATTGTGTTTCTATACTTGAATTATATTCCATTTGTTCATCTTGATTTTCATTATGTGTGGATCAAGAAATTGTTAGTTCTAAAAATTATGGTAAAGCTTATATTGTGAAAGCTTTGTTCTAAAAGCACTAGTTATTCTTGAAATTGTGATTGAAACTAAGTACTAGAGGTACGATTTGACCTAATGATATTCAATCATATACACTTTGCCATTTTAAGTGTAATAATACACAAAATATTAGGTACAATATAAAGATAATTAAATATATTCTTATTATAGTGTTTTTCTCTTACTCTTGACATAAGATTTATTCGCATCCTATTTGTAGAATACGGAATGATTAACACTATAATAGGATTATATTTAATTATCTCTCATTCTAGGTACATATAGTCTATAAAAAATGAAACCTATGGCTATTAATAAACTATTACTTTTATATTAAATGGTTTGTAAAAAAGGCACAAAATGTTATTAGATTATTATAGACATGAAATCATTCTTGTTGTGTGCAACATTTTTTATTAATAATTACGTATTATGTTTTGATAAATATGATAAAGTTTAAATGCAAAAGACACATTTCGAGAGATAGAAAAAAAAAAACCAAACTAAGTACATGATTTGATATGGGTATTATAAAAATAATTCAAAATTTGAATTAAATTGAGTAAAAGTATATGCTATATATATATAAACCATGGAAAGATAATTGTAATATTCATAATTAAATGTATCATCTCTTACCAACGTGATTTCAAAAAAAAAAAAAAAGACAAGAGGGAATGATTGTAGAACTCTGAATAAAGATGGTTATAAATAGTAAATAATAAAATATTCAATACTATTTGATTTGATTATGTCATATTCGAATATTTATAAACAGATAATTTTTATTAGATTTGGATAAGAGATTCAATACCTATGTTAGATTTAAATAGGCTTTAGATAGCACTCATGGATATCCGATATCTAAATCCATTACTTGTTTAAATATGCAAAATATGTAAAATTTATGCTGGTGGAAAGGTTTGAACCTTAGTAAACAAATTTTATTTGTTATTAATTAAAAGTGTACTTGAATTTTAAATTTAAATTTTGTTTATTTTATATTTTGGCAAAAAAACTTAAGTTATTGGATATTTAATGGATATTGTTTATTAAATTTTAGTATAATTCAAATAATGTTACTAAATTTAATAAGATATTTAATGAATTCAAACATCATAAAAATTAATACGATCCGAATACGAATACTTAAAAAATAACAGTATTCCTTTCGTAACCATTATTAACTTTAAAATATTATGTGAAGATAGACCTAAAAAATTAATTTCATAATAAATCAATGAGAAATTAAAAACAAATAACATTTTATATAAGGTTGTAGTCTATATATTGTCAACTATGAAGAATAATAATATATTTATACAATTAAGAAATTAAGTAATTGTTATTTATAATTTATAATTTAATATAATTTGTAGGTTAAATTGTACTACAAGTCTTTACTTATGACAAAATATGAATTTAGTCCCTTTATATTAATTTCAGTATTGGAAGTATCTCTACTTTTTGGGATTTTGAATTTCAATCCAATTATTAATAATGCTAAATTTCTTCTATTAAATTATATGATACGGTAGTTGATCAAATAACGTGGTTTTTGATAAGATGATATGGCATAATTTTTGTTGATAAAATAGCTTGTATCTGTTATAACATTTTAAGAAAACTAGAAATAATAAGAAAAAAGAAATATGGCTTTGAAGCGTGAAAAATACTATCTTAAAAGTAATTATATTTATAGGATACAACAAAACTTTAAAAAACTCTCTAAATCAAAAGTAGTGAAATTGGTCAGGCAAAAATATTTATTTATAATAAATGAGTAGTAATAAAATAAGCCAATTTAAAAATTCATGATATTCTATATAGTCTTATTTTCTTGTTTAAACAAACTTCTTTAAACAGTCATATTTTTCTATTTGAATATGCTTATTTGGACCATCATGTTTTTCTTTGTTCAAATATGCTTATTTAGAGTAAAAATAATATTTTATTAATATTCTAAAATTTAAAAAATAAAAGATTTAAATAAAAAATAAATCTATGTACTAAACAACCCTAAGTGCCCTAACTGCCTATCTTTGACTTTTAAAATTGCCTAAACCATTAAGAAAACTTTTAGCTAGCTCAAATGACTTAATTCACTCAAACACTTAACTCAATCACTTAAATTACATAAGCAATCTCTTTTAAACTACATACAAATGATTTTTTTATTTAATGTAAGATATACTACATTCTAAACTATCAACAATATTTTGGTGATGTGGATTAAAAATTTCACATTACAAACAAAATCCTAATTATTTAATGATCTTTTCATCATTTCAAATCTACAGCCTAGCCAAAATTTTGTGTAAGTGGAGTCAATATTAGAATATTATTTTTATTTATAAATGTTTTAGTACTTAATATAACATTGAAAAAATTAAATATATGAAGAGTATCCCATAATATTATATAATTTCTACATAAATAATTTTTTTTTACAATTTATCTATAATAGAAATTTATATGGTTTCATTAGCATGCTATATATATAAGGCTTCTTTTTTTTTTTTAATTGGCTCTCATAATAATTAAAATGTTAAAAATAATGCAAGTAAATAGATGATACAATATTTTTTCCTTTATAATGAGATTACAATTATAATTATCGAATAACTAATTACGTATGAAATAATTATTATATCAAGTACAACAAATCAGTCATTTATAAATTGGATCAAACTTATATATAATATGTACATTATAGAAATAATTAAAAGAAAAAACTATAACCCATAAGTCTGATGACAACAAAGTGAAGAAAAAATTACGATAAAAATAAGTAACAAATCAAAATTAAAACAAGACTTAAAATGTGATTAATAAAAAAATCAATATAAATACATACTAAAAAATTTTGCAAACTCGTGAGTAAACCTGTTCAAAGGTTAGGTTAGCTACTCAAATCTGAAGGTTCGTCCATATTTTGAGAAAGTTTAGACAAAAAATTAAATTCTGTTAAATGGGCTTGAGCATTATTTTTAGGTCTGTTTAAATTTTGGGCCTACTTTAGACAAAAAAATTAAAACTCGAGTTTGACCTAGCCCAACTTGAATAAAATAATATAATTAAAATATTTTAATTATCTAAGTATATTATGTGAATTTTTATTTTAAAATATTATTTAAAAAATGATATTTTTAGTTTTTTATTATATAGATTAGGCTTAATTGGTGGATGTGAAATTTATTTTTTCAACTTGGGCTAAGCTAAGAAAAAATTTAAAGCTGAGTCTATGTGAGCATATAAATTATTAATACTAAGTATGGATTCGATCTAAATATGACTTAACTGAACCTATGAATGCCTCTACTCATGTGTTAAATTTATACTTGTAGTGATAAAAATTTTTTAGATTTTTCTAGTAAAAATGGAAAGAAAGTATTTTTTTTAACAAATTTTAATAATTGTTAATGGTGTCAGTATAAAAAAACACTATTTTTTTATACTAATTACCTATATATATTGTGTTTATTTTTTAAAAGTTGAATGGGATCCATTGATCGCCATCCCTATAAAGTGGCTAAACCATTGTCCCAAACCCAATTTTAAATGATCCTTTCTTCATCACCAAACCTAACATCATATATTTTTTAATGATCATTTTTTCCTTTCAAACCCATTTTTTATTGGCCATTTCTTTGTCAACAAACCCCATGTTAATCATATTTTCATTAGCAGTAACAAAATCTTTGCTTCTTTTTTTTTAATGTTATTTGAAATAAATTGATTTGATTATTATGGCAAATTTACTTATTCCTCCTTATCCCTTTGCCTCCATTTTATTTTCATTTGATGACCTTTTATCTATATCACTCATGTTCTTTTAAAGTTTTTTCGACTTTAAGGTTTTACTCAATTCGTTCTTTATCATGTAATAGTTGATTTAGATTAATGGTTGTTCGTCATTTTGATGATGGAGGATGGTGGTTGACACTATGATCTAACATTAGAATATAAGTTTAAAGGATGATTGTGTTTGAATGTTCATGGACAAAGATAGATTGGTTTTAGAGAGATAAATAATTTTATAAAGAGAAATGAAAAATGAAGAAATAAAATATACATGACATAAAATGGTAGTGTTTTAGGGATTAAAAAAAATTTAGATTTTAGATTACTTGGACTAAAAAATCCACATCACCAAAACTTCAAACAATTACATAGTGATGTTAATCTCATAATCATGGTCAATGCCACATCATTACATAAACATCTATGTAAGCGATTTTAACAAAATTTTTTTAATAAAGTTAGTGAGATGACTAAAATTTTAAATCATGAAATATAGAAATAATGTCAATATTAAAATTATTGTAAATGAAATAAATCCACATTTTGACTTAAGTAAAGGAATTGATAGCTCAATTTCACCAGATTAATAATAAAACAAATACTTTAGGAAAAAACTTTTAAATGACATTTGAAACAAAAATTGTAAAAATTTCATCTAACTTAGCTTACCAAGCTAAATTTAATTTATGACACGTAATAAAATTATTAAATTCAAAATTAAATTATATTTAGAATTATTTTTCGACTTAATTTAAATAACAAAAAAAAATTTAACTTATATAAAGGTAACTAAATTTCTCAAATATTTCACTAAACACTTTACATGATAACCAAAATGGATAATGCAAGTGTCACGCCCTGGGCGGACACACCAGGTGCGCAAACTCGAGCACCCGAGGTTAAGGCTCACTCACCAAGGGCATTGGTGGGGGTTTACGCACAGGCCTTGAAGAGGAGTCCAAACTACCGGCACATCATGTAAGTCTGCTTGCACAGCTAGGTCCGAGCTCGCTAGACGCCTGCACCACATCTGGGAAGGTCCAGGAGAGGGAATGCGCAACAAGATCTTCTAAAAGTGCACAGGATCAATAAGAACCTTCAACGGGATCGGGTTGACACTAAAAATCAGAAAGTAGAATCCTGTATTAATGTGTATTCTGTGTAAATCCTTGATTATTAGGAGTTATTGTAATCCCATGATTCTAGGGTTTAGCCATAAGTTAGTTTAGGGCCTCAACTATAAATAGAGGGTTGCCCCACCCTCCTTTGTACATCATTAGATACTTTTGTTTCAGTAAAATACATAGCATATTTCAGTAATTCTCTTGTTCTCTTATTTTTTCGAACTTGCGCATTCTGTCTTTCCCATTGTTCTAGTGCTTGTACGCTTGTATTTTAGGTTGACTTAAGCTAAAATGAGGTGATTTAAAACCTAAAGCTGCATGGATTTCGAGTTTTAGGTCGGAGCCCGTGACACAAGTATACAAGCCATTCAAATAATATAAGAGCAAAATATCTAAATATTATCTTCACAAGAAATAAATTTGTTATTAACCTAATGTTACGTACCAAAATCTAGCACTTAGATTATATTAGGCTTTGAAGAAAAGATTGGTGAAGTTATTAAATTAACCCTACATTAATTAAACTTAAATTAAACCAAGTAAATTAAACCATAATTACTACCAAATTATGCAAATTAACAAATTAAACCTAACATACTAAATTAGGAAAGTTACCTAAAATGGGAAATTACTAAAACATAAACGCAAGAATTAAAATTTAAACTAATAACATGAAATTAAAAGGAAGGAAGTTAAATTGTATGGCATGAAAATTAGTTAAGTTTGAATATATCTAATTAGCATGAAATGCTAAATGGCCTAAAATGTAAATGTATAAACATAAGCAATATGAAAGCTACATAAACTTAACCTAAGAAAGACTAATATGCACTTCACATAATTTACCCTAAGCTACTAAAACGCATAAAAATTTAAATCACTAAATGGGATTATATAAACTAAATAAAAATAATGAAGATAAATAACTTTTTAACTAAAAGAACTAATAACCTGAAATGATGCTCAACTTAACTAATTTGAATTAATACATGCATGGAAAATAAATGCATTACACATAACCTAATATAACCCTAAAATAGCATGAACCAAATACATGGAAATACATGAAAAAAAAAATTAAATTACAAACACAAACATTATAAGATAATTAATATGGAATTTAAAAGAAATTAAACACAAACTAACAAGAAAATTAAAAAGGCAACAGAAAATAAAATTTGTGAAACTAAAAAAGGGGTGAATTTGAACCTGGCAATAAACAAAAGCAGTTAAATACTTCTTGTTATATAAAAAGAACAAATAAACAAACACTTAGTAAACTTTATGTAATTGAATTTGACATTAAACAAACTTAATTGGCATTAATCTAACATGAATTTAAAAAAAATGAATATTAAAAATGCATGATTAAAGGGCTAGAAATGAATAAAAATAGAACCAAAAATAGAGGTGCAAAAACAAGAAAAAAATAAACAACTAGAAATGCACATATGCCTAAAATGTAAGGGGAATTTAAAAGACTTTGTAATGAAGCCTTAAATCTAACTACATGAACTTAAAATATACTTTAAATGAAAGAAAAAAAAAACCAAGAAATGAACCTAAAAAACCAAACAAAAAGTCATGAAAACAACATTCAAAATAGTACATACAAATTGAAAAAAAAATAAAACAAAAGTGCAACAAAAGTGCTAGAAAATTAAAGACATTTGTTAGCTCGAAGTATTGAATAAACTAAGAAGTGGTAAATTGGTTAATTTGAAATTTTGACAATTTAATTGCCAAATTAAACAATCATCACAAAAAAAGATTTCTAAGCAAATAAAGATAATATATATTTATATATATATGCACGACAAAATAACTTGAAAAGTGAATGAGCAAACATAGAGAATCAAATGCCAATAATTATAGAGGTTTGATATTTTCATAAGACACGCATATTCTTCCCCTTAACCTTACTTACGAAAGAGCTCAATCCACTATATATGTTGAATGTTATAACTAACCCTTCCAAAGCTATTGATATAATTAACTAATCCTCTCAATAGTTTGTTAAGTTTTTTTAAAAAACGACTCAAGGGTTATATTCCCTCTCAAGCTTACAATCTCAAGGCTAAATACAAATGTTTTTCAAACTTAAAAACCTCTCTAAAGTTAGGTATTGGCTAATTTTTAGTACAAATAAAAGATATGAATAATAGCAAGAATATTTGAGTAAAAGTTATGAAATTATGCTTTTTCATACGTAATTTACTCTTTAATACTTAAAGAATATGAAGAATGGATAACAATAAATTCTTCTAGCTCTTGATTACTTATAATCTGGTAGGAGATCTTTTTATATAAGTAGAATGAGAAAAATAGCTGTTGGTTTCATTTAATGATTGAATGCTCTACAAAATATAAGAAAATGTAATCATTTGAAGCTATCAGGGTCTAACTGATTGATTCATTTTTTAAAGAGATCAATTTATTTTAACTTTTTAAGCCAAAATGTGTTTCTAGAAAAAAAAACCGATTGATCCATTTTAGTAATGGATCGATCTATTTTTTGTCTGAAATAAAACCAATCGATTTATTTTCAAAGTGGATCGATCCATTTTACCAATTTCAAATTTAGGACTTTTTTTGTAAGAAAAATTGATCCATCCATTTTATAATGGATCGATCTATTTTTATCATTTTTAAGTTTAAGATTTTTCTATAATAAAAATCAATCAATCTATTTTTGAATGGATCGATTGCTACTAAGTTTTAAACAAAATTTTAATTTTTGTGCAAGAGGGATCAATCTTGTCCATAAAGGGGATCAATTTTTCTTTCTTAATTTTGTATAAAACATGTCTTTAATGAAGAAAAAGTTTGTTTTGGTTTCAAGCATTTTTCATTAAAAAAAACTACTAGCAAAATTTTCTTTTTGAGTTCAAAAGCAATTTATCTCAAGTTTTAACTTAAATGTTTTGTCATTTTAAAATAAATATCAATTCAAGGCTAAAATTCTTTTTATTATTTATATGATAAAACTTAAGACAAATTTGCTTTGAAAGGCTCCATTTGAAAAAAAATTTCTCCTATTTTTAAATTAACTTTTCAATATAAACTTTCCCTAAATAAAGGCACAATTGAAATTTCAGTAAGATCATTTTTTCATAAATTTCACCATATTTTTAACACAAGCATAATTAGCAAATCAATAACATTCTTAGCATAATAATCACTTCACAAGCAAATTTTATCCATTTTAGCAAATCCATCTCAATATCAAAAGCATTTATATATGGTTAAAAACATGCAATCATATCAATAGCAAGTTTTCAACAAATTTTCTCACTTTTTACCATAGCAAAGGGAATCAATTCAAAACACACAATAATAAGTAGTTCTCTATGTTTAATTATATATATATATATATATATATCAATAATCATGTTTCCTAATGGTAGAGTATTAAGTTTTAAATGGTGCTAACATATCGACAATAATAAGTGTAACAATCTATTTTGCACTGACAATCGAAAAGCTTGAAAGGGCCAACCATCATGGAATCAGTTTTAAAGAGATCTTGGGCTAGACCAACTAAATTGCATTTAGTGTTTTTATCTTTTTTTTATCCTTCGACATGAAAGCTTCAACTAAAAATTGTTTATTTATAATAATTTCTCTTCCCATCACATAAGTCCTAAAAATTTATTTTTCTAACTATCAACCTCAATACAAGTAGCATTGCTATAAAATACCCTAATTAGGTTCTCAAATACATTTTCTTACATACTCAAATAATCAATCTATCCAAATTTCTCAAAAGCACTAATATATGAAAATTCAATTGAATGTAGAAAGTCAAGATTAATTACCTTTCTTGTCTTGATATCTCGATTAGTAAAATTTACCTCATAATGATTTTTAGTCGAAGGATTTTTGAAATTTTGGTTAAAAAAAGGTTTTGAGGGCATGCTAAAAGCTTCCCTAAGTGGATTCCTACATCTAAATGGTCAAGTTATGGATGGTCTAGTTTTTGGTACCATGAGAAAACCTTGAAAAATATGTGTGAAGAGATAGATAAAGGATTTTGTGAAATTGATGAGAAAATTAGTTGATATGGGTGATAATATGGAATATATGTTAAAGAGAGCCAAAAATAATGATTGAAAGAAGAGACTTGAGTGATGACATAAAAGGGATCATTTTTTAGAGAGAAAAGAGAAAGGAATGGATTTTTGTGGTATTTTAAAAAAAATTAAATGATGAAATTGCAAGTAATCAAGTGAGTAAGAAAAAAATTGTAAGAAATTTGAGTGGAAGAGGATGAATTTGGAAGGATTGATAGGTTGAATTTTTAGGGTTTGGAGAGAATGAGATGAGAAAAAAAAAGAAAGAAGACTATCGACTGAGATGAAAGAGAGTGAATAAGGGGTTGTTATGTTTTAAAGCCCAGTGACAAGCTGCTAGCAAAAACTGATTGATCATTTCTTATATGGGATCAATAGGTTTTGAGTTTATCCCATTATTGAGCTTCTGCCAGTGAACTCGATCGATTAGATGAAATACTAACCAACTATAAACCTATTCTTATGCATTTACATTTCATTTTAGTCAATTGTTACATGCATTAGCATTCTTGAATTGTCATCCTTGCACTTATATTTGTAATTCACATTTTTAATTGTCATGCATATATTATGTATTATTATGTTCATGCATATAATTTACATGTTTTTGTGAGTGAAGTATTTTAAGAAAATGTTTAGAAAAATAATAAAATAAGATAATATTTTAAGTAAAAATAACTTATAAATCTAGCTTAAATATAAGGAGATTCTCAATAGCTATTATCTATGAAAGATATTATGTTAATTTTGTGAGGTATCATGAAAACTCCTAAAGTATATACATACTTTTTAAATTCTGCCTAAATATATGAGAATGTAGAAGGTGTTTCAATACTTAGGATTTTTCATTTTAATAAAAAATGATCATTTACATGTTTTAGTAAATGAAGTATTTTAAGAAAATGTTTTAAAAAATAATAAAATGATATAATATTTCGAGAAAAAATAACTTATAAATCTAGCCTATGATATTTTTCATTTTGATAAAAAATGGTTTTGCTTTTAGTAATTCAAAAAATAAAAATGATTTGTTTTCAAAACATAAAGTTTAAAATGATTTGATTTCAAAAAAAAAATTTGGAAAGACTAAATAAAATTTAAGGAATTAATTTGCAAACAATAAATTTAGAACTATTTTTATAAAAACTTAAGGATAACATGCAATCAATTGGTACCATTTTTTTAACAGGCGTTATGGGATACTAACTTTTTCCACACATAACTGAACTCCTGAACCCAACTTAGTTTTCAAAAACCAAAATGTCTTTGTAAACTCTTTTTTCTTTTGTTTTATTAAAAGAATAAATTTTTTAGGTGACCAATCAAACTTTTAAAAAGATTGATGGTGACTTGCTTAGTTTTGAGATTTTTAAAAAACATTTTCTTTCAGGTTCTGTAATTGAATTTCTAGATTTGCTCATTGTGACACCACATATGTAGCCTTCATTTGCTATGTAAGACCATTAAGTTGCCATATATTCATTTTACGTTACCAAATTATTCAAGCTTAATTATCTTCCTCTTATATCTTTCATCCTTTAAGGTTTAGAGCTAAGAATGCTTCATCTTCCATTCCTAGCATACTGTCTTCTCAATACTTGCATTCCTCTTTTATTTATTTTTTAAAAAAATTATTCTATTTCCTTATTTAATAAACAATGGATCTTCGAAAAAGTCTTTATAGCTTAAAGGGAGATAAATTTACATTATTCTAATTCTTTGTATAAGTAATCGATTATCTTTTTTACTTATTATTATCTATTTATTGCTTTCAATTTTCATTCTCCATGAAAAGCCCATTTATCTATCTAACCTTTGATTGTAAGTATAAATTTTTTTTCGTTTAATTTTTTTAAAAAATTCATTCTCTATATTAGATTTAGGTTTCTCTTATTTTAAGCTCTACTAACGATCTGTCGTGTACCTTCTACTTTAATAGCATTTCCACGGAGAATATTTCATCAAGGGTATGTTACTTCCAATTAAATCATTTTATTTTTATCTTTGGGTTTCCCTATCCCTTAACCCATAGACAACTCATGTAAAAAGATGGTTATCGTAAAAGAAACTATTAAATGCATGGTTATTTCAAGCTAAAAAATAATATTGAGATCTTAATTTGAATATGTTTTTTTATAGATTCTATTCGAATAAATATTTTACCTAGAAAAACTCATTCATTTCCCTTATCAATTCTAATTATCATTCATTTTTAATTGAATTTCTTGTAAAAAAATTATTACATTTATTCTATTAGATTTAGGTCTTTTGGCATTTTGAGTTTTTGAAAGGTTTTGTGGGTACGTTCATCCATAAAAGTGATCTTTTAAATGAATTTTGATTGCTAAATTCTAGGTCATAACTCTTTATTTTCTTCTTTCAAATTCCTTTCTATTTCTTACATTTGTTTTTGAAAAGAAAAATTTCTCCTATTTTGTTATAACTTGAAAACAGAATAATTTTTTCCTAGTTTGAAGAATCCACTTGAACAACCAAAAAATCCACTATCTTATAAGAAATCACCAAATTTAAAATATGTTTAATGGTTATCTAACCACTCATTTTTCATTCATGTTATTTGCAATCTTTCCTACAATGTAGGTATATTTCTTTTTGTTTCCCAATGGTAAAGATTGTACTTTTATTATATTATCATTTCGTTATAGTTTTGGTTTAATAGTAAAGATTTGAATGAAAAATGTGAAATAAATCACAACAACTAATTATTGACTTTTTAAAAAAATTTCTTTTACTTTATGAAGATGAAATGAGTAAAGAATTTTATTTGGGATTGCGGGTTAGTTCATAACTTAGCTGAGATTCATTTGTCTCTTTTGATTGATTTTTTTTTATTTTTACCCATTGTGACTTTTTCATTTTTAAAATCTAAAACATATTTGTAATGGTTCAAAAGGGTTTTCATGTTAATGTATAATTTGTTAATTTTATATATTTTTATAACTTTTTGTAGGAATAATATTTTTTAAAAAATCAATCATTGGATTTAATAATATTTTCATGTTTATTGTGCAAGCAAAATTTTAGTCAATATAATATTAATTTATATTATATTGATTGAAAACACTCTATTTTATAATATATATTTAATGATTAAAATTTTTACTTTGTCAAAAAATAGTTGTGATTTTTTAATTAATTTAGGTTATATTTGGTAAATGCATTTACTTTTTATTTTTGCCATTTGTCTCTAGCTTTCAATATTTTCCATTTTTCTTTTCATTCGTTTAAACAAAAAAAACAAAAAGCAAAAATGTTTAAAATTTTAAAACAAAACTATTGGATTAACCAATATAAATCATATGAAAAGTTATGAAAGAGAGTAAAACTTAATTAAGTTTATATTACTATAAGTTGATTCTTCATCTGTATATATTGTTTTATTTTTTTCAAATGTTGATAATTTTTTAAAGTTATTCCATCTATTAATAATTTGCTAAAAGTGTTCATGAGTCAAACAAAACTGGTTGACATGTTTGAAAACGTCCTCAAGGTTCATTCTTATTAAATCAATCTTTTTTTTTTTCAAAAGAAAAACCTCTTGACATATGCTATATTTTCACTTAACATGAAAATTCTTACTCCCTTATACCAAAAAAAAAAAAATCAAAATGTGATAGTCAATAACTACAAATAATTGTAAGTCTTTTATGTTGTTATTACTAGTGCGGGTGACCCAGCTTCGCTTGGTTTATTAGAGTAATTGAGTTTTAATTTAAAGTGATATATATAGTTAATATAAATTAATTATTTACCAATAACTTAATCAAAAAAATTATCTGGTTAAAGCTATGAATTGCCTAATTTTTTTTCAAAAGCTTCGCTTTACATTTTGAATGGCACATGTGAAAAAGCATGTACAAATGAAATAAAGTTCCATATATCCAATCCACATGCTTATCCAACCCATATAGCTAAGAAAAAAATTTAACTATTCATCAAATAAGCAATGAGATATACCTTCTTTAAAGTATTGAAGTCATTAGAAGTTAACTTATTTGTCTTGATCCGCATATGGACCTATACTTTGATCAAGATCTTAAGAATATTAAATAAATTTTTCAAAAAATGAAAAAAAAGGATCTAAACCATTTGCAAGTAATTTAAGATATTAAAAAAATCAAAATCAAATGGTAATGATATCAAATGAAGCAAAAAAATTGGAATAAACATAATTAAATAAAAGAAAATTTCTTTAAGCAAGCATATTTGATGTGTTTAAGTAAAATTTAGTAGATACATTGAACCTGATTGGTTGGAGATGTAGTTGAACCCATAGTAACAACAATAGTAGCATCTTTCGCAGTATCATATTAAACTTGAACATTAAGAAATTTGAAGATAAATATCTATGAAATGAGGGAAAATGCCCTGTATTGATCATTCAGTCAAATGATCAATACAGAAGAAGGAAAAATGTAAGTTTCAAAAAATTACAACTAATTAATGGCAATAATAGAATGAATACACACAAACAAGCCTAAGTACTGCATACTTCATGTTAGCAATTAAAAAAATATCTTTTAGAACACTATTGTTATAGGCACTAGTAACTAATAAATGCTTAACATCAAATCCTATTGGATCATAAAAGATAATTTTTCTTTTATTAAAATGAAACTATACTGTAAGGAAAACTTTCAAGCAGATAAAAGTGATATTTTTTAATGTTCAAATTACTTAGCCAAACCATAGATATTTATCTTCAAATTTCTTAGCCAAACTAAATAAAAGGGAATATTAAGGACCTCCCCACATCAGGCCAATTCCTTAGTCGAACAACTACTCGTCACTGATATTTGTTCTATCATTGCTGAGTGCACTACACCCTCTGAACACTAGCATGCATGTCTTCATCTTTCTCATAAGCCTCTCGATCCTATGCCTACTTCCTACACATCTCTTCCTTGATGTTAACATCATGTAAAGTGGCTTCCTCACACTCATCCACCTCCATGTCAATCGGCTGGATTGAAGTCCTTTGAGGTAAAATAGTCTCTAGTGCCTTGCATTGGTTAGAGGTTAAAGAGTCAAGAAAATCAACTGTGAAATGAATGTACAGTTTACTCTTCATGAATGGCCTTTGATACATAGGCATTCCTTCATCATTTATGGCCTTGAATTGATCTATGTTATACAAAGAGAGAGTAAAGATCGATATCAAATCCACATAAAATAAGAGCACCAGTTAGAAAGATCAATATCCAATAAATAAACACCAATTAAAAAGATTGATACCCATTAAAACGTAAAGATGGTTTATTTTAAATCAATAAAATTCAAAAGCTAATGATATAATCCAAAAATAACAAAGGTATACAATTATTGATCATAAAAAAAAAAGGTGCAGCTTATGCAAATTGACAAAAACTCCCCATTTACCAAGCTTAACCACTTTTCCAAATTGTTACCTAATGAGGAGTTATCTGCCATCTAGGTAGGTCAACACAAACTAGAAGCCGCAAATTGCTTCGATAAGTGTCAATGTATGTGCTACAAATAAGTCATCACCCTTTGTTTTAAATTTAGAATGATCTTTCTATTGTAGGACAAATAAAATGTCCCAAATGACTGTGTCAAGCTGCAAAAGGGAAATTTTTAGCAAACAACCAAGTTAGTAATAGCAAGAAAGTTGTATTCAAAGATATAAAATAAAATCTAATTAAATTGAAAAAACAAATTTATTAGCCATACTATTTCATCAACTTCTCCTAAAAAGTATTCTTTTGTCCATTCTGCATACCTTTTTCAACAATAACTTCTATGACTTTATTCTCTTGTACAACCTTCTCACCTTTGCACTATGGGTAGCGATCCTTGTCATTAATGGTTTCACCAGTACCTTTACAATCCTTGCAAGGATGTTGCATCTGTTGGATTATGCCAAGACCAGGTTGTCTGATAAAGACTTTCATTCCAAAACCTTGACAACCATAACATTTCATTGATGCACCTGACTTAGACCTTTTACTACAAAATTTTCAAGTAAACTAACTTATGTTAACATAGACCAAAGAAAGAAGCAGTCTAACCACTATCAATGCCACAAACATTACTCAATTCAAACACTAACTCCTTAAACTTTAAGCAACTTATGTTGTGTAAAAGAGAAAGCTTTTTGGATGTTCCATTGTAGAAATCTTTCAAAGAAATCATTAAGGTACATATAAACTTCATTGCTACTTCTAGGTGCATAATTGGACAAACATCTAATCAATTAAAATAAAACAAAATTTTTTTGCTAAGAACAGACAATGGTCTTCGAGTACCCAATGTTAAAGGGCACATAAAATCCACCTATAAACCATTAATAACCATTTTCACTATGAAACAAACTACACCAAATGACCACAATAATTTGCTTTAAAATTTGTCTTTCTTTTCATATTTCCCTTCCCCAAACTCATTATGTCTTGAAAAAGCTAATGGAAGTTAAAAAAAATAAGACTATACAATGGATGCAGTATGCCTCTTGTGAACATCAAAAAGAAAATTGAAAATGGGAGACCATTAAAAGAATTAGAAACCAATACATTTGTCACTTAAGAAATATTATAGAAAAACTCCACTTTTAAAGAAATGCATAATACAAATAAACATGATTCAACATTTATCTTGTATGTGAGATTAAATGCTTAGGACAATGCAAAGAAAACTTTAATAGCAGACAATAGGCAATAAGAACCCCGTAAAATAAATCTATATAATTCTTTCAATAATAAAAGTTGAATAGTAATGGACCCATAAGATAAATTTATATCTTAAAAACGAAATTAACAAAACCCAAAACAAAAAATAAACACATTTAATTAAAGAAGAAAAAAAGAATAACAGCAACAAAAAAATAAAAAAAAATCAGAAACATCAAACAACCCAATCTTCATAAAAAATCAGAACATGCAAAGAAAAAAAAAATCACAAACAACATGTAACCTAGGAAAAACACCTAAAGAAAACCCCAAAATATATATATAGAGGCTCAATTAAAGAACAAAAAAAAAATTGTAGCAAAAAAATTTGACAATAAATTTAAAAAGAAACAAAAAAATTTGATAGACCACACTCTTTTAAAAGCACTACGACAACAATGAAAACCCATAACAAAAACCTCTTAAATGAAAGCTTAAACAACGTATCCTTTCAAGTTAGAAATAGGTGTAAAAAAAATAAATACAAGAGACACATGTAAGAAGAGAGACAAATAGGTGAAAGAAATAAAAAAAAAAAACTTCTGCAACCCTTCTCTTTTGCCTAAAATGATACAATAGAAAGATTTGCATTAAAAAAAAAAAAAAAACAAAAAGCACATGTCCTCTTAAGAAAGTTCAGGGACACTTTTTATATAAGATTTATAGATTATTTACCTATTTATCATATAAATAAAATTTAATTATAAAGTTTTTTTATATATTTTCTTGGGATATATATGTATTTGTAAAAAATTAAATGAAAAATTTAAGAATGTCAATTTTATTCATACTCAATAGGAAATTTGATTTTTTATCCACAGAGATGAGTATTATATTGTAGGTATGGAGATGTGACTGTATATAATTTTAAATTTTTACTAGATATAAGGATGGGGACAAATAACATTGTACTCACCCCATACCTATATCTTATAGTATTTATAGATATTTAGTAAATATATTTTTATTAAATAATATAAATTATTATTTTAAATTAATTAAAATTAATATATTTTTGTTGAAAAATATGTATTAATATATATTTATAAAATAATTACATAAATATATAAGATAAAAATTAAAAATTAAAAAATAAATTTTAGTTTTATTTTTTATTTTTTTAAAAGTTATGGATATGATGATTACCAATAGCCATTAAATACCCATAAAGATGTATATGATGAGATATTAAAATATTCGTTAGATATAAGTATATGGATGAATATAACATAAAAATTTAAGAAAGAAGATGGAGAATACTCTATCCTACTCATACCCTATCCATTAATATCTCTAAAGCAATTTTGATATTTTAGCAAGAGTATAGTTTTTCTTTTTGTAATTTTCAAGATTGTTAATGGTCTTAGTATTTTATAAGAGCTTTTTAATTTCTCAAAATTGTTAAAGAAATTGAACTATCACATTTATACAGTAATTTCTACCTAACTTTTTTAGTGTTCAATAATTATATATTTAACAAAATATTATATATTAGTTTATGACTCATTCAATACAAGAATTAATTTACATGTGTATAGATACACAAATTAATATTATTTAATTTACATGCATAAGGTATATATAAAATACATATAACATATCCTGGTTGATTTGTGAAAAGTGAACTAATTACGAAATGATGAAAATATTAATTAAAAATATCAAATATTAAAATTAAAAATAAAATATTAGTACATTTCATATAAAAGATAATATAGACATGTTAAATAAAAATATAAAAAATTTCAATTGTTCAAAATGAATAAAAAATATTTTAATTCATGATTTGTAAATTTTGTAGCACCAGAACTGGAATATCCACAAGTTCAAGATCAATGCAATAGAAAAAGAATCCAAAGATAATATTTAATTTGATTAAAGAAAACGATAAAGAGATGCTGCTAATTACAAGCTAACTAGAAGGCATACTTAAGAAGATGTTTAATTTGGCAAAACCATAAGAAAGATTTGAGAATAATATATTGATGTACTGATACACTATCAAAAATTTGTTTAACTTTGGCAAAAATTTATAGACGAAAATTTTTGAATAATCCGTTGATAAAATTAATACCGGTAGATTATTGATGAATTATTTCATCATTAATTATTAAAAAATTAAATTAAATGAAATCAAATTTCAAAAAACAAATAATTTATCAACGAAATTTTCGTCAATCAAATCCCCAAATCCTTTCTCATTCTTTCCCCTGCGTTGAAATTCCTAACCCATCTTCCCCTTTTCTCTCCCCGACTATCTCTGCCACTTTCCCCTTCACGCCGCGCCGTCTATCGTCTTTCCCGATGCTAAGAATCGTCATCCGTCGTCCGTGGGTTCCTTCCGTCGTCGTCGTCGTCTAAATTGGATATCCCGTTAATTGTCTTCCAAATTTAATCTAAAAAAAAAAAATTATACGACCCTAAATTTCTCTATCTTTTTCATCATGATTTCGCCGATTATCAGACATAAATCTCGTCGATTAAGGCAAGTGTTTTTTTTTATTCTTGTTTTGTAGCGCTTTCTCCTTTCGTAATTTTCCTTTTTTTTTTTTTTTGTTTGGTTGAAATTAGAAATAAAAAAAATGAAGAAAGGGCGTCGTGGATTATATGCTTAATTCTGAGACTAATGGTATTCATAAAAATGATGACTTTTGTGAGAACATACTTAAGGTGAAGAGCCCTAGCTTAATTCTGCATGAAGTGTACTAATTTTCCCTGTGTGACTGCTGGTTGAAGTTGCTCTTAAAGTCCACATCTGAGTTTTTAAATGTATTTCTTTCTTTTTCCAGGAACTAGTGGGGAAAGCATTTTTGAGGGGAAGTTTCCAGGCGAATGGTGTTTTCCCAATCTTCTAAGGTTACAATCATAATTTAGTTTGTCTTAAAAGCTAGAAGTAAAGATGCAAGGTTTTCCTTTTGTTTAATATTTTAAAATTCAATAATTTCCTCATAATGATTTGAATCTTGTATTATTTGTGTTATTCACATGCTTTTATTGTTTGTAATTACTTTGTTCATGTAAATATAATTAAATTTTAACTATATTATAATTGTGTATGTGATGAAAGTGCTCAGACATGCTTATATATGTAGCCTTGTACTCTCCATAAGTGCTCAGACATGCTTATGTATATAGATTGTTAGAGCATTAAATTTATCCTTATTTTGAAATAACAAAACACTAAATTAAATAAGCTTAATTAAGATTTTAGAAAAGATTTATTTAGTACATTTTCTTAAATTATATATTTTTTGGTACTAAATAAATCATATGTTTTTTAAAGTGATTTAATTTGAAAAATATCTTGAAAATTTGCTTTAAGCTCAAAAAGAAAATTTTAACAGTAATTTTCTGATGAAAAATGATTTGAGACCAAAAACAAACTTTTTTCCTCATTTAAAACATGTTTTATACAAAATTAGGAAAGAAGGATCGATGCTTTCTACAAAGATACAAGAAGCTTTGCTTAAAACCTAAAATGGATTCGATTGATTTTTTATACAGAATGGTCTCAAATTTGAAAATTACAAAAATGGATCAATTGGTCTTAAGGTTACCAAAATGGATCAATTCCTTATGAAAAAGGGTCGATTGGTTTTTTTATACAAAAAGCCATGATTTCAAAATTGGCAAAATGGAACAATCCCCTTTAAAAATGGATTGATTGGTTTGCAAAATGGATACTTCCCATAAAAAATGGATCGATTGGTTTTTCTTTTGCAAGAACATGTTTTTCTTTAAAAGCCAAAACTAATCGATCCCCTGCAAAAATAAATTGATTGGTTCGGCCCAGAGAGCTTATAAAGGCTAGTTTTTCAAGAGAATGGGTATTTCTTCACCTAATCAATTCCCAACGGCTGCAAACTCATTTTCTTTATAAATTGGGCATTCCAACATACTTGTGAAGCAAGAGAGTAAGCACCAACAAGTTTTACATTCATTCTCTTAAGAATTCAAGTGCATTCTAAAGATTAGAGTTTTAATTCTTTCGATTCTTGTATCCAAGTTATATTTGTTCGTCATTTATTATTCTTTGTACTTAAATTAGGCAAACATTTAACCTTTGAGTGGTATTTCATAGTTTGCAAATTCTTTTGTATTCAAAAGGGATTTTTAAGTCAAGGGATGAAATATCCTCTTGAGTGAAATTGATAGGATTGGGTAGAATCTTAGAAAGGGTGAAGGTTGCTATCTTGACCTTAAAGGATAGGGATATTATTTTGTAAAAGATTCTTCTATTAGTGGATTGATCTTGGCTAGAGAGCTAAGGGAGAAGACGTATGTGTGTTTAAGGAAAGATCAAACTTCTATAAATCTTTGTGTTTGATTGCTCTATCCCTACTTTTTATTTTCATTGTTGTTTATATATGTTTTAATTTTCTTTATCATTGTTAATATCATCAAATTTCCATCAAAGATATTATTGTTTTAAATTTCTCATTCAATTTAATTAAAATTCATTTTGGGGTAAGAATTTTGAAACAATTCAATTTACCCCTCTTGAATTGTTATTTACACTTGAGCTAACATAGCCTTGGACGATCTCCGAAAGCAATCAAAATCCGCAATGATTATTATCCATTTATAATTGTGCTGCTAATACATTTGTGTTCAACACATGTAGTTTTATACTCTTTCAAAGGGGTGAAAATCCCAAATCTTTATTTTCTATTTATAATTGTGTTGCTATGAATGGAATGTGTCAATTTTTTGTGGAGTTAATTAAAGTGTGGTGTTAAGGTTCTTTGTACTAGGAAGAAGGTTGTGTCCAGTAAGTACTTTCTTGGCTTTAGATTCGGGCATTTCTGCACCTGAGATGTTTTCCTAGGGAGCTGTATGCATTATCCTCATCTCCAGACAAGCTTTGTTTTGCATTATGATTGCATCACTTAGGTACTTTTGATGGCTCTTGATTTGAGCCTATCTTCGCCTATATGTTTTTTTTTTTTTTTTGGTTGAAAGTAATGTGCATTCCCATTATATCCTCACAAGTTTTATTTTGCACTAGCAATGCGAGTTCCATAGCATTTTATCTCAATCATCTTACTTGCTCCTTGAAAACCACTAGGTGCCAACATAATGACACGATGGTTAAGTCATTTGAAGGACTGCATTAAATACTAAAAAGCTTTTACTTTTGATATTTTCTGTTCTGCAAACTATTCATCTTGAAGTTGCTGAATGTTACTATTCTTTTCACTAACAATTGATTGGTAACAGGGATGAGTTGAACTTTTGTTCAGATGAATCACCTGGGCTAAAGCGTGATGGACCTGGATCGTGACACTGTAGGTTCTCAATTCATTGTCACCTTCAAGGCTAATCATCATCTTGACCAGTAGTTTCTTATCTTCTTTGTATATTTGTATTTTTTTTGTCCTCTCCCAAATATATATTTATTTATTTATATATGCTCAGTTTAAATGTGACTCAGCCTTGGGTCCTGAGTTAGTGCAGTTGTGGCATGTGACAGAAAGTATGTAGTTTTTGGGAAGATGGTGCTAGGAAATGAGGTGCTGAAGAAAAATGAAAATGTGGGTGGCGAGGAAGGAGTACCAACTGTAACAGTGAAAATAATTAATTTTGGTGAAGTTGGTAGGGTCAATATGTGCTCTCATTGGTGGTTTACATTTCTTAAGATGGAATATCATGATTTATTTTATGCTACACCTAACAATTTTCACCTTTATGATGCTGCATGAGGCTTGACCCTTGTCTCTTATTTTGCCTTCCAATATATTATCTTATCTGTAGAGAAAAGGAAAATTAAGTTGAAGACAGGAAAAGATGTTTCTCCTGATGCTAACAGTCATGAAGTGCGACAAAAGGGGAATTGTGAGAAAGATTAAAGAGACAAAAGAAGAAGAGAAGAAGACATAATTCATCTGATTCTGAGAGTTCCTAAGATTCTGAAACAGAATCATCTGAATCTAATAGTGATTCCGACTCATATCTGTCATCATCCTCTGACGGTAGTTCTTCGAGTGATGATGACAGGTGCAAAAAGAGGAAGAGATATTCTAAACGAGAAATGTATAGGCGTGGAAAAAGAAAAGATAGACGACGTTACAAAAAGAGAAAAAGGCGTGATAAGGGATCAAAGCGTAGATCAAGAGGGTTTTATGCTTATCCATTTATCCTTCATACCAGTGTTGTCTTCTGGTAAATTAACCTTAATAAACTTGAGTCCTGTACATGTTTCATTGAGTATTGTGCTTGTTCAGCTTTGCGTACGAGGACTCATCATTTGGGGATGTAGTTGAAACTTGTTTGCTCCGAATAAAATTAAAAAAAAAAATAGGGGGGGGGGGGGTGAAGAAATAAGTAAATTGAAATGACGAAGAAGAACCCAGATTCTAAATGAACAAATTCAAATTTGAAAAGGAACTTCTTGATTCTTGAAGAACGATGAGCAAAGAGATTGATCGAAAAAGCTCTCTTGTTTTTATGATAAGATCGTTTGGTAAAAAAAAAAATCTCTCTTTTGAGAATAAGTACCAAAAAAAAAAAAATTGTTCTTTTGAGAATAATAAAATTGGAAAATGTTTAATTGGAATATGAAAGTGCGACTGAATTTGTCCTAATTACTCTCCGGGACAGAGCGGAAGAAAAGGGGAGATTCCTAGCATGCGTTGAAAAGAGGAATGACTTAGAAAGCATTGAATGAACACTGTTCCTTTGCCTACCATGCGGTACATAAGAATGTTTTCATATTTCTATCCTTTCGTTTTAATTATTATTGTTATTTGAAAACTAATGGTTGGTTGTTGAGAAACAAAACCTGCATCTTGGTAAATTACTAAAATTAATGTCCGATATTGGATTTTCTTCAGTGCTAATATATGTTGCACATGTAAATGAATACTTAACATGCGTTGAAATTCAGTTGCTCACAATGTCCTCGTTGAAGTAGCTCCATCTGTGTTTCTCCACGTACTTCGTGAAGATTTATCGAGAAAGTATCATGGTTTTTCCCCTTCTAATTGTTAACACCTATTAGATTTGTTAATCCATCTCGTTTGGTTTTTTCTTACGCCTTTTTCAATTTACGTAAGATGTTGTAGATTATCAATAAATTATTGATGGATTATTGCCGTAATTACAAATAAAAAATTTATCACAGAATATTTTTTAATAGAAATTTGTGTCGATAATTATTAAAGAAAATTTTAATTTATTAATGGAATAGTATTACTAACATACTTACAACTGATAAAAATTTTTGTTAATTAAATTCAGTCGATAAATGTTTTACTTACAGAATTTAAGATATTATTGACAGATAAATACCTTTTTTCTAGTAGTATTTAATAAGAGGTTGATTTGCCTAAAACTAGAAAGCACCTCCAGACGCTCGAGACGTCTTTTAATGAGAAAACTATAGTTGTTTATGATTGTTCATTAGAAATGGGAGATTATTAATAAACCATAAGTGATAAGATAAAAGAGATTTATTTAATTTTGAATTAATAGATGTGTGTGATTTGTTAATAAATCATAAGTCATAAGATAAAAGAGATTTTTTTTTAATTTTTAATTTAATATATGTGTGGGATTTTAAATTGGGAGAAAATATCTTTTTATTTAACGTTACGAAGAAATGGGAGGCAAAATAATTACTAATTTTATCATTTCAACAACAAAATGCAGAAATGGGAGGCAAAATTTTTTTTATTTAATTTGTACATCCTCTATGGTTAATTCATTTTTAGGACTCTTTTGCTATTTTTGCAGTGCTTTCTCTCATGGTCATTTTGTTGCTAAGATTTCTTCATTTTCTTTTTGCATGTTTAGTTTTTTTTTTTTTTCAACTACTACTAAGATTGTTAAGGAGAAGCTAAGTTTCATACATTGATAATTCACACACTTTTCAAGAAAAATGGTATTGGAAGACCAAATTAAAAAACAAAAATGAGACATGATACAATTCATCACAAAAGGTTGTGAATTTATGCATATTTGTTGAATTGAGAGATTGCATACTTTTCTAGAGCCTACAATATAAAAAAAGTGTAAATTAAATTATAAAAAATGCATTGATAAACCTTTATTAAATTGTGATAATGATCAAAATGTTGTAAAAAAAAAGGAGAATTGAATAAACAATGATGACGGAAGATAAAATTAAATCATCAAAAAGTACTAAAATACCTTAAATAAACTGAGATCTTGATGAAACACCGATAAATTTTGAAAATAATTGGAAAATATGCGATAATAAAAGAAAGGATTGAATGAAAAATAATGTGCATGTTGTGGGATTATTAGAAGTGGAAATGATATACTTTAATTAAATTGTGATATTGATCAAAATACTAAAAAAATTGAATAAACCATGATATTGATAGATTAAATTGTGATATGTTTGTAATTCTTTACAATTAATAAATTTTTTTTTATTTGTGGATATAGATAGATTAAATTGAATCACACTAATTTATTATATCTTGTGTGGTTGATTGATTATTTGATTTTATTTCTACTAGGTTGGATGTTTAATTGGATTTGAGCTTTTTAACCTAACAACTGGACTTAGAGCTTTCATGATCCTAATAATTGATATCAAAGTGAAGGTTCGAGATGTAAAAAGAATTAAATCCAGAGGAGCTTAATTAAAAAATGGAGTTTGAGTTAGTATTTTGAAATATTGATTTACATGAAGTGTAAAGATATACAAAAAATATTGTTATAAGACTTTTATTACAGGTGAAGATAAATATGTCTAACATGAAAACTAATAATTTAATGAAATTTGAGTTAAGGTAGAAATTATCGAGAACAGTGACTTAAGTAAAATTTTGTAAGAAATTTATTTGAGATTTTTTGGAGATTAATTAAATATTATTTTATAGGTAAGAAGACTTGTAAACGAAAATTTTTAAAAATAATGAGATTTTTAATGCAGAAATTTATGTAATTATAAATAGTATATGTTTCTATAGGGTTAGATATAAGAAAAAAATATAAAAAAGTTATGAGTTTTATCGAATAGGTATCTTACAAGACTAAAGGAAATTGAAATGGTTCTTATGGGTATGTATGTTTTAATAGATTAAAAGATATTGACATAGTTCACATAAGTAAGAGTATATATGAGTATGGACTTGTTTGAATTATACTCTATAGGACTAGAGAAGAATGAAATGGTTTTATGGGTATTGATTTTTTTTAATTAATTGTTAATGATTTAATTTTTTTGAAAATTTTTATAATTATTAGATCTTTTCTCTCATCTATAAACATAAACGGATTGAATTGAATCATGTTAAATTATTATCTCTTATGTAATTAATTAATTATTTAATTAATTTACATTAAATGTTTAATTGGATTGTAACCTTTTTACTTAACAGTTATGAAATTATTAAAACTGGAATTCGTATATATCATATTTAACCTGCACTTGAAAGCAATGTCAATCACACATTAAAAGCGCTAAACAATAATGGTTGTCTCGTAAAACTAAAGTTCTAAATTATTTGAAATTTCAATTTGCACAAATAAAAGGAAGAATTGAATAAAAAATGCCAATGATAATGCCAAAATTTCTTATATGAAGATAAATTGTGTAAGTTTAAATTAGTAGATATAAATTTAAATTAGAATAAAATATCTTTTATTTTAAAATCATAAGAAAGAGGGAGGCAAAAAAAATTGCCAATCATATATGATTACTCAACGGTTAAAAAGAAATTCAAATAGATAATTAGTACTTACAGCATGAGCCAAATAGTTAACAGGCTATATAAAAAAAAAGTCAAAGAAGTTAATAAACAACAATACATTTGAATAGAAAACTATTGAATTTTAAAAGTTATATTTGAATTCTATATTTAATATACATATATATATAAGATTAAATTTTGAAAAGTTTAGATAATTAAATAATTTTTTCTATAAATTTTTTACATGTCATTATAACTCAAGAAATATTTTACATGTTATTATTAAAAAAAATTATAGGGATTTTTTTTATGTGTCAAGAAAAAAAGTTGTACATATAGATGTTTGCATCAACATAATTTATCTGGTAACTACGTATTTTATAATATACTATATGGAAAAGGATCAACTTATGAGAGATGATCTTCTCTACTACTTAAAAATAGTGAAAGCTTCCACTATTTTATTCATTGGTGATAAATATATTATCAACTAAATCTAAGGTTATTCATTCAAATTATTTTTATCTTTTTTACCTATTTTTGTATTTAATTTAAAATCATTAAATTTCAACTTTAGATTTAGTTTGAGAATGTATTTATCACCATGAGATAAAATAGTAGGAATTTTCACTATTTTTAAGTAGTGAAAAGGATCCTTTCTTTCAATTTATACCAATGTAAAACTAAAAAGTTTTATATATTTTGTAACTATTGATTTTAATATTTTTAAGGATGAAAGAGATAAATTACAAAGAGAAAAAATAGTTTAATTTCATCTCTTGGATTTATTGATAAATGATTAGAAAAAGATGTAAAACTTTGTAGTTATACACTAATATAAGTTGATCCATTCCCAATTCTCAAAGGATATGTTTGGTGTATAAGATTAAGAAATGATAGAATAATATAAAATTATAGATAGGATTAGATTAGATAATGTCAACATGTCTTATATTTAGTGTATACAAGGATTAAGAGTATGATTGGATTATTTTTCTCTTTCATGACGTTTGTTATGTGTAAGTTAAGACTAGGATCAAATAAATTTTTATTAGTCAAAATTACTCTTCTTTAAAGCAACATTATTTAAATTTTTATATTTTATATAAATGTAAAAGAAAATATTTTTAACTAAAAATAAATATTATATGATAATTTCTATAGATACTAGTTAAATTTATTGTTTATCAAAAATATTTTCAATATTTTCCTTTTATTTTCTTTCTATTTTATTTGTTTTATTTCTTTTCATAATTTAAATTTAAAATAATTTATATATCATAAAGATAAAATTATTTAAAAAAAAGGGTTTTTCCAAAAAGATTGTTTAAGTTTTTCAAAAAAGGATATCATAAATAAAATTTTTTATATTTTCAATCTTTTTTATTTTTTTCTCTCATTTTCTTTTATTCTCCCACTTGGCAAGAGAGAAAAGAGAAAAAAAAATGAAAAATAAAAGAAAAGAGCAAAGAGCAAAGACAAAAAAAAAAAAAGACAAAAAAGGAATAATGAAAAATAAAAAAAACTATTTAAATTTCATAGTTTACAATTTATTGATTAAAAAATTTAATTTAGAATTATTTTTATGATCAAGAGTTAAATTTGGTTTTTTAAATGATAATTTAGAAACTGATTATTTAAAAAAATTAATTTTTTAAAAAATAAAAAAATAGTTTTTACCAAAACTATATTTCTATTTATTCTAAAAAAAAAGAAAAATGGAAAAAGAAAAGAGAAGACAAAGAGGAGAAATGAAAAAAGAAAAATAAGAAGAAAAAAGATTCTATTTAAATTAATAATTCAAAATTTATTAATTAAAAATATTTAATTTATTAGAGCTTTTATAGTTAAGAGTTAAATTTAATTTTTAAAAAAGAATTTAAAACCCTAATTATTTCTGAAAAAATAAAATAACTTTTCAATGATAAAATAGTTTTTATCAAAACTCTATTTTTTATTTATTCAAAAAAGGAAAAAGACCAGATTGGGAAAAGGGAAAAAAAAGAAAGAGAAAGAGAAAAAAAAACAAAAAAAAAAGAATAAAGAGAAAAAGTAAAACAAGGAAAAAATGGAAAAGAAGAAAAATGAAACAAATAGCTTGGTTAACTTATTAAATAATGACACATTTCATCTTATTAAATGTTTAAGTCAAATTTTAAATATATGTTTTAGGAGTAAAATAAGTAATTTATAGGATTGAATATAAAAATGGCCATTATATTATTCATTTTCAATCAGTTTGATACCTAAAAATCTAATTTGTAATTAGATATTTAAATTTTCATTCTGTCATACACTTTAGTACTTTGGACCACTGACGTTAATTAAATTACTTATATGGCATGAATACTGCTAACCTTGAATTGATTAATGTATTTTGAAATGACAAAATAAAAATTTGCTTAACATGAACTAAATTGTTTTAATATGAAATTGAACATTTTTTCAGCTTTTCATCTTATATAAAATGCTTTGAACCAAAAGAAAACTCAACAAATGAAACAAAAATGATTTTGGGCACAATAAGATATAAAGGATCAATTACCTAAGGGAGGGGATCAATCCGTTCTTTCACCCAATCGTTTCCCTAAGCAAAAGGATCAATAAATTTTTTGGCCAAAAAGTTCACCCGTGCAAAAATTTGAAGAATCAATCGATCCCCTCCTTGTAGGATCGATCGGCTAGGTTTTCAACCTAACCTCATCAATCTCTCCAATAAAAGGATCGATCTATTTTTTATGCAGTAGCAAAACTTATTTTATTTTTTACAAAAAGGATTGATCACCCTAGGCAAATGATCAATCATTTGGGTTTAAGGGATTGATCAATCAAGTGTAGCTTTCATGTGTGAAATGGCTTTGTTTTTCAACTGACCCAATTGATCCCTTGTATCAAGGGATCGATCCCTTCGTGCTTAGAAAGCCCCTAATAGCTATTTTTGTCTAAAATTTTATAAAAGCTCTAAACATTTAATGTAAATGACAATTATCTTCCACTCTTTACATATAAAAGGAGGCATCCCACCATATTTCAAGCTATCAAGAGCCAAGAAAAACTTATTCCTTCCATCTATCATTTTCTCTAAGCTTTAAAGAGCATTTTGTTATGTGAAAAGTGCAAAAAATTCATCTTGTATTTATTTCTCTCTTAATAACCTTCATAATCTTAATTTGTACTTCAAATTAGCAAACACCTAACCTTAGAGAGATTTTTTGAGTTTGCAAAATACTTCAAAACTTGTATTGTGAGGTTATGAGCTTAAGGAGGAAGATAAACCTTAAGAAATTGTGTTATTAATTGTATAAAGCTTTGAAGACCTAGGTTGTAATATTCAACACATATATAGTGGATTGAACTTCTTGGCAAGTGAGGTTAAGGAAAGGATGTCGGTGCCTAAAGGAAAGGTTGAATCTCTATAAATTTTGATATTTGATTCTTTATCTCTATTTCTTTGCATTTAAGAATATTATTGTACTCATATTTGTTGTGTTTATTTGTTTAGAAACTTTAATTTGTGAATTTTATATTCATTGAATATTAAATTTAAAAAATTCATAATGGACTAATTTACCTCGCCTTTTGGTTTAATTTAAATCTTTGACTTAATAATTAGTACTAGAGCTAGTACCCTTATATTGGTCTAACAATCTAAGAGTGAACTAAATGGCTCAAAGAAATATGATGATGAAAGAAAAGCAACAATCTACATGTCACAGCAATTATGGAGAGTAACAAAAAGTGTATCTAATGGCAATTAAAATAGTTGCCATATCTCTTGATGGTGAAGGTTATTTTATTGTGAGACCCCCTTTCTTTGTTAGTTACAATTATTCATATTGGAATACAAAGATGAGATTGTTCATTCAAGCTAATGACTATGAAGTGTGGAGAATTATTCAATAGTCTTCAAATTCCAATGAAAGGTGAATAATAGAGATGTGATCAAATAAGAAAGTGAATAAGATGTTAATGATATGAAAATGGCTCAACTCAATGCTTAGATAATGTATACACTTTTTTGTGCATTGGGGCTTGGAATAGAATAAAGTTTCCTTGTGTGAAAATATAAAAAAAATTTGGGATAAATTGGCTATTATTCATGAAAGTACCAATCAAGTCAAAGAGACCAAAATTGGCATGTTTACTTATGACTATAAGCTTTTCAAAATGAAACCATAAGATTAGTGAGATATTTAACTATTTCACTAATATCATAAATGGTTTGAAGACTCTTAAAAAGACATATTCCAATATGGAGATGGTGAAGAAAATCTTGAATAGTCTACCAAAAAGTTATGAGGCAAAAGTGATGGCAATTGAAGAATCAAAATAACCTTATGCATTTTTTTTTGGATAAACTTATAGGTTATCTTAGTTATGAGATAAAGCTCAAAAGGGAACACGAAACAATCAAGAAAGGTAAAATTGTTCTTAAATCAATTATTCAAGAAGAAAAAAAGATTGAACAAGATGAGATTGATGAGGGTAAAGAAATGGCCATGTTTGTAAAAAAGTTTAAGAAGTTCATGAAAATGAACAAGTTCTCAAATAGAAAAAGATCACAAAAGGAAATAATCAAGGGAGAATCAAGTAAAAGAGAAAGGGATCAAGTTATTTGCTATGAATGCAACAAATAAGGTCACATCAAATTTGATTGTCTTTTGTGAAAGAAGCAAAATGCAATGAAACCAAAGAATAAAACAATGGTTGCAACATGGAATAATAGTGACTTTTTTTATGATGAATCAAATAAGAAAAAAATAGCTAACCTAGTCTCATGGCTTTTGATGAGCTCAAGGTAATTTATAATCCAAATTATTTAAATTCATACACATTTGATGACTTACAATATGCTTATGTTGAATTATTTATAAAATTTGAAAACATGAAATGAAGAATAGAAAAATAATTTCTAAGTTCAAAGTAGAGAAAGAGCTCTTGACTAAAGCAAAGAATGACTTAAAATTTTTTTTTTTGAAATTAAATGTTGATGATTTGACTAAGAAAAATATGAATTTACAAAATTCTTCTACTAGATTTTATATGAGACATCAAAAGCTAAATGACATGCTTGAAACTCAAATAGCATTTTTTGATAAAGATTAATTAGGCTATAATGGTGGTGACAAAGAAACTCTTTGAAAATTTTTCTTGTTAAACTAAATGATTCATCTAGTACTTGTGTATATTGTCATAATTAGGTCATTCTATGTAATATTTTTTCTTGAAGAAAGTCACTCATAGAGATAAACTTATTAGGTGTGTGTGAATTTTAAAAAGAGTTGGCACTTCTCAAGATAAGATTATTAAGATGAAGTAGATTCCAAAAGGCACAAGAATTATAAGTACTAACACTTAAGGACCCAAAAAAATTTGGGTACCCAAAATAAAGGTTTGATTGTGTACTTGTAGGTGGATAAGCATTGTTATAAGAAAAATTTAAGCAAGAACAATCCATGGTACCTTAATAGTGGATGCTTAAAGCACATGACCAAAAACAAAGCTCAATTTAAGGATTTAAAGGCTAAAAGTAGTGGAGATGTTACATTTGGAGACAACTCCAAAGGTCAAGTTGAAAAAATTGGCTCCATTGGGAATAATTTTTCTACTACTATTGAAAATGTTTTCTTGTGAAAGGACTCAAGCATAATTTACTTAGTATTAGCCAATTATGTCATAAAAGACTTAAAATTATGTTTAAATCTGTGTTGTTAAGTGATTGATATCAAGACTAACAAATTAGTTTTTATTAGACATCATCAATAAAACATTTATATGGTGCATTTAGATGATCTATCTTCTAAAAATGTTTGTTTTATGGTTCAAAAAGAAACTAAAAGTTGGATTTGGCATAAAAGTCTTGGATATGCAAGTATGCATGTAATTTCAAAACTTTTTCAAAATGATTTGGTTATTGGTTTATCAAAATTGAAATTTGAAAATGATAAGGTTTGTGATGCATGTGCTCAAGAAAAACTTAAAAAAAATCTTTTTCAAATCTAAAAATTATATTTCAACTACTAGACAACTTTCATTACTTCATATTGATCTTTTTGGTCTAACTAGGATAATGAGCCTTGGTGAAAAACGATATAGGTTTGTTATTATTGATGATTTTACTAGGTATACATAAGTTCTCTTCTTGCATTCAAAGAATAAAGCTTTAAAAAAATTCATAACTTTTAGCAAACAAACACAAAATGAAAAAGGTTATTTAATTTCTAATATTAGAAGTGATCATAGAAAAGAATTTGAAAACTTTGGTTTTAATATGTTTTGTAATGAAAATGGTATTAGCCATAATTTTTCTACTCCTAGAACTCCTCAACAAAATGGGGTAGTAAAAATGAGAAATATAATTTTAAAAGAAATGGTTAGAACTATGCTTTATGAAAATAATTTACTTAGATATTTTTGGATGACAGTCATAAATACCTCTTGTATTATTATAAATAGAGCTATGATTAGGCCAATCTTGAAGAAAACTCATTATGAACTTTTTAAAGGAAAAAAAGCCTAACATAAGCTATTTTCATCCCTTTGATTGCAAATGTTTGGTTTTGAATAATGAAAGAGATAATCTTAAAATTTTTAATGCTAAAAGTGATAAAGGTTTTTTCTTAGGATATTCTTTAAATTCAAAAGCTTATAGAGTATTTAATAAAAGAACTTGAGTTGTTGAAAAGTCTATACATATTATTTTTTATGAATCTAATCCACCTCTAAGAAAAGTCGCTTTTGATGATGATGATGTAGGTGTTCTTCAAGAAAATATTAATGATGCATCATATGACATTAAGGAGAACATTTAAAAAAAGATGATGAGTTTCTAAAAGAACCATAACAAATATAGCAAGAACCAAATCACCATAGAGAAAAGAGATATGTTAAAAGTAGTAAGATTATTGGTGATCCAATTCAAGGGATAAGAACTATATATTCTTACAATGTATTTAATTATGCTACTTTTTTTTTCTCATATTGAACCTAAAAATATAGATGAAACCTTAAGATATGATAATTGGATATTGGCTATGCAAGAGGAATTGAATCAATTTGAAAGAAGCCAAGTGTGAAATCTTGTACCTAAACCTAGTGATCATCTTATTAGAGGCACCAAACAGGTTTTCAAGAATAAAATGGATAAGCATGACAATATTGTTAGAAACAAAGTTAGGTTAGTAGGTTAAAGGTATAGTAAAAAAGAAAGAATTGGTAATGATGAAACCTTTCCTTTGGTTGCAAGGTTAGAAGCCATTAAAATGTTACTTGCATTTGTATATTTTAAAGATTTCAAGCTTTTTCAAATGGATGCCAAGAGTGTATTTTAAATTATTTTATAAATGAAGAGGTATATGTAGAGCAACTTTCTTGTTTTGAAAATCCTCAATTTCTAAATTATGTTTATAAATTGATAAAAGTTTTATACGGTTTAAAATAAGCACTTAGAGCTTGGTATGAAATATTATCAAAATTCTTAATTGAAAATGATTTCAACAAAGGGAAGGTTGATATTACACTTTTTATTAAAACAAAAGAAAATGACAATCTTATTATGTAAGTTTATGTTGATGATATTATATTCGATGCTACTAATGAATATCTTTGTCGAGAGTTTGCTAAGATTATGTAAGATGAATTTGAAATTAACATGATAGGAGAGCTTACATTTTTTTAAGATTACATGTAAAGCAAGCAAAAGATGACACCTTCATCAATCAAGCAAAATATATTAAAGACTTGTTCAAAAGGTTTGGATTAGAGGAATCAAAGCCTTACTCAACACTTATGAGCATTTCAACAAAACTTGACAAGGATAAATAACATAAATGTATTATTCTAAATTATATAGGTTTATGATCGGTTCATTATTATATTTTACTACAAATGGACCTGATATAATGTTTAATGTGTACTTATATGCTAGATTTCATCATCACCTAAAGAATCGCATTTACTTGCTGTTAAAAGAATTTTCAGATACCTTAAAGACACTCTTAATTTGTGATATCTTTTGCTTTGCATGCTTATTCTGATGTGAATTTTGGTGGTTGTAAAATTGATAAAAAAAATAATTTGAGTACTTGTCAATTGTTTGAGAATATGCTTATATAATGATTTTTCAAGAAACAAAATAGTGTTACTCAATCTATAATCGAAGCCAAATATGTAATGATCAGTAGTTGTTATACTCAAGTTTTATGGATTAAACAATAATTAGAGGATTTTAGAATTACCATGGATTGCATTCCCATTAAATGTACTAGTGCCATTAATCTCACCAAAAATCCAATTCAACACTCAATAGCAAAACATATTAAAATTAGACATCATTTCATTAGAGATAATGTTAAAAAAGGTGATATTATGTTTGAATATATTAATACCTTGCATCAATTAGCTGATATTTTTATAAAACCTCTTGATAAAGATAGATTTTATACAATTAGAGGTAAACTTAGTATGATAAATGCTCCTTGAAATGTCATTCTTGATTATTTGATTTATTTGTGTTTTTACTTAAACAAATATGTGCTTATGTTGATATATTCTTGATGAAGTGTTAATGGTCATATGTGTGATAAAATGATGTATTTTTGCATGATCATATTACATACATTCCATTTAAAAAAATTCATTTAAAAAAAGGGTTATATGTGAACCGATCGATCTTATGGAAAACTAGATTGATTGATTTTTCAACTTGTAGTAAAAAAAAAAGTTTGGAAAAATCTTGAACTAATCGATCCCCTAGGGAACTTAATCGATCGGATCAATTGGCAGTCTCAATGAAATAAGGTTCTTCTTCATCAAACACTTTACCCGAGCCTCATTCTTCCCCTTCTCTATTTCATTGCCTCTTAGAACTCTAATTCCCCTTTTCTAAATTCCCTCAAAACTTATCATTTTCTATTAAAATTTCTTGTAAATATCATCCTTATTCTTTTTTTTTGGCAAAATATTTATTTATTTTCATAAAAAAAGTCTAAAATTACATAAAATTCTCCCATACATTTCTCTATCTAGATTTTTTATCCCTTTTTGACAATCATTCATTCACTCAATATCTTTATCTCTCATAAACATATATCATTTCGTATCAATTACATTATTAAATTCTTTTATCAATTTCATTAAAGCTTAACTATTTTCTTCCATCTAATTTTCCAAAAATTCCCATGGCACCTAAAACCAAATGAAGTGTTGGACCAAGAAGAAATCCTCTAAGGGAAGCTTCTAGTTCATTAATTAAGCCTTCATTCAATCACAATTTTGAGAATCTTGCTATTAAAGAAAGGTATGAAACAAATTTTGCTTATAAGGATGTTAAGCATAAAAGGGTAATATCTCTTGAATTCCTCAAGTTTTTTTAGTTTTCTTATCTAAATGTATTTAGAGATTTTGGTTGGATGAATTATTTGTGCATGGATGGGATAGTTTATGAGAATCTAATTAAAGTGTTCTATGGTAATGCTATATGTATTAAGATTGAAGGGAATAGAAATAGATATTATCTTGATAGGTTCAAAACTTTGTAATAGGTTGAGAGATTGTGGTTAATAAGCAATTATTAGCTGAAACTTTTATGCTAGATGATGATTGGGATACAAACACTAGCTGTGATATGTTGGACTTAGCTCAAGATATCTTTGGGAATAAAAACTTGAAAGTTGCTCCTACATAGGCCACTAAACTTTTTATGTATGACAGATAGTTACATCTTATAGTTACCTCTATTTTGGCACCATTTGGCAACCAATATTCAATTATTATGAAACAAGATTATTGGTGGATATACAAGATCAAACATGAGGAGAAACCTAATCTTGTGCACTTTATCTTCAATGACATGATAAATGAGGTGCAAAATAGAGATTACACTTTGATTTATGGGTTGCTATAAGCAATTTATTGAAGAAATTAGTTATTAACACTAGGAGTAATAGAGAGATTGTGTTTAATGACCCATTTAGTATTCTTGGATTTTATACTTTGTATAGTATGGGTTATACACAAAATGCAGTTGGTTTGTAAATTAGAAAGACTAAAATTGGAGTTATACAACAAGAAAAAGAGCATGATGCTCTCAATTTCCCTTAAGAAAGCCACTCTAGTCCACCATTTGATAATCAAGGTGTATTACAAATTATGATGGTTCAAATGAATAGCTTGCACTCCATGATTAGTGACATGAACTCAAGGCTTAAAAATTTAAAGCTATATCAAAATGTCATGATTTAAGAAATTCATCAAATAAGGATTAAGATGAACTAACACTTCCACCATTTCCCACCTTATCCTCCTCTTTCATGATCGACCTTAATAACATGCCTTAGATGTTTTCCCTACATATCTATCTTTTTAACTTTTTTTTTAACTTTCTTAAAGATAATTTGTATTATGTTTAAACCTAACATTTATATAAATGACATACACATTTCATTTTTATAATAGCATTTGGTATATTGTGTTGGAGTTAGTTTAAAATCAATATTGTATGGTAATTGGTATTTTGAATGATTTGCTATGACATTGAGTTGTGGTATTAAGTTGGTTTGATTTGAACATATATTGAGCTTATTATTACCTTGAATTGATTACCATATTACTTTGATTGTCTTGTTCTTTTTGATATGACAAAAAGGGAGACAAGTCATATGAAATTAAAAAAAAATTGCTAAAGATGCAAAAGGAAAAAGAAGATATGAAATATGTTTATATTGCTTATTTGTTTAAAATTGAAAATTTGTTACAAATGCTAATAAGGTGAGAAAAATTATTTTAAATTTAAATCACTTACTATAGGGGGAGTAATCTTTAAGCTTATGCTTAAATGAATATCTTGATATTGCTTTATCTATTAATGCTTTCGATATTATGCTTAATGTGCCAACAAATAATGGATGGCTATTTACTCGTTCTTAGCTTATTAAAAATATTTTCATGCTTAAATTCAGGGGAGCCTACTTTCAAAAGGAAAAATGTTTTTCAAACCAAAATTTTTTTTCATTTGGTTTTGTCACATCAAAAAGGGAGATATTGTTAGCCTTTAATTGATCAATGTATTTTGAAATGACAAAACAAAAATTTGCTTACCATGAACAAAATTTTTTTAATATGAAATTGAATATTTTTCCTACTTTTCATCTTGCCAAAATTGCTTTTGAACAAAAAAAAAACTCAATAAATGAAACAAAAGCGATTTTTGGGCAAAATGGGACAGAAGGGATCGATCACCAAAATGAAGGGATCGATCCCCTTTTTTACTTGATCGATCCCCTAGGCAAAGAGATCGATCCATTTTTTGGCCAGAAAGTTCATCTGTGCAAAAATTTGAAGAATTAATTAATCCCTTCTTGTAGGGATCAATTGGTTAAGATTTTAGCATGACCTAATCAATCCCTCTACTAAAGGGATCGATTTGTTTTTTATGCCATAACAAAACTTGTTTCATTTTTCATAAAAGAGATCGATCATCCTAGGCAAAGGATCAATCACCTAGGTTTAGGGGATCGATCTGGTATAGCTTTCACATGTGAAATGGCTTTGTTTTTCAATTGACCCAATCAACCCCCTATATGAAGAGATTGATCCCCTCGTGCCCAGAAAGCCCCTAATAGCTATTTTTGTATGAAATTTTACAGAGGCTCCAAACATTTAATGCAAGCAATGGCTATCTTCCACTCTCTACATATAAAAAGAGGTTTCCCATCACATTTCAAGCTATCAAGAGCCAAGAAAAACTTTTTGCTTCCACCTACTATTTTTTTCAAGCATTAAAGAGCATTTGTTATGTGAAAAGTGTAAAAAATTCATCTTGTATTTATTTCTCTCTTGATATCCTTCATAGTCTTGATTTGTACTTCAAATTAGCAAACACCTAATCTTAGAGAAGTTCAAATTTACAAAACACTTCAAGACTTATATTGTGAGGTTGTGAGCTTAAGGATGAGAATAACACTTAAGATTATGTTGTTGATTGTATAGAGCTTTGAAGATATATGTTGTAATATTCAACACATATATAGTGGATTGGGTTTCTTAGCAAGTAAGGCTAAAAGAAAATATGTAGGTGCCTAAAGGAATGGCCATTTTTCATCTCTATTTCTTTGCATTTAGGAATATTATTGTGCTCATATTTGTTGTGTTTATTTGCTTAAAAATATTAATTTGTGAATTTTGTGTTCAATGAATATTAAATTTGAAAAATTCATAATTAACCAATTCACCCCACTTCTTAGATTAATTTAAGTTTTTGAGCTAACAAATACCTAATAAAATCATTATATGTGCAAAAAATTTCAGTTATTATCACATCATCTATTACCACATTGGTATTAAAAGAAAGTTTTAAAACAAATTTGAAAAATATTTAAAAGATTATAAAAAAATCTAAAAAATTAAAAAAATCCTTAAATTCTCCAAACAAATAAAAATAAAAAAATCCCTTATAATTTAAAAAATCTCAAATTTTTTTTAAAATTTTCAAAAAATGTAAAACAATGAAAAAAACAAAATTAAAAATTAAAAAAAATTAAAAATTTTCAAAATCCATTAAAGTTTGAAAAAAATTTTAAAAAAATAAAAATCTAAAAAATAATAAAAAAACCCTAAAATTGAAATTTTAAAAAATTAAAAAACAACACAAAAAATTCAAGAAAAATTAAATAATTTTTAAAAATTCCAAAAATTTTGAAAAAAATTAAAATAATTTAAACTTAAAGAAAAAAATGAAAAAAAAAGTTTGGAAAAAAAATAAATGAATAAAAAGGAAAGATAAAGGTAAACAATATGTGATTTTTTCAATTTTTTTGTTTTTTTAATTTTTTTATCTTTGACTTTTAAAATTTTCAGATTATTTCTTTTTTTTCAATTTTGTTGGAATGTTTTAAATTTTTGCCGAATTTTTCAAATTTTATGTAATTTTTTGGATTTTTTAATTTTTTGAAATTTTCATAATATGCTTTCAAATTTTTTTTTATTTTTTTAATTATTTATATTTTTTCCATGTTTCTTTTTTTTTTAATTTTTTTAAAAAAATTTTAGATTTATTTTGTATTTAATTTTTTTAGAATTTTTAATTCTTTAAAACTTTACAATAATTTTTTTATTATTTAAAATATTTAGTTTTTTAGAAATTTTTAAATTTTTTTGATTTTTTTTAAGTTTCTTTTTAATGTTGACTTGAACATTAAGGCTATAGCATTGATTAGATTTTATTTATACATGTCATTTTTTCATTGCATGTTCATACTACATTAGAAACTTAAGTAACTATACTAGTTTTAAAGGCCAAAGTGCTTGATGGAATATAAGTTTAAAAACCTAATTGTAGATTTTTATTCTCTATGTATCAAACTAAAATAATGTATAGAGCAAATGGACCAAATTTTTGGAGAGTATTGAGTCATATTATATTAAAACTATGACTAGTCTTCATTGCAATCCAATTCTCCTTGACTCCTTCTTTTATGTGCACCAAACATAAATTTGAATGATAATTATCCTATACCATCCATAACTCTATGCATTTAGGGCTGGCAATGGGTCGAGGCAAGCAAAATGACTCTGACCTTACTTTTTAATAAATGTACTCGATTTTAATGCAACTTGATATTGGGTTATTATTTTTATACCTAATTTCGACCATACATAAATATGTGTAACTCATATTTGATTTGACTCGATCAAAAATTAATTTAATGATTTTAATTTAATATAATGTTTATAATAGTATTATTTTTACTATAAATTACATTTTAATTATATATAAATAGAATATTTTTATTAAGCTAATCTCTTAAATTAAAGTATTAAATAATAACTTTATTAATATAATATATAAATCTAAATTTAAAATTAAATAAATAATAAAATATATAATTTTTATATATATCTTAGGTAGGGCAAGGCAAAGTATCTTAAAATAACCTTTAATTTGATCTTAATTTTTAATTAAAAAATCCAATTTGTCTCCAACTAGACCCTTTTTTTTTTTTTTTTTTAAATTCACCTCTATCATATTGGAGTAGGTAGAATTCCATTGAATACAGTTGTTTTGCTATCTCTATATGCACCAAACATATCTATAATATATAAATATATATAAGATTTACTTACACTAGTGTAAGTTTTACACTTTTTTTATCATTTGTTCAAAATGCTACGATTAAAAGCATTATTTTGATTTAATTTAATCAAGGATTTAATTTTGATCAAATAGTAACAAAAGTGTAAGAATTAAAATAGTGAATCTTTAATATGTATATATATATATATATTTAAAGAAACATTAACTTATGTTAGAAAAAATAAATAAGAGAAGAGAAATAATAGAAAAGAATTTTGGCTTTGAGGCGTGAAAAATAACAAAATCTCAACACTCTTCAAACATAAGTAGTGAAAATGGTTATACTAAAAGATTTATTTATAATGAATGAACAAATATAAATTTTTATTTAAATGGTTATGACCTTCTGTATAGTTATGATATTTATGAATAGTAATCTATTTATATTCAAATAGTTTGACATTTGTCATATGATAATTATTTTTTTTAAACATAATTATTTAAAATATGAATAAAATTGATACAAAAATTAATTTTATTCATCAATAATTAAATCTTTCTATCAAATGTGGGATGCACCATATTTTAAACTATCAATAATCTCCCACTAGTTTGAAATGTTGGTGCTTAATCTTGAATCTTCCACACAAATAAATATTATGAATACAAGAAGGTATCTTAGAAATCTAAAGAAGTTGATGGTGTCCGTAGATTAAACTTCAATTGCTAGTGTTAGAATTGAAGATATAATACATATAATACTTATTTATTCTTTTATCAAAGGTCTATAATCACTTTAACACTATTATGACCACGTACTTATCCTATTTATAAACATTTACAAGAAAGACTCCAATTCTTTTTGTTAAAGTGGTGCCACTTTATATTTATATAGGTAGAGTTTTCATTATGTCTCCATTGCCTTAGATATTTAAAACTCCATTAAGACTATAAAAACTCATCCTCTCTACGTAATAGATTATACTAATTTCTAAAATTTGAATGGATTTTACTAGTACTTAACAGATACATAGTAATAACTTGTTTTTATCCATTAAATTTTGTAATTAGAGGTTACTAATTCAAAGTTGGGTTCCCATTATTGGTGTTTAATAGTAAGGGTTTAAATTTATTCTACTTGTAATACTACTAATCAAATATCTTGGAATTCAATTTTCTTTTATCGTAATTACCTCCATTTAAGATTGAATCTCTAATATAATCACTTCAGGCTGATATGTCTAAATTTTTCATTTTGTATATCATTTATATGCTTTAGACATTATTAACTCATTTTTATCATTTTAAGAAATAGTTAGTACTGGTTGTGGCCATAACTCTATACTCATAAATTTTAACCATTCTATGTCCATATTTTTATACTTCTTTAATATAATTATATTTCTAGTACAATTGGATAAACTCAATGAATAAACCAAACCATTTTAGTCCTTTCAAGATTTTTAAAGACTTTTTTATGATTTTAATTTAATAAGTGTACTAAACTTATTAGCTTGTATAACTTGCAAATTATACTAAAATCTTACAACACTATGGTGGTAATTTTTTTTTCTTTTAATTCTTATCACCCCCGTCATGTGCAAGTATGCATTCTTTTATTAAAGAATGTCTCATTTAATTATCAAGATATCATATACACTTAATCAAGTTACCATTTCATTTATCTTTTCATTATTTTTTTTTTTAAGTAGGAAGCCTCCAAATCCACTCTAAGTGAAAGATAACTAGTAAATATCTTAATATTTCTATAAAAATATACTTTAACTCAATATAAGAGTTTACATTATTAAATAAATTTCAAATATAATCATGCTTCTATAGTCTTATTTTAAGACTTTTATGTCAATTTATAAATATTTATATGAATTTATTTCATCATGGACACTATTAATAATTTTTATTGCCATGAATGAAACCATTTCCATCACCAAAATGGATCAAATAGCATTCATTTTGCTATTATAAAAGTTTTCATATTCACAATATCTTTGAATTATTCATGGCTTTTAAAGTAAATATACTTTAAAATTTTCACTATATAAAACCATAGATGATAGATCATTTGTATAATACATGAATTAGACCATATATATAACAAAAAATTACCATAACGTGATCAAGATTGTGGCATCAATTTTGGCTTATGGCTATTCTAAGCAAACCATAATAATCCACATCATACCTACAAATGATGTATATTTGGCTATTAAAGTTATCTTATTTATAATGATGGCTTTTAATGAAAACTAACTATCTCAAATGTTATCATGAGTTTTCAATGCATATAGTAATTGCCTAATGGCTAATTCCAAGTTCATGACTAGTAAAATCTCTAAACTTGATTTCAAAGTTTTATGAGAACTTTATTTCTCCACCATCATGTAGCCTAAGTATATATCTCTATTATTTACCACTTTTAATTCGTCATAACATTTTAAGATATATAATAAATTCTTACTTTACTCATAGAAGCAATATATCTATGTACAATAAGAGTCCATAGTATATTTAACTCCAATTTCAAATACTTTCACAATCATTTTGTGATCAATATGTTTATATCTGAATCACCATATCAATGCAAGTCATGAAACATGAATTCAAAGAATCATTTTTATGAAATAGCATAAACAATAATTATAATGAGTTCTACTCATATTTCATGAAAAAGCTTGTGATGAATTTGCGTTGGTTAAATCATTGATTGGCTAACTCCAAGTCTTATGGCTTTCATAAGCTAATATTATTATCTAAGCCCATATGTTAATATGGTGTATAATAAGTCATATCCTTACCATTGTCATGAAACTATTGAAAACCACAAAAACTTATGCACTTTTCATTTTAACAACTTACAAAAGGCCTTTTTTTTCAAGTACAAAAAGCAAAAATATCTTCATTGTCTTTAACCAATAATGTATTAATTGGATGATGGCATTCTATCTCCATAATCCATATTTTTCTTAATGTATAAGAAAGAAAATTCCATCTTATTCATTTCATTTTCGTAATATATGACAAATTGTACCAATGTTCTCCATGCCATCACAAAATGAAATTAAACACATGTATCTACTAGTCCATTGGAACATTGAATTTGCATATTCTTTTCTAACTTATAAACATGGCTAATTTAGACATTAATGAGCATCCTTCAAAATGCTAGTAACTGACAAATGGTTTAATATTTTTTAATGATGTGCCTTTTTTTTTAATCAATCATCTAATTAGCCCAAATTTTAGTTAGTGATACTAACATAAAATTTACAAAATATAGGGATGACATAGATATACATACTTAATGTATTTTACATTACCATTAGCCGCAATTCTTCATGAAATTATATATTCATTGCATATAACAAACTTGCATTAACTTATTACATTATAAATTCAAATAATTTATAAATGCTATCATCAACGAGAATAATATTTCAAAACTTAAACCTTTATAAACCTCATAGTAATAATAGTTTGATATTTTCTTTTTAAACAAGCATCTATTTAACCTTCTACATTTTGTAAGCTAGTTTCATCAATCATAGTTATACAACAGAAAACATTTATATTCCACATTCTTGAGTTTATTTGTCTTACTTGTTTTGGCTATCAAACACAAATTGATTTGTATCTTAAACTTTTTTCTTTGTGATTGTTCATAATAAAATTTTATTTTGTAAAATCACTTTTAATGTAATATACCCAATAGGCTTAATACATGTCACATTGCCCATGTTTTTGATAATAACAATTAATTGGTTTATTATCCACCAATTAATTCTTGAAAAACCATATCTTAATAATAATTATTCACATACATCAATTTAATTTTAATTGATTTTTATGAAAATTGAACACTAGTCAAAATTTGAACCAATAATAAATTTTAAAATATATATATCAACTTTTGATTTATAAACGAATAATAAAAATAAAACCATACAAATAGCTTAACTCAATTTATTATCTCAAATTTGATACCATGATTTAAAAATAAAATAAATCTTGCAACCAAATCTTATTTTCTGCATATGTTCTCTACTTACATCTAATTTTTTATGGTAAATTCCTTTATTAATTTTTGATTGTTTTCATAAAAGCTATGGGACAGTTTGTCTATTCTATATATAATCAAGACATGACAATTAAATAATCTACCATTTTATAAGAGCCCAATTAAATTCATTACTTGATAATAAGTGATAATTTTTTTTGTCGTAAATTAAATCATGTCTATCTCTTTTATGTTTTCAGGCTATTTCTCATCCTAATTTTATAAATATCAATTTTTCAAATAAATATAATGCGATTTATTAAACTCAATTGTGGGATCAATTTCGGTATATGTATAAACTTTTGCAATATAATCAATATTTTACATATTTGTGTTTTGACTTTACATACTAATGAAATTAATTATTAATGTGTTTATCTCATTCAGTCAATCTTCTTACCAACAATTATGCAAAAAATAAAATATATACCTCTAATGAAGATCTTTATAAAAATTAATGTTTTGGTCAATGAAAATATTAATCTTTTGATACCTTGAGCCTCTTTTAATATTGATCTCCAAATCAAGCTTATTTCTTTTTTTTTTTGTATCTTTCTCATGCGAAATATAAATTTCTCATAATTGCCTTTAAATTATTAGAAAAATAAATAAGAGAAGAGAAATAATAGAAAAATTTTTGACTTTAAGACGTGAAAAACACTTTATTAAAGATAATTATGCTTTTAGGATACAATAAAACTTAAAAACTTTTCAAAAAAAAGTAGCAAAAATGGTTATATTGAAAAATCTACTTATAATGAATCAAAAGACGTTAAACTTATATTCAAATGGTTATGATTTTTTATATAATTATGACCTTTATGAGTAATAATTTATTTATATTATAATAATTATAATCATTTGTAATATGATAATTATTTATATTCAAACATAATTATTTAAAATATAAATAAAATTAATAAAAAATTAACTTTATTTATTAATAATTAAATCTTTCTATCAAATGTAAATGCATTCTAAACTACTAACAATTTATATTAATATAAAACTTTAAATTTTATAGTTTTTATAATCATTGATTTAAATAGATCTTATGGGTTAAAAACAAGTAAAAATTTAATCTCATCCTTTAAATATATTAAAAAATTAATGATTAAAAATATATAAAATTAAAAAATTTACTCTAATATTAATGGATATCTGATCGTTTGCTTGCATATGAATATGATACCAAAGGGAGGTTGTGTAGCGGTATAAAATCACGTCCAAGGGTAAATTCGAAATTGAAATTGTTATGGCATAGGCCTAAAACCCCAAAAGCCAAAACCCTTCACTACCGTGACATACGTTCGGTTGAATAAACAAAAAATGACAGGCGTGAAGCTCCTCCTTTCTCAGGCACGCCGCCTCTCCCTCCCCCAATTCTCCTCTTCTCCTTTCCTTCCTCTTAACAGATTCCTCTCTTCCTCTTCTTCTTCCTTTCCTCCCCAAACTGACTCCGAATCCTCTGTCGACAACCATTCCCAATCCCTTCCCATTCAACCAGTCTCCTACGCCCCCAAGCCCAAAGACCCAACCCCCCCTCACCCACAACAAGAACAACAACAAACACAACCAGACCAAAACCCTCAACATGCACCAGCAGCCCCCGAAGGGCCTCGATCCATGTGGAGCCGGGAAGACCTCCGCTATGTCAAAGATTTACCCAACATCTCACCCGTGTCGTATCCTGTACGCGTGGCCCCTCTCCCCGAGGATCGCTTGTTGGTGTCTGAACAAGATGGGGAGATGAGGAAGGAAGAAAGCGAGGAGATGGTGAGAGAGAGCGGAAGAATTCAGGCCGAGAGTCGAGTTTGGAGGAGACCTTTTAGGATTGCGGCTCAGGAGGAGAAAGTTGTGATTCCCTTTCCTATGCTGATTAACCCTGCGAAGAAGACCGAGAAGCGGGCTGTTCTTGATTTGATGGACGCCATTAGGGAAGTGAAGGTCCGTGTAAATGCTTCTTTTTTTTTTTTTGAAACAATTTGACTCTTTTCACTTAACCTCTTCTCCTATAGTGGTATGTAAGCTCTTGTTTTGATTTGGTTCACTGCTTAGTTATATCTTGTTTTGATTTGTTATCATTGCTAATTACTGCATACCATTTCTAGTAAATCGTTCAGGCTAATGCCAAAGCGAAGTTTGACGAAACTGTTGAAGCACATGTGAGGTTGGGTATCGACCAAAAGCGATCTGAGCTAGTAAGTATCAGTCTGTCTGGATTCTTTCTTATGTTTCATCTTGTAAATCTATCTTTATTATGATGAATCTTTGTGGAAAAGCTTTGTACATGTTTCATAATGGTTTTCCTTATTTGAATGATTCATGTTTTATAAATTACAGTTCTGCCAAATGTGCTATTGGGGGGGGGGGGGGGGGAAGCCAAATGTGATAGACATTTATTTATATCCAATCAAGTGCGTGTTGGTTCTTGATACTCTTTTTGTGTTAAGGGGTTTATATGAGCTCTTGGTAGATCTCATAGTCAGTGGTATACAGATCTAAGCAATTTAGTTCTTTCTGGATGGCAACAGACCAATCAATTTTTCATTTTTTTGTTTCCTTTTTCCATTTTTTTTATCTTAAACCTTGCATATAGTTGATGCTGTCCTTTGCATCCTTGAAAAATTTTATATACTGTTTGTTTAGATTTAGAGAAGCAGGTGGAAGAGAATTGAATCTCAGAGAAATGAAACAGTTTCCTTTATTGGAAGAGGACAGGAGTAAATAGAAGTGTGAGTGACAGAGAAGAGAATTTAAACACTTTCTTTCTTGCAATTAAGACTAAAAAGAGAAATGTGGAGAAGAGATATTATGAGTGAAAATCCACTATCAATGCATTTTTAAAATCTCCTTAAAAACAAGAGAGGTTTGTAGAGAATCTGCACCTGGAATTTTTATTTTATTATTAGCAAACATATGCCCTTCGAAATCTTGAATGAAAGATTTATAGATAACCGGTAAATATAGATTCACTTGTCCCCTCTCCTTACCACCTTTTCCAAAACCAATCAATTAAATATAGCAAGATTTCTCTTCGAATTAATATTCTTTCTTAAAATGCAGCTTAGTATCAGGGGAATACTAGTGGGATCACCTTATCTTCTTTTCTGTCATCGTTTTTTCGACCTTAATTTGCTTGACGTGATGTCAACTTCTTAGAATGCAACGTTGAAGCTTGTGTGAAGATGCCAGCTAGCTCTATTGATAAAGTGCTTCGGGGATTAGAGCAAACACTTGGGATCAAATCCCATTTTCAAAGAAGATTGACTGTGGCCAGGGAGGGGGGGCAGGAATTATGGGAGAGATGTGGCTTGCCCTGCTCTGTTTCTCATTTTTTTTCCCCTCATTCTTTTGAACTAATTACAACTTTTGGTTCCTATATTTGTTTGTAGTAGGTGTTAATTTGTATACTTACTGTTCTTTCAACTGAAATGCAGATTGTTCGTGGTACAATGGCACTTCCTCATGGTGCTAGGAAGGTATTTAAAACTTTTTCTAGACCATGGAAGTAGGTTACAGTAAACTGTCTAATCTTTTAACACCACTACCATTTGAGTATTCAGGAAGTTAGGGTTGCCGTCTTTGCTGAAGGAGTAGATGCTGATGAAGCTAGAGCAGCTGGAGCTGATATTGTTGGTGGTGCTGAACTTATCGAGGAAATTGCAAGTACTAAACCACTCTTTTTAATACTTATTGCCTCTATCTACTTAATTCCAGTGCTGCCTTGTCTAAATTAACTATTGTTACATCACCCCTGTTAAGGTTTTTGCCCCTTAGGTTTAGCCTGTAATTTTGCTTTCTCATTTCCTTTGTTTTCTTTAGCTTTTACAGAAGGAAGGAGGTGTCATACTTCTGTTGACCCATCTTTTAACTAATCTATGATTTTGCTCTGAACCTGAGCTTGTATCCATGCAGGCACTGGCAAGATTGATTTTGACCGATGTTTCTCAACTCATGGTTTCATGAAACGTCTTTATAAGGTTCTTGATTTCAGATGCTCTTGTAAATAGTCACTAGTTACTATTTCCATTTGTTGCTTCAAGGGATATGTGTTTTTACATCGTGCAGATATCAAAGATTCTGAATCAGCATGGTCTGATGCCAAACCCCAAAGTAAGTTTGTCATCTAATGTTTATTTTCATTAATGCATAGACCAATATGTGACTTGTAATACCCTCATAACTAAATTCTTGTATAGCAAGGTACTGTAACCAAAGATGTAACCAAGGCAGTCAAAGATGCAAAACAGGGTCATGTAAAATTCAGAATGGACAAAACATCAATTGTGCATGTCGGACTTGGAAAGGTTACATATCTGACTTAAGAACATAATCTTTCCGTTTAAGAATATCTGTGCTGAAAGTGAGGTCATGGAACTTTGCACTCGTGGTATAGGTGAGCTTGTCAGAGGAGTTTTTGCGTGACAACGTTGGTGCATTTATGAATTCTATTTTGCAAGCAAAGCCCGCAGGATTAAAGAAGAGTAAGAGCTACACATTATATTTTATGTTTGCTGATTTGTTCTGTCGTAGACATGTCACTATATTTTGCATGGAGATATTCTCTTTTTATAGAGTGCAACTGTTATAGTGTGGAAGTAGAAACAATAAAAAGAAAACCAAAATAGAGGCTAAAATTGATGTAAAGTCAAAGTTGGAACAATGAAAATATGGTTTAGGGTTGTAGGACCTCTAATAATAATAACCAAATATAATATGGCTCCCTAATGTGTCTAAAGGACTTTATATTAGGGTTGCAACAATTTTAATCCTTGCTCTTGGATATAAACCCATCTAACCCTAGCCATTCAAACTAATTAAAAGATCATATACTATCATGTGGCCACTATATATAAAAGTACATGTCTGTCAAACTTTTGATTGATGAGAAAAGACATTCTTTGTTAATTTTTTTAAATTGCCATTTTTAATTAATTTTAATTAAAATTATTAAATAATAATACGGTTTATATTTTAGATGTAAAAGAGTTATAATTATGTTGAGTTACTTTCACAAGAGAATGATTTACTCTTTAACACAATAGTAATTCAGATGAAATAAGTTTTAATCTTAACAATTTCTCATCCTCAAATCAAAATATATGAAAATGTTATTTGTTACCCTTAATTACTTATTAACACAATTGAAATAAAAATTATTCGTAGAAATTCTTGGAATGTGATAAATAACCATTATATGTATGCATTTAAATAAGCAATATTATTGCAAATATAATCATTGAGGAATATTAAATTTTTAATTTTTAATGCAAATAACTTCAATTGGGAACATATTATAATTAGTTAAAATTCAATAAACTAGATAAAAGAAATAAGTATCACATGCAAGGCATGTGACAACAAATACCTTTAAACTTAAATTATAAATACTAACTGTAAACTAAAGTAAAACGCCAGACATAATAAAAAACACACCAAAATAACCAATTGAGTAAACTTCTGGAACAGTCCTGCATCAGTAACTTTCTTGCATAGAGCCTGTTTTCTGATAGATTCTTTGTTCTTTATAAATATATTTTTTTACAGCTTCCAAGTATGCTGGGTATGTGAACTCCTTCCATATCTGCAGCACTGTAAGTTCATCATCTTTATTTTATTTTACTTTGTATAATTAGACTGTATTAATGTGCAACTATAAAATGTCAATGATACCAAAATTCTTTGTCCAGTGAGTGGATAAAAAACTTTAACATTAACCTGCTCATGCACATGTTTCCTTTTTTATGTTGAGATAGCCTTCCAAAGTGATATTAATCTAACAAGCTAATGTTTGCCACTTATTCAGAATCTAGCAGTTTAATCTTGTAGTTTTCTATCTTCCCTTATCAAGATGCTAATCTTTAGTTAACTTAAATTGGCAAATTTTAAAATGCTGCTTAGTATCAGGGGACCACTAGAGGGATCACTAATAAAACATGATGGTGATTTATTTTTATTATTATTTTCCATTATTGGGTCAAGATTCAACATATTGTGTATTGACATGAGGGAATATTTCCTTTTTCTCTTCCTGTATATAGTCTAATTTAGTTGAACCAGATAGTTGCTATCTGGAGTTATTGTGAAATGCGAATGTCATGTAACTTTTAGGCACTTGCATTTGTTCCCTTATTAACCTTGGATCTGGATGTGACAATATTTAGCTTGGAAGACAAAAGTAGCTTGTAATTTAAAACAGTCTTTAGGAAGAATCCTTCACTTAGATGATGTAAATGAGATGCACATGTCATCATCTGAACCATGCATTATCAGACACTAATGCTGTGTTAACTGTCCATCAATTTCCCACAATGTTGGTATTTTTGGGCATGCCTAACTTTATCTTCTTCCTTCAAAGAAATCCACTTCCAATTTCAATTGTTGTTTGCAGATGGGTCCAGGTTTTCTTGTCTCAATACAGTCATTGACCAGAGCGGCAGATAACTATAACAAAGTGTATCTTAATGCCTGAGTCATTTACCCGGACCAGCAGATCACAACTACAGCAAGATGCATTTTAATTCCTGAGTGGATAGTTCCTTAGCGACGAATGTGCATTCACTGAAACCCTTTCATTCCTCTTAAAGATGAAAGGTCCTATGTAATGCCAAGATGTAGGTATAGGATGATGAATAGTTTGAATTTTTTTTTTGTAATATGCTGATATTCATAGCAGCTTTAGATCTGTCCCTGCTGGTATAAACCAAGGTCAGTGTCTTTTTAGTTTTTCATTGTGTTGCCCCATTTTTTCTCAAACATTTTGTCAAAATGCTTTCAGTGGGTTGAAGATGACAACACCCAATATTTCAACATGCTGCTTTTTTATTTGTCAACCTTGTTGATAAAGTTTTCTTGATTATTAATTCATCAGCAATTAAGCATGCATAATAAGCTTGTCAGTGTCTGTTGTTAGATTATACTCTTAGGTATTACTGAAAGTTTCACAAGTGGGTTTATACAATTAACTCCTATTCATTTAGTAATTCTGTAAACTTAATAATTTTGAAATTATATTCAAATGTGCATTGGCAATTCTATAAATTTATGAGTTTAAAACTTCTTTTGTTAGTGGATGACATGAAATAATAGTTTTAGGTGTAAAGAATTAGTCCTACCACTTTTGTTGATTACTTTAAAATACCATTTGGTATCATTTTCAGAATTAATCATGGTAATTTAATTATCAAAGTGATTTTATTATTTAGGTGATTTTATCACTCTTAATCTATAATTACTGTGTGGTTAAAAATTATTAATTCTTAGTAATTAAAGATCATTGTATTTAGAAATCAAACATTATTTTGTTTGAAAATATCAAAATAATTATGCATATTATAATAGTTACAAAAGTTAATGATTTCAATATTATTAAAGGATGATAATTTGTATATAAAATATTAGTAATATTTTATTTACTTATAATAGATATAATTGAATTTTTTTAACTAAGATATATTTATTTATAGTAAATTAGTTTTTATAGTGTAAAATTATGTAAAAAAATATTTGAATTTGAAAATAAAATTAATATATTATAATAAAAAAATTATATTGTAAACATTTTAAAAAATTAAAAAAATCACATAAAATATTTTTGAACTTATTATAATAAATATTAATTTGAAAGTATAAAAAATTATAATATAAAATAATAGCAATTAATTTTAAGAAAAGTTTTTAATTCATATAATAAATGGATAATATTAACTATTGTTAATTGTATGTATCACTTACTTCTAGTGATAAAAGTTTCTTACATTTTTAGATGGAAATTAAATCACTTTCTAAAGTAGTGATTTAATCATTCTTAATGATTTAAGATCATTGTCATGCAGGATCACTAAATGTTTATTAAATATGTGATGTAAGAAGCATTATATATAAATTACCATGATTTTTAAGTGATTATCTCATATCAAATATTACCTAACAAAATAATTGAATTAAGGGAGTTAATTCTGGAAACATGTAATTTCATAAAATTAATAAAAATAAAAAATTATTAAATTGAAGAATAGTTTGTTAATGTTACAAATATAAAATTTATTATTATTTATAAATGTCATTATTTGATTCAATAGACTTACAAGAGGAGAGTCCAATCAATAAGCAGAGTTTTTTTTTTTTTTTTAAATTCTTTTTAATCAGGGTTCAATCCTTGAGTGAAGCGTACCAAAAGTATGTGCAAAAGTGTGTTCTTAAAATTATTATAGTAGAACAAAATTTGAAAAATATTCTGTATTACCAAAAAAAAAAAAAAAACTATAGAAATATCCTCCTAAACTATCAATGCGACATATCTCCTGCTTGAAAGAGAAATAAATAAATGATCATGATGTTTCTGTTGTTAATAATAAAACAATTTTTTCTTTTAATTTTTTTATCAAGTAAATCAAACACACACACACACACATATATATCAAAATTAAAATAAATTACGATTTAATCTAAAAATTTAATGAAGATATACATGTATGTATCAAAGTATAATTTTTTTTTTTTTGTACTTAGCATAAGGTTTTGAGAAAACTTCAATGCGTAAGGTTTTCATTCCTTATTTGTTTATATATTTTTAGATAAAAAAGTTTAAGCTCTATGAATAACTAATTAATAAGGTGAATTTATCATTATATTATAATTCAATATTAAATTTTATCCAATTTTATCATTATACTTTCAATTTTGATGATTTTTTAATAAAAAAATAAAGGAACCGAAGTATTTTATGAAAAGTAGCATTCACTTATACTAGTGTAAATTTTGCATATTTTATTTTAGATCAAAATGGCTAATATTAAAAATTCTCTGATGATGATTTTATTTTATTACTGCTTTATGTTAATGACTTAGTGATTGTTAGCAAAAATGCTCTTAGAATTTGTAGGTTGTAGAAGTAATTAAGTAGATCATTTGTTATGAAAGACATAGGACCTATGAAACAAATTTTTGGAATTTGAATTGATCAAAATAAAGCTGCCAAGAAGTTATACATGTCATAGCAGTAATATATTGAAAACTTGTTTGAAAGGTCCAATATGGATTATGTTAAAATGGTTAGTTCTCCTCTAGATACACGCTTTAAATTAAGTATTAAGTAGAGCCCTTCAATAGCTGAGGAAAAGGAAGAAATATGCTTCACTAGTAATGTATGTAATGTATGTAATGGTATGCATAAAGCTAAATATAAACCATGCAGTTGGTGTTATTAGTCGCTTTCAATTAAAAATATTGAGGATGAAGGTAAAAGGGACCAGTGCAACATAGGGCTAATGATACTCGGAAGAACAACCAGTAGAGTACTTGTTTGGGTATGGGACTGACATAAAGGAAATCTAGTTCGAAGGGCAGAAGATAAAGCCAACATGCACAGAGATGTACAGTTCAAATGCAGCATCCCCCTAGCAACGAGGGCGTTGCTAGAATGAGTGGATGAGAATATCAAAGTCTGCAAGAAGGACTAAGCCTAATAGTTTTCTTCGAGTTGAATAGCAATTCAAGTTTTAGAGGGACAAAGTCTGACAACTAAGAGGACCAGGTCCTGAGGTGCATTGGAGGTCTAGGTCTAGTGCAACATGGGGCTAATGATACTCGAAAGAACAACCAGCAGAGTACTTGTTTGGATATGGGACTGACATAGGGGAAATCTAGTTCGAAGGGCAGAAGATAAAGCCGACATGTACAGAGATGTACAGTTCAAATGCAGCATCCCCCTAGCAACGAGGGCGTTGCTAGAATGAGTGGATGAGAATGTCATAGTCTGTGAAAAGGACCAAGCCTAATAGTTTTCTTCGAGTTGAATAGTAATTCAAGTTTTAGAGGGACAAAATCTGACAACTAAGAGGACCAGGTACTTGAGGTGCATTAGAGGTCCAGGTCACGAGAAATTAGCCCAAAATAGTGGGATAGGTAGTGATTAAGACTTAGGAGTTACCGTGAGAGTCAGAGTTGGTGGGAAGAGCTAGAGTTGGCATTGGTGCAGGTTAAGGGATTTGTGTGTGCATATTATGGTGTGGTGTGTGTACAATGAGGGTGAGGGTACCTCTTATTTATAGCTAAGGCCCCTTTAAATTAATGGCTGATATTGTTCCTATCTTAGAGCATATAAAGAGTCCAATATATACAGGTCATTACAATAGGATTATAATAAGATAGTTTTAATTTTATAAAGACTATTAGAAAAAAGTTTGAACCAGCTTGGACTCATTCTTTAGTAGTGCCTACGTAGGGTTTTTCTCTGGGCTTGTGCTTGGTTCTTTTTTTCCTGTGCTTGAGCTTACTCCAGCACCTATGCTTGAGTTTGTTTGAAAGCTGCTGAACCGAATCCTCTAGCCTGAGCTCCCTAAGCTCATTTTAGTGTTTGTGCACCCATTCAAGGTCATGATTCTATGTTTAGAACCTCTATTACTCCTCTAGGCCTAGTTTTTTTTTTTCTTTCTGACTTGGTCTCGATTGCCTTAGAATCATTTTTTTATCTTGGTAAAAACCTCTGGATTTGTTCTTTCTTACGGATTGTGACATTCTTCCCCATTCATTCTAGTAACACCCTCATTGCTAGGGGGTGTTGCATCTAGACTGCATGCCCCAGTACACATTGGCTCTTTCTTCTAACCCTCGAACCATATTTCTCTTATGTTGGTTATATACCTAAACAAGTACTCTGTTGATTGTTCTCTCAAGTATTATCAGCCTTATGCTACACTGGTCCCTTTTGTCTGCATGTCCAATGTTTTCTCTACTTTTTTGAATTGCTCATAGCACATTTTTTTTGAAGAGATCTGGTTGCACCTCGGGACTCATGTCATGGCACTCCATTGCCATTTTGCTCTTATCTTTTGAAAAGGTTTTACCTTCTTGACATAATTGAAAAACACAGAGCTACATCACCTTAGGCTTTTCTTGATGCTCATCACTATTACTACTCTTGTTTATAGACGGCTCTTTTGTCTGGTTGATGGTTGAAAACCTTGCAAACCTTGGGCACTCAAAACCCTGTGTTGACCATCACATATAAAACAACTCAAGGGTTTTTTCTTGTAACCTCTACTGGCGATACTGTCGACTTTGTAAAATCTAAGCTTTTTCGTTGTCATTTCATCTTTCAAGGAACAAACACTAATTTTTTTTTACTCATAACTTGAGTAATACAAGTTTATGCTTTCTTACCTCTATTGTTCTCTTTAGCTTTCCATCAAACACCTTATGTGCAGCCTTGTCTAGCAGTAGCTTAGGGTGGTTGGCCTTAAAGTTTCAAGTATCTGTGCATCAATCCAGTTGAAGGTTGATCTAAGATATCAGATGAGTCAATTTCCAAGTTTTAAAATTGCACGAGTTAGAACTTGAGTCTTGACCTATGACAAGTGGTATCAGAGCAGGTTTGAAGTTGGTTCAAAGTTGACAGAAGCTAGTCCAAAGGAAATGATTAGGGCTGGATGTTACTGGAATCGGAGTTAGACTTGGGAAAGGTTTTAGACGTGTTGGTGTAGGCATTTTAGGTCGTTTTTATGCTCATGTGTTGGTGATATGCCCTTTGGTGCACAAGGTATGGGCATGCAAGAATGCAAACTAAGTGTTCGACCAATGGTCACTGTGCTACTGGAGGAGTGCTAGATGTACGATACAGGTATGCAGACTGGTGCTTAACCGAGAGTGTAAGGCATGCTGAACCAATGTACATATTGGTACCTAATAGTGTGTGTATGCTAATGTTCTATGTCGATAGACAAGTGTGCTAGTTTATGAAGAGTAGAACTAGATCACTGAAGTGTGCAAAAGGTTAAAGTAATCTATTTGATTTTATACATTTGTGAGTAACAGTGTGTTTTAGGGCTGTGGCATGGCTAGGGAAAATCACTGAAGCCAAATCGATGGCCTTGATGAGTGCCCATCTATAGATAAGGTGAAGAAGGCTAAATCAAGAGACATAGTGATGTCTTTGGACACCCAATTACAAAAGTGCAAGATGACCATTGCTAATTTGAAAGATAGGTTTAATAATAGGAAATGATCCTTGAACGAGGTATTAGAGATGTTTATACAACGAAATGAGGCATTAGAAGTTATGCTGTTAACCTTGTAAGAAGAGTTAATAAGGCTCAGGGTTGATCATACTACATTACATGCTGTCGTAATTGTTGGTATGGTCTTAAGACCTAAGGTGGCAATGCCTAAGCATTTTTTAGATGGTTGAAAGCCAAGAGTAAAGATTGTGTTGTAATATAATGGCATGCTGAAGTCAAGTCAGGCTAGTGTTACTGTAAAATCAAAGACTCAGGTTGAGTGCACAAAATCTTTAAAGCTTAAGAAAAACAGTCAGAGTGGAAAAGACATCGATGTTTATTCCTCAAGAGAAGAAGAGGTTGTAAAAAAGCCCAGATTTTGCAAGATTGATAGTGTCGTCAGTAGGGGCAAAGAGAAAAAACCCTTAAGTTACTTTTTGTATAGTGGTCAGCATAGGGTCAAAGAATACCGAAGGCATGTAAGGCTTTCAACCATCAACCACGCAAAGAAGTTGTCTGTAGGCAAAAGTAGTAGCGATGATGAGCACTAGAAAGAGCCCAAGGTAATGCAGCTCGGTGCTTTTTTATTATGTTGAGAGGGTGAAACCTCTTTAAAAAATAAGGGCAAAATGGCAGTAGAGTGTCATAGCATGAGTCCCAAAGTGTAGCCAGATCCTTTCAAAAGAATGTGTTGCAGGCAACTCAGATAAAGTAAAGGAAACATTGGGCGTGTAAGTGAAAGGGGCCAGTGTAACATAGGGCAAATGATACTCAAGAGAACAACCAGCAGAGTACTTGTTCGAGTATGGGACTGACATAGAAAAAATTTGGTTTGAGGGTTAAAAGATATAGTCAACATGTACAGAAATGTGCAGTCTAAGTGTAGCATCCCCCTAGCAATGAGGGTGTTGCTAGAATGAGTGGGGGTGAATGTCATGGTCCATGAGAAAGACCAAGCCCAAAAGTTCTCATTGAAACAGGAAGTAATTTTAAGGCAATTAAGACCAAATCAAAATGTTAGGAAGACCATGCCTAAAGGCACAATGAAAGTTTTAGGGGCAGAACCATGACCTATAATGGATGCACGAGTGTTGAAATGAGCTTAGGGAGCTTAAGCCATGAGATTCGGTTTGGCAGCTTTCAAATAGATATCTATAAGACATTTTTAACTTAAGACACACTTTTGGAAGTGGGAAACCAATATTAATTGGCTACACCAACTTATATGGTAGAAAATGTTGATTATAGAAAGTTTATTTTGAACTATTTGATTGCATTTTTTGGTAGGAATATATTGACAATTAAAGCTACCAAAATGTGTTGCATTTTTTATAATAAAGGCAAAGTATATTGTAGCAACTGAAACATGTAAAGAATTACTATGGATGAAAAAAAATTCATACACGAGCTTAATTTTAAATAGCAATGTTATGTGATACTTTGTGAGAATAACAACGTAATTCATTTTGGTAAGAATTCTACATTTTATGAAAATTAAAGCATACTGATGTGAGGTAACATTAATTAAAATATGCTTTCAATAACAATTTGTTTAAGCTTGAAAAGATTGACACCGATTACACTAGCTCTAATATGTTGAAAAAGACTATCAAGGGAAAAAACTTAAAATTGGTCATTAGATCGTTAGGATTGTTATTCTCTCCACATAATCAGAAAAGGAAGATTTGTTTGATTTGTTCATCTTTTGTAAAGTTGTCCTATAGTCTACATAAGACATAAGGACATTTTAACCCTTTTGTTATTGGTTTATTTTTCTAAAGGTTTTAACCACTACTTCATTTTGTAAGAAGCAACAGTAATTAATGGTAAAGAGAAAATAAACTAGAAAAAGAAAAAAAGGAGAAATGGTGTTGTTCAGTTTTGATCAAGAGGTTAGATAGAGGTTGATTCATGGTTCAATTGACCTAAAATTTTATCAAGGAGTCTACGATTCATAATTCTTCATTCTAAATAGTAAAGATCGAATTTGGAGCTTCCTATTTACAAATTCGTAGGTATTTGTTAAGCCACCATTTTATTGAGATTTTTCTAATTTTCTCTTATAAAATTGTTTTGTTGTCAAAATTGATTAATTTTGATATATTATGATTGTATGTCTCTAGTTTTAATTAAAAAAAACTTTTATTCTAGTATTGTTGATACTGAAGAATTTGTTTGTGACCTATAGTTTTTCTTTTCATATTGGAAAAGTTTTCCACATAAAATTATATGTCCATATGGGTATGGTATGTTGATTGATTTGTTTAAATTAGTACTTGTTAATATTGCTCTATTTGGGTGATTTCTATTAGTTCACAAAAAAAAAAAAGAACATATTTAAAATTTTCGTTATATGATATTTGATTGACTTCTCATTAGTTATTTTTATCTCATCATTGATGTGATCCGAACTCAAAATACTCCTATGCAAATTTATTTATTTATTTATTATATATGAGACTAGCAAAAATTAACTTTTAATACAAAAAATAAAATTCCAACACTTTATTGACAAATTATATTATTGTTAATAATCCAAGCCCATTTTGTTTGTTGTGTCTAGTTATGTGTTTTTTTAGATAGTTAGCATCACAAAAAAAAAAAAAAAAAAAGATTTGGTCCAAAGTTCAAACTAAATGCTTGAATAAAGGGTTTGTCTATAATAAGATCACAATTTATCGACCTTGTTATAAAGTCATCAAAAAATATGAAAAAGATTAACAAGTAAATATTAAAAATAATATAAATATAATAATATCTCATGAGAAATTGAAAAAAAAAATTATATAAAAAATATGAAAAAGGGAAGGACATGTTAACATGTAAACCTGTAAAATAAGATAAATATAATTTTACTTATTTTATTAATTTAAAAATAAAAATATTATAATTTTTTAAAATATTATTCTTTTACAAAAACAACTTAATTATTTACATTACAATAATTTTTTTTATATTTATTTTTATTTTTAATTACTTTTAGAATTATCAAAACTCTTTCTTATAATATTCTGACATTTCTAACCCATTTTATATCAAATGGTATCAATTTTATGATTATTTTCATATTTTTACATTAACAATATTTTTATTTTAAAATATCAATTATTTTATGTTGCCAACTTAATTATTTACATTATAATAATATCTTTTTACGCTAGTTCTTACTTTGCATTACGTTTATAATTATCACAATCCTTTCTTAGGATACTATGACATTTTTAATTCATTTTATGCCAAATGATATCAATTTTACAATTATTTTAACTTGTTTATATTAATAAATTTTTTATTTAGATTTTTTTAATTTTAAATATCAATTCTTCAATGCTGCCAATTTTATTATTTATATTACGACAATATCTTTTTACACCTAATGTATCTTCCATTACATTTTGAATTATCTTTACTCTTTCTTAGAATGTTAGAACACTCTAATCTATTTTACATCAAATGATATAAATTTTATGGTTATTCTTACATGTTTATGTTCACAAATTTTTATTTAATAATTTTTTGTTTTAAAATATCAATTATTTTATGTTGCTAACTTAATTATTTACATTACAATAATATTTTTTATATTTATTTTTATCTTCCATTATGTTTTGAATTTGCTTTAGTCTTCCTTAAGATCTGAAGACACTTCTAATCAATTTTAAATTGAATGATACAAATTTTATGATTATTTAGTGGCACAGTCAAAAATATTATTCAGTAAGGGTAAAAAGCAATTATATTTTTTATTATATATTTTTTTATCAAATCTCTTAAAATTATATTATATTTCTTTTTTCAAACACTTGGGATTCTTTATTTTTTCAATCATTTATTACTTTTTATTTCTTAATCCATGAAAATAAAAAAATAAACTTATAAAAAATACTAAAAGATTATCTTTTAAAATATAAAATTATAAGAATATAAAATTTTTAGTACAAAATCTTTAAAAAATAATAATGTCATTACAAAAAATAAATACAAATAAAAAAGATTATTATCTTATATAAAAATGGAGTTTTAAATTTCATAAGTAAAATTGGAGAGTTAACGTATGTCTATTAAACATATATTAATTACATAAATTTATTTGTGAAGTTTAAAAACTCAGTTATTTATATTGAGAATAATAATACAAAATAAAATTTTCATTATAAAGATTCTTTTTTTTTTTTTTTTTACAATTGTCGTAAAGAATTTTCATATTTTGAAAATCATCACAATATATCAAATGTAGTTTTTCAATATATGTAATAAAACAATTATTTACTAAGGTGTCTTTAATTGATTAAGTAACAAATATTTTACTTTTTCATTGTTGAAAAAGTTTTTATATATTGCCAATTGGGTCTTGACTTAGTGGCAATGTCAATATCTTGGAACATTGAATTCGCATGTTTAAGTCTTTCAATTTATAGGTTTGGTTCAATTTTATTTTGGATTTATCCAACTATATGCTAGTTTGTTGTTTGGTTTATCAATTAATTTTTATATGTAATATTTGAATATAATGGTTATTTCTTTTATATTAATTACATCATAAAGAAATTTTTTTATTTTTTGTATAATTGTAGTCATAATTAGTAAAATCAAAACTAATTTTAGTATTAAAAAATTATTGCATAAATAACACTAATGTTTTTCTTATCTTAATAACTCTTTTTGTGATTTCTATTTCTTTCTAGTTATATATTGACCTCAATTTATTTTATTATATTATATATTTATTTTAAAATTTCATTTTAATGGGATTAGTTTATTTCAAAATTTGATTTTAGTGGGATTAATTTATGATTTATCTTGTATTAATGTATATGTTGTAATGGAATTTAAAATTTTAGTAGGGTCAAATGACTCACATTTTAATCATGGCTACGTTCATGTGATTACTATAATAACATTTTTTTTTATGTTTGTTCTTTTTTTTCATTACATTTAGAATTATTTTTAATCTTTCTTAGAGTGTTTGATACTTTTAATCATTTTATGTCAAACGATACAAATTTTATGATTATTCTCACATGTTTATGTTAATAATTTATTTTTTTATCTAGATTTTTTTAATTTTAAAATATCAATATTTTTATGTTGCCAATTTAATTATTTATATTAAATAATATCTTTTTATGCCTTTTCCCAACTTACATTATGTTTAGAATTATTTACTTTCCTAGGGTATTGTAATACTTTTAACCCATTTTACATAAAAAGATAAAAATTTAAAATTATTTTCACATGTTTACTTTAACAAATTTTTATTTAGAACTTTTATATTTTAAAATATCAAATCTTTTATGTTATTAACTTAATTATTTATGTTAGAATAATATCTTTTTACACATGTTTTTACATTCTATTAAGTTTATAAATACCTTTACTATTTCTTAAGGTGTTATTACACTTTTAACCCATTTTATATAAAATGATACAAATTTTACAATTATTTTTTTTACATTAACAATTTTTATTTAGAATTTTGTTATTTTAAAATATTAATATTTTTACGTTGCCAATTTAACTATTTATGTTAAATTAATTGTTTTTTATGCTTGTTTTTACTTTACATTACGTTTAGAATTATATTTACTTTTTCTTAGAGTATTACAACATTTCTAACTTATTTTATGCCAAATGATACAAATTTTACGATCACTACAAGAAAATGACGTATTAGTGGCAGTTTTGTAGTAGCTTTTCACTTACAAACGTCGCTAGCTTCCGTGTTTTTATAAAACTTAAGACATTTATTATCAAAACGTCACTAAATATTCAAATAGCGGTGTTTTGCTTATAAATGCCACCCAAGACTTAATATCAGCAACATTTCTCGACTAAAACGCCTTGAATAATTTTGCCTTAAAAATTTCAGTGAATACTAAAGGTATTTTTGGTAGAAAATGCCTTGAATAATCCAGTTAAAAAAATTCATAGGGAATTACTGAATGTGTATTTTGGTAGACAATGCCTTCAATAATCCCTTCATAAAAAATTGTATGATATTATTGAAAGCGTTTTCTACAAGAAATGTCTTTAATAATTGGACCAAAAAATCCCATAGGCTTATTGAAGTCATTTTTTTTAAAAACACCTTCAATAAATATCATATCAAAATTTTTGAATCGTACGAATGTTAACCATAAGGTAGTAGGTTCGATCCATCTCTTTAGCCTTTCTTGGGTTTTTGCAAATATTATTTGTAATTGATTATTCTAAGTATTTTCTTGGCAAAATGCCTTTACCAATTGCTTTAAAAATTTTATAGAGAATATTGAAAGTGTTTTTCATAAAAAAACACCCTTAATAATCCATAGAAAAAATATGGAGCTGATTCTTAAAGGCACTCGCCTTCTATAATCCAATCAATAAATTTTTAATATGATTATTAAATGCAGTTTTTATAAAAAACGCCTTCAATAATCCATAGACAAAAGTTAGAACGGATGTTTGAAGATGTTTTTGGCTTAAAATGCCTTTAATATTTAATATGAAAAATTTAAATGGTCGAATTATTGAAGGTAGTTATTTCTAAAAAAGCTTTCAATAACATTTTGTTAAGGATTATTTAAGGCGTTACCCATAGGAAAATGCCCTTAATAATCAATTCGATTAATTTTTAGTTGGTATTATTAAAGGCGATTTTTTTAAAAATACCTTCAATAATTCATACAAAAAAGTCAAAATAGATTCTTGAAGGCATTTTTTGCCTAAAACACCTTTAATATTTCACAAAATAAAATTTTAGGGAATTATTAAAGGTTGTTTTGATAAAAAAAAAAAAAAACACCTTTAAAATTTTCTATTAGGGATGATTTAAGGTGTTTTCTTGCTAAAAATGATTTCATTAATCCCATAAAAAAACATATTTAATATTGTATATGTTAAGTCAGTTGTAGGTTTATGCCTAAAAAACATTTAATGTCAATTGTATATTTATGCCCAAAAAATATTTCGTTTATATATGTGATACTACGAATTATATTTTGAAATTTATATAATGAACATTGTTGTATTTTAATAAATTTACCACACATCCGAAATTAAAACTGATAATGTTGCCATATTAATATATTTTTCTAAAATAATCGTACTCAATAATTTATTAAGTACACATAGTTATTCATATTAAGTATAACAATAATACTAAACCAATACCCCAATGTACAAACTTAAAGTTTCCATTCAACATGGCATGTTAAAAACATTATAACAATTTGTTCCTTATATATTTACATTCAACTAACAATGTCTAACCTGAAAGTTTATGAACATTGATAAATGATAATACATAATCACACAATTCTTTACGGACTTTATCCAGTTCCTCTTTCGTGAAGCTTTCTTTACTCTCTCACCATAAAAAAAATCAAAAGTAAATGTTAATAAATGACAACGTAATGTACCTTTTTATTTTTTTTGAAGATATAACGAGTTTATGAAATTTATACTAACCTTGAATGGTGTGATCATAAAATCATCTAACACTATCTCTAGCATAAAACGAAGGACATAATATCTACGTTCAATATTACCGGGTTGACGAGGTACCTGAAAATTAAATTGAGTGGGTTTAGGAAATATTTATCTGCACAAACTCAACATAAAAGAATATATTTCATATTTACCGGTAATGACACCCATTTTAGTTTCTTTATCTTCTTATCAAATGTAGATATTACCCTAAATTGAAAAGGAAAAAATTACTTAATGCATTAATTAAATTACTTATGAAGAAATAGAATATATATAATATAATAAAGTATAATATTTTTTTATAAAAGTTTGAATTTTCGGGTTAGGCATTGCCGTTAGATTAACTGAATGAAGTAAGTATGACATTAAGGATTTGGTGTCAATCATAATAAGCACCCAATGACGACTACAAATAATAATAATGATACACTTAGATTATGCATCAGATTAGATTTAGGTAAGGTTGGAATATAACTTACTGCGCATTATACGAGAGCAAATAATAATCAGCTAATCTTTTCATGCATTGGATCACATGATTAGCACGATAAGTGATTGTGCCCTCTGCTTATTAATGAAGTTGGGGTCAATGAATCTAAATCTGTTGGTCAACTGTCTCCCCTTAAGCTCTTTATATAGGAAGTTGCATGATAACAATCAACATTGTTAGTTAATATTACACCCTAATATAGATTGCTATATATTGAATGTGCATATTTGTATTTATAAGCTAACCTCATATAAGCAATGATATCAACAGTTGATAATTTATCCAGTTTACAAAATTCTTTAACCTCTTTCACACCAATGAAAGAAAATGATGGTTTATTAAATAATCCTTCATCAGACTCAATGGTTATGAAGTTTTCTTCGGATAAATGCTTCAGTGAATATTTGGATAACTCATCCATGGAAGCCTAAGCAAGGGTTATATTGTGAGTCTGAACATCCTGCTAAAATATTTAATGAAATATAAGTATTAAACCAAATCAATTAATATAATAAACAAATTAAAATTAAAATTATAAACAATATCATACTTTTTGGGTGTTAGTGAAAAATAGGTTCGCTTCTTTACTTGCAATGAAAGTTTCTCCTATGGGGACAATGCTATCAAACCGGCCTATTGGTATGTTATGCTACATTGCTGCCAACATGAACTCCAAAGCAGCGAGTCTTTGCTATTGCTCAGTGAGGCATTGCTCATGGTCATCAATTCATTGTTGTTATTCCTCAATGATTGCTTCATATTATGCATTTCTCATTCACGAGATTTTTTTGTTAATTACCAAAAAACTTTGATGGCAAGACAAATTTACCAACCCCACAAACTCGACCAGGCCTTTCTTTAGCGCCTAATGCTAAAGACAAAGGATCTTTGCCATACTGGGTTACTAGTTCATCAGATTTGACTTTGACAGCATAATCATCCTAAAAGCTAATAATAAGATGGGCTATAACAACAAATCTAAATAAGATAGTATACACTCATGCATACAACCACAATGCTAATCATACATTATATTAAAAAAATAGTTATACATATAATCTTTTTTACCATTTCTTCAGTTGCTTCATCTATAAAGGATCCATCCTTCTGTAGATGTCCTTATTTTCAAACATCCCATTTGGAAACTTTTATGCCAAAGCTCACTGATTCCTATTAAATTATCATAATAAAAGAATCATAATATATGAAATGAATGTTCATAAATATTCATTAATGAGTATAAAATAAGTGTGTGAATAAATACAAGCTCATACTTCACATTTGCATATCCCTTTCTCGTTATCCGATGGTGATATTATTATTTGGCTCGAATGTCCCATTAGTGTTCTTTGATTTTCTACAAAAAAAAAAAAATTATGTCAATCACATATGAAGATCAAAGGCTATATTGCATAAAGACTTATAAACATTTTTTTTTTGGTAATGGTTTTACGTACTGAGAAATCTTCTGAAAGTTGATATTGAACAAAATATGTCTGATATTCAACATTTATCACATTTACATATGTTATAGGTAGAACATCCAATACATCACCTTCACCAGTCAACAGTAAAATATATTGAGTTGTCAATCTACTTTTAAAGTTTTTGAATGCTTTCTCGGTAAATTGTAACATAATCTTTTTATAATTAATTAAGACATCGAACCGTTCCTAAATAAGTTAACACAATTAATATGAACACATTAAATTTCAATTAAATGATCATTTAACAAATTTTACGAAATATGAGTAGCCATCTTGACAGCTCTTTCAAACACAAGCTTCCCACTTTGATTGAAGTCAACATAAATTTTTGTGTCACTCATTTTAATTTGTTTATTTAGGCCCCTTCCCTTTCTTTTTTGACCTACAGGTGTGTATTGTGCATATTTATTAGAAGGAGAATGATACTTTTTGGAGTCCGTAATACCTGTAATCTTGATCATAATTATACGAATTACACAATATAACTGTCTAAATTTAACACTGTACGTAATTAAATACAACCAATACCATACTACATACAAAAATATCATTCAACACACCAATCAGCAATGTACTCAGATATACCCTTCAGCAAACCATCAGAAACATCATTCAGCATACGATTTAGCCTTCTAACATCATAGAAAACCATTCAATAAAACAATATCAAACAACAAGGTTCAACAAACCATTCAACATATGATTCAGCCTCCCAATATCATATAATACCATTAGCAAAACAATATCAGACAACAAGATTTAGCAAACCATTCAGCATACGATTCAATCCCCTAATATCTTACAATACCATTCAGCAAAATAATATCAGACAACAAGGTTCAGCAATCTACAATATTTAAGGCATACTATATAGAAACAGCATACTTATAAGGAAAGGTGTTTGGACGACTATGCTTATGGTGAAGTTATTGAAAATATATAAACGCATATGTAAAAATTAAGGAACCAAAAAAAAATCTCTATCAAATATTATAAATAATGCAGTAAACTAAAAAAAATGACTTACCGGTAAAAAAAGAGGTATGCATCATTAATTTGTTGAAAGTTGGTGAAGACAATAAGGATAAAGAAGCCAATAGTCTGATAAAATGTGTTTAAGGGTTTGGTTTGGTTGAATAACCAGCTTTTAATCATTCTGTGTACTAGCAGTTTGTCATTCTGATGTTTAAGGCATGGAAATGAATATAAAAATTATTATTAAAGGCATTTTTCTGGAAACAATGCCTTCAATAATCCCCTTAAAATTTTATTGGAGATTATTGAAGGTATTTTTTTTTTTACAAAAAGACGCCTTTAGTAATCCAAAAAATAATTTTTCAACGAAATTATTAAAGGCGTTTATCCTCAAAAAATACCTTTGATAATTTTTAAAAATTGTTGAAGGTATTTTGAGTAAAAAAATACCTTCACTGATATCCCAGTGATAAGAATGAAGGAAATTATTGGTGGCGTATTATGTAGAAAATACCTTCAATAATTATGGACTTTAAAAGTTTATAATAAATTATTGAATGCGTTTTATAAGAAAATACGCCTTTAATAATCTCAAAATTTTTTAAAAAAAAATTATTGAAGGCGGTTGTTATCTATAAATACCTTCACTAATTATCTACAAAATTTAAAAAGAATTATTGAAGGTATTTTTTTTTAATATACACCTTCAATAACCGTGTCAAAAATTGTGTAATTGTATATTAAAGGCATTTTACAGTAGAAGACACCTTTAATAATCTCAACAAATTTTAGAAGAAAATTATTGAAGGTGTTTATTATCAATAAACGCCTTCAATATTTATGTAAAAAATTTAAAAGAAATTATTGAAGGCGTTTGTCAGTAAAAGATGCTTTTAATAATCCTAAAATTTTTTAGAGGAAAATTATTGAAGGGGTTTGTTGAAATTATTTAAGGCATTTATTATCAATAAATGCCTTCAATATTTATGTAAAAAATTTAAAAAAAAATTATTGAAGGTGTTTGTTAATAGAAGAAGCCTTTAATAATCCTAAAATTTTTTAGAGGAAAATTTTATAAAAGGCATTTGTTATTAACAAATGCCTTTAGTAATTATATACTAAGCTTAAAAGGAATTATTAAAGGTATTTTTATGAAATAAACGTCTTTTATAATCGTAATGGTATATTGAAGGCGTTTTCCAATAGAAGATGCCTTTACTAATTTTAAAATTTTAAAAAAAAATTATTGAAGGCGGTTGTTATAAAAAATACCTTTAATAATTATGTACATTATAAAATGTACTCAGTGAAGGCGTTCTCTATAATAAACACCTTCACTAACTATAAAAAATTTTAAGTTCTCGATTATTAAAGGCATTTTTCATTGAAAGACGCTATTAATAATACTAATAATTTTAATTGGAAATTATTCAATGCGTTTATACATAAAATAAAATAAAAGCATTTAGTAAAGGTATTTTTCTATAATAAACACCTTCACTTTTCGTCTTAAAATTTGAGTAGTGAAACATTGAAGGTGTTTTGCACTAGAAGACACATTCAATAAATTGCTTTAAAAAATAAAACAAATTAATCAAGGTATTTTTCTAGAATAAAAGCCTTCAATAACCCCTTAAAATTTAAGTTGTGTAATATTAAAGGCATTTTCAATAGAAGACACCTTTAATAATCTCAAACAATTTTTAAAAAAAAATTATTAAAGGTATTTTTTTTGTAGAAAACTATCTTCATTGATGTTGTAAGATAAAAATGAGGGAGTTATTGAAGGCGTATTATGTAAAAAAACGCCTTCAATAATTTAATAATCTCAAATAATTTTAAAAAAAAAACTATTAAAGGTATTTTTTTTTGTAGAAAACGGTCTTCATTGATATTGTAAAATAAAAATGAGAGAGATATTGAACGCGTATTATGTAAAAAATACCTTCAATAAATACATAAAAAATTTAAATAAAATTAGTGAAGGCATTTTTGTGGCGTAAACACCTTTAATAATCCCAAATAATTTTACTACGACCCTGTTGAATGTGCCTATAATATATTCAAAAAATATTTAAGAGGGAATTATTGTAGGTGTTTTTCTTAGTAAACACCTTCCATAATCTGATCCAATAAAAGTCTTTCCAAACTTAGCGCATCCAATCACCAACTTCAAGCTTCATCTTCATTATTATACTATTTTTTTCCAGACTAAATACAATTTATTTTTCCTTTCTTTCAGCTTTTAGTATTCGAGCATTGTCATTTAGAACCTTGTTTTGACTATTCATTACTTATATACTTTAGCTTTTACTTCCTTCGACTATTTCTTCAGCTTTTGTAATTTTCAATTTTCTTTTTGGTGTAAACAATTTTTTCCAAAACCCATCTTATTTCACTTTATTTCAACCCAACTACAAATACTCTTAGGTACTATTTACGTTAGCAATAGAGTTTTAACATTCATAATATCTAGTAGCTGATAAATTACTTTACAACAAAGAGTTCTTGTTTTATGTAAGTACTATTCTTGTTATTATCTTTTGTTTAAAACATAGTAAACTTAAGAATTGTACATGTTCATTTTCATATAAATTATTTATATACATTTGGTCTGATAATGTAACAAGTACTAAATGGATAAGAGTTGGATGCAAAAGTCAAGATTAAGTTAAGAGTACAGAGATGGAGTGAAAAATTTTTTAATTTTACATTTGAGAATACAAGTGAAGATAATATGATATTATGTCCATGTGTGAAGTGTGCTTATATCAAGTGGCAAATGCGTTAAGTTATTTTTGAACATTTAATTTGTATTACCTTCTTTCGGGATATGTTAATTGGTATTTTCATGGAAAGTCTGTACCGTCAAGGTCTTCCACTAAAGTTCCTTCAACTTCAACAGTTTCCAAACACCAACATGATCTTTTTATAGTAGATGACATTAAAGGTATATTGCGAGATACTTTTAACATTCATAACTAACATTTTAGTAATCTTTCTCCTTAAAATGAAGGATTTAATTAGTCCAATATTGAAAGGAATGAATTTGGTGACCTAGAATAGGTGTACGTGACCAACAACTTGAAAGAGAAGCATCAAAGTTTTATAGGTTGCTTGAGGATATGAATGAAAAACTTTTTAAAGGATCAAAGCATTCAAGGTTATCTTTCTGTGTTCGTCTTTTTCACTTGAAATGCTTAAATGGATGGACGAAAAACTCTCTGAGACTCACTTATGCGATATGGTAACTCACATTTAAGCTTGTTTGCTAACACTTTAGCAATAATCTTATACAACACATTACAAACTAATAGGTCTAAATTGTGTGATTGTTGTAATGGTTTTGGGATCGCTTGACGTAAAATATTTTATAATAGGAAAAAATAAAATGGAGAATCGCCACCAATCTTTGTTAGGGTGTGATTAGTCACCCAAAAATTTATCTTTTTAATAAAACTATAAAAGCAAGTTTAAAATTTATCAAAAGGATAAATTTTGATCTATGAAAAATCAAATTAGGTCCGGGAGTCGGTTACGTGTGAGAAAAGATTAGCACCCCCACAACGCCTATAAATTGGTACCATTTAATTATGCGTTATTTTTGGTGTGGGATAAAAATGATTTCAATTTGAAATTTAACACTAATTCCCTTCATTTGAAAAAATAAAATTTTGTTAAAGCTCTTTATTTAGGAATATTGAAAAAATCTTAAAGTTAAAGAATTATTTTAAAATTCTCCAATATCTAGGCAGAATTTAAAATAACTCTTTTCATTCAAGATTTAACTCGATAATCCTTAAAATGAAATAACAATATTTATAGAAGATAATTATTAGTGACTCTCCAACATCTAAGCAGAGTACTAAGAATTATTTCCTTTGAAATGTTATTTTTATTTTATTTTATAATATCATAATTTTTTTATGTATTATTCTTTTTTATTATGAAATATTTTATCATCAAATAGTAAATAAAAATTAAAGAGAAAATAATACAGACAATTATCGATGATAACATGCTAACGTATGTATGCCAATGAATGTTATGAAACATGAAATGCAATTTTAAAGTTAGATTCTTAAGTATAATGAGACCACCCCAGCTTTCCAACATCTAGGCAGAGCTTAGGTGCGACTGTTTATATTTAAGATCTCAATTTACTATGATACGTTTTATTTATTAATCTTATTATTAATGCGAATTAAGAACTCGTGTGAAAAAAACTTAACGAAGTAAAGTTTCCTAAACACCCCATCATCTAGGCGGCATTCGGGAATAAATTACTTCAAATAAAATTTTCACACGTGTCCTTGAAATTTTTAGAATGTTTTGAGTAGGGCTTGAATAGCGATTTTAAAGGTTAGGGTTTCAAGATTTTGAAACTTTGAATTTTAGGGTTTTGGTTTGAGTTTTGAGGGTTTTAAGGTTTGGTTTTAAAGGGTTTGGATTTTGGGGTTTTGAAGGTTTAGGGTTTTGGTTTTAGAGTTTGGAGGGTTTTAAGGGTTTTGGATTTTGGGGTTCGAATTTTAAGAGTTTGATTTTAAGGGGTTGGATTTAAGAGTTTAGAGGTTTTAGGATTTTGATTTTAAAAATTGAGGTTTGGGATTTCGATTTAAGGGTTTGAATTTTAGGGGTTTTAGATTTTAGGGGGTCTAGTTTTAAGGGATTTTGAATTTTAAGGGTTTTGGATTTTAGAAAATGCAAACATCTCTAAAAATCTCTAACATCTAGGCGAATTTTCGGAGTAAGTTTGATTTTAGTGATTTTTGAAAATTAATCAATAATTTCTCATAGATTTATTTTTTTATGAAAATTGATTAATAATAATTCCCCAACATTTAGGCGAAATTATTTTTAGAAATATGTTTTTATTCCCTCAAACATCTAGGCAAAAAAAATAATAAAAATTATTTTTATTATTATTATTATTTTTTTAAGCATTTTTAATATTTTTTTAATTATTATCTTACTTATTTTTATTTTTATTATTATTAAAAAAATAAAATTTTATTTTAATAAATTTAAAAAAATTTATCATGCATGAAATAAAAAAAATACTCAAAATAACAAAATAATATATATAAATAAAAAATTCAAAAAAAAAATTTTTTTACCTGAACCGGACTAGTCAACGATCCGATTAACGCTGATTTGGATCGATTTGATCGATTCGATGATTCAATCAGCAGTTTGTGCGGTTCAATGGTTCAGACAAGTTCGATCGGTTCACTGATGGTTCGTTTGGATCGATTCAAGACTGGCTGAAATGGGTTGGCAGGTCAGTTTGCATGGATCTCAGGTCGAATCAGGTCCATACGCGGATCTCCCGAATCTAAAACGACGTCGTTTTGCTCCCTAGTCTTTTATATATAACTAAAATTTTTTTTTGTTCATTTTTTTCTGCTTCAGAATAAAAAAAAAGAGAGCTCTGAGGAGAGCTCTAGAGCTCTCATGCTGTCCAGTCGTTAGACTGTCGCGTCGACTGCCGCTTAGGTCACCGTCGACAGGGGCTATCGGTGGTCGTCGGTGGCCAAAAAATTTCAATAATACTCTTAGAAACGCTTTTCAATGCGCTCTTCCTGGATCTGACATCCATTTTACCAAAAACAGCCTAATCAGTGTAAATCGGGGCTCAAAGCTTTCGGTCTCCTTTCTCTTTCTCTTTTTTTTTTAAAAAAAAGACACTGATAATTTCTTTGCTTGTTTACAGGGCTTTCTGACACTGAGGTTCCTCCATACGGGAGGACTATTTGTCTTTGTTTTTTTGTTTCTGTTTGTGTGTTTCTGTTTGGGTATTTGGGTATGGGTTTGAGGCTCGGATTAGGGTGCTAGTATGGGTATTGAGCTTGTTGAAAGGGGGGTTGGGTAGTGATGAAAGGTTAGCTTTTGGATTCTGGTGCCAAAAAGGGTGTCCGAGAGAGAGTCTAAAGGGAAAGAGGTTGGGGGTTTTAAAGAGCTTCAAATAAGGGGATAGATGGTGGTCGTAAGCGTGGTAGGATGGTTGTCTAGTCTGGTGGCTGGATAAGAGGCTGATCAGGGGTTGGACAGGGGGTTGGTCTGGGGTTGGATAGGGGCGGCAGCGACGTCGTACCAGTCCTCTGGTTTTTGTCTCCTTTTCCCTTTTATTATTATATTTTTTAAAATATATTTTATTATTATTATTATTATTATTAAAATTATTAATATTAAACTGAAATGAAAACAGTAAACCCCGAACAAAATCAATGTCTTAAGTGATGCTCATCTCTCTGATTAGGAATCAAGACTACGTTGGTATGATTTACTTCTCTCAGATTACCACTCCCCGTTAAGGAATGAAGGACATAACTGAATTACATCATTCCCTACTAAATGCCAAAATTTCTGGTGAAATAATGCAAACATACCATCCGGCTAGGAGTTTTTGATGGTGCATCTGTTTTATGGCTGTCTGCAGTGCCTCGGTAGTGAACTCCATTAATAGAATACCGTTCATTTTGTCGGACACTCGATTTTTCACTGCTTCTAGGATCTCCTCCATGCTTCGACGACCTTGGATTTGGAATAAGCCTCGAAAGTAATTAGTGGCAATTTCTATGATCTTCCCCTCATCAACACACCAATCACCCTTGTTATCATCCAACCATTTTATGCTATTGACCTCTTACGCTGGTTAGCCTTTGCATGAAAGAAGGCCGTGTAGCGATCCCCTTCCTTGAGCCACTCGACTCATGACCTTTGTGCCTAGAATAACTCTTCTCTTTCAATGGCTATATTTAGTTCCTCCCGAACCACTATCGTCTTCTTAAGGTTTTCTTGGTTCGACCTCTGTTCTTTTAGTTGTAGGAGATCTTTTGCAAGCTTTCTAACTTTCTCATGCAATCAATTAAAATGTTTTTTGTGTCATCTCATGAGTTCCTCACCCATGCAAGCCAGCTTTCCCTTTAGTTGTTCCCCATTACTTTCTTCTCAAGCCCCTTTGATCACCTCTTCACACTCCCTTTCCTTCACCTAGATGTTTTCGAATCTGTATTTGTGTTCTGCATTGACAGGCCTTTGGCTATTTTCAGTGTTGATTAATATAGGATTATGGTCAGAGACTAACGCAATATGAGTGATCGTAAATTGTGGGAATAACAGACCCCATGCTTGGTTACCCATGCCTTTGTCAGCCTCTCTTTTACGTTGTTTGTCGGGCTATATTACCTAGTCCCCAAGTTACCAATGTTGATTAATTAAAATGAAGTTAACAAATAAATAAGTGAAACATATCATCTACCATGATTATAATCGAATGAATTAATCATAATTTAAAATTATATAAATATTATTAAAATTTTATATAAAATTACGCTTATAAAAATTGATTCCAATATAATTTTTTATTATGAATAAACAATTATAATTTTATAGTATAAGTAAAATACTTTTGCAACAAATATTTAATTTTATTAATAAAAAATAATAATTTATATTAATTATTATATTTAATGATTATTATTTGATGATCTTACAATAAGATAAAATATTTTATACTTACTTTATAACCCTTCTGACAAGATTAGGTTGAACTTGCAGGGTAGAATATAAGGCAATTCAGTCATTTGAGCATCGCGAAATGAAACATTCGGGAAATTCTAAATAGATTTTTTTCATACTTTTTTTTTCAAAATCATTTTAAATAAAATTATTTAATTATTATTATTATTATTTTTTTACTTTAAAGCTTTCATATTTGTAAATTTGAAAATTTTTTTAGAGTTTTAAAATTTGAAAATTTTGAAAATTTGAAAACTCTTAATAGTATTTGAAAATATATTTTTTAAAAAGTTTTTTGATTTAAATATCTAAATTTAAAAATTTTTATAAGATATTTTTTTAACTTTTTTAAAAAAAGTCTAAATGTAACTTTTTTTTTTAATTTATCAAATATGAAAATTTGATAAATTATATAATTTATCGAATATGTATTTTAAATAAATTATAATTCATCAAAAATATATATCTAATAAATTATATAATTTATTTAAAAGATATATTAAAATTTTAAAATTAAGATGAAAATGATAAATAAATAATTTTATTTAAAAAATTAAAAAATAAATATACAAAAGTAAAGGTATATTTAGAAATCATTCGAAACACTTTTGCATAGGAACTTCGGAATGGTGTCAATAATAGAAGAGCGATAAACAAATCATTCGAAATAATAGAACAGTGGCAGTACGGATACAACAGTGTGAAGGCACTTTTTGAACATCGGGGAGCGCAGAGTTTTGTCCCTCTCGCTTTCATGTTTTTTGTAATTATAATTATTTTTAGAGCCCTATATTTTCTATTATTCTATGTAAACATCCTTTACATTTCATTTTCTTTTGTTTTTGTCCTAAAGGTTTCCTTTTTATTAGTTTATAGTTAATGCATAAAAAAATATTATTTAATATAACAACTCGAAAGAGTGTTCTTAAAAAAATTTTCCTTTTTTTTAGATTATAATTAATATTTTAAAAAATATTATTTAATCTAATAACCCAAAAGAGTGTTCTTAAAGAATTTGTTAACAAAATCCTTTTACGAATGAGTTTGCTGTGTCTTTATTTAAGTTTATTAATTAACCAACTTGATACTTTATTAATTTCAAGAATATTAGCATATCTTTAATTGATTTTTGGATACGAAATAATTAAAATATCAAAATTATCATTTTAATTAACAAAATATTAAGTGAAATTTCTAATTTTATCAATTTTTTAAAAAATTAAAATTGAAAGTACAACTACAAAATTTATCATTTAAATTAATGAAATATTTTGTTAAATATTTCAGTTCCTTATTTTTTCAATAATAAATGCAATTAAAAGTATAATGATAAAATAAAAAAAAAATGAAAAGCATAATGAAAAATTTTAATGAAAGTATAATATCAAAATTTAATATTAACTCATAATTTATGATTTATTTCAAACTAAGATAAGGTACACATTTTTTTTTTTTTGGAATCTATACGAGAATTATGGATATTTACCTACAACTGGAATCATAGAAGTAAATGGACAGCTACTTGTCATAAAAGTAAAACCCAAATGCATTTAATAAACATATTTGAAGATGGAAACGAAGTTTACTCATTTTTAAAGAAGTAAAAGTTTTATTTTTATCATTAAGTGATTGATTTAATCGATTAAATATTATTTTTTTTTTTACGAAAAGATTTTGAATTTGAGTATTATTGGTTATCATTTATTAAGATCATCTCGAATATATGACTTGCAATCACTTGTTTTAAATTGTCAGGTACGATACATTTTACTTGGACATAAAAAATTGAATAACTTATTTATCATTAAATTTTTTTATCAAAAAAAATTATTTTTTATTAATATATATAAATTAAGAAAATGTTACAAATGAATTAAAGCTATAAGAATTGAGGTATGCTTTTGTATTAGCTAGTGATCGTCTACAATTGTATAAAGTACAAATTTGAATATTAAATTGTTGAGTGAATAAAATATAAATCATATAAAAATTGCATTAAAAATAAAAATCATAAAAAATATAATTAAGTTAAGGCACTCAAATGCAAAAAAGGACTAAAACACTTTCAACCACTCTCTGTAGGCGCCTGAGAAGAAGAAAAAGAGTAAAAGCCACTGAAACAGAGAGAAGGAGAGGGAGAAAGCGCATCTGAAAGTTGAAAGTTTTTCTTGTTTAGATTGAGAGGCAGCTAGGGTTTTTAACAGAGAAGAAAAGGAAAATGGAGAGGGAGGATGAGTACTCATATTCGTATTATAGGAGGAGAGAGCGCATTGCGTTGGTGGCCATTGTAGTGCTGGCTTCAGTGGCTGTTGCTTCGCTTTTAGTGGCTTTTAGTTACTATTGTTATATTCGAAACAAGGTCCTCTCTAAGCGATCCAAATCCCATATTACCAGTAAGTCTCTTTGCTTCCATTGCCCCAATGCATTCTTTTTTTTTTTTAAATAAAATTATTTTACTTAATTTTCATTGCATTCAAAAGTGATCATTTTGGGTCTTTTTGGACTTGGATTTTTGATGGTATGAAGTGGGGGACAATGTGTAAGTAATCATCAAAAAAATGAAATCGTTTTTATGCAAACTGATGGATGGTGATCTTTTTGTGTTTAAAGCGGTTGATTGTAAGGACAAAGCTAGCTCTGCCGATCTTGAAGTCGCTATGGACAAAGGGCTTCACGTCTTTACTTTTAAGCAGTTGCATTCAGCAACTGGTGGTTTCAGCAAGTCTAATGTGGTTGGCCATGGTGGATTCGGGTCGGTATACAGGGGGGTGCTTAGTAATGGCAGGAAAGTTGCCATTAAGTTAATGGATCAAGCAGGAAAACAAGGAGAAGAGGAATTTAAAATGGAGGTCCACTATGAATATCATTCTAATTTCTCTTTTCCAGTGTTTTATTATCTGTAATTGACATGTGCCAAGCTAAGCAATCAACAATACATGATTCAATTTACTTCATTCTTTACATTTATGCAGGGAAAAAAATGTATGATTCAATTTACTTCTGCTTAACTGGATTAGGCAGGAAATGATGTTGTCATTGTAAAGAGGTGTTTATATTTGATTGATTGACCATATCTAATTGTAGGTGGAACTGCTAAGTCGGCTGCGCTCTCCATATTTGCTGGCTTTGATTGGTTATTGCTCCGATAGCAGTCACAAATTGCTTGTTTATGAGTTTATGGCAAATGGTGGTCTGCAGGAACATTTGTATCCAATTAGTGGTAAGTTAGTAGCGTTTAGCTTTTAAAATTTTGATGTGCATGAGCTGTTAATTGGCCTTTTATTTGGATGATTGGATCTATGATTTATTATCAAGAATATTAAAACAGGGTGGCATTGTTGGCACTGTATTTCTGCAGTTATTGCTTTCCCCTTTCTCTAAATTGATAAAATGTTCATGCACTTTTTGGGGGTCCCAAAAGGTAAGAGTGGATTGCAAGGGGTGCCCTAAAAGAAAGTGGGGATATTGTAGATCTTTTCTCTTATTAAGTTTAGAAGGGTTGATGCTTATATATTACATTTTTTTTTATTTCTCTATTTCTCTTTATAGAAATCTACAATGGTGATCTTGAATTTTCAGAAATGCTTTAGAGCTTAGCTAGGTGTTCTTCCCTTGAATGGTTTGTGTTGATACAATTGTCAGATACCTAATCTCAGTTTCACCAATCAAGATCATGTACAAGCTTGACTTTTGCTCTATTTGAGACTAAATTAAAGTTGAGTAACATGATGTTGTCCAAGCTCTTATCGTCTTTTCTGGAACAAGATCAGGCATGGCTTGATCTGGAATGATCGATTTATGTAGTAGAACTTTATTGTTAACAATTGATTTTTCTGGTTGTATTCCAAAATGCAGGTTCCAACAATGTAACCTTAAAATTGGACTGGGAAACTCGGTTGAGAATAGCTCTGGAAGCTGCTAAGGGATTGGAATATCTCCATGAACATGTTAGCCCTCCAGTGATTCATAGAGATTTTAAGAGCAGTAACATCCTTTTGGACAAAAACTTTCACGCCAAAGTTTCTGATTTTGGATTGGCCAAGCTTGGATCTGACAAAGCTGGCGGACATGTTTCAACTCGAGTATTGGGCACCCAGGGATATGTTGCTCCTGAGTATTAACTAATAAACTCTTAATATTTAACAGTTTTGTTATCAGTTATAACTGCCTCATTTTGATATTGGGTTTGGTTGCCATGCTGTGCAGATATGCCTTAACGGGGCATCTAACTACAAAATCAGATGTGTATAGTTATGGTGTTGTTCTTTTGGAGTTGCTTACAGGCAGAGTACCAGTTGATGCGAAGAGACCTCCTGGGGAAGGTGTTCTTGTATCATGGGTGAGTTTAATCTCTTTCATCTTGTGATAAATCCCATGCAATTTGGTATGTCATTCTATGATGGTTAGGTTCATCCTATTTGCTTAAGATTTAACACAGTCGTGGTTTTCCTCAATAATTGTTTAAGTTCTCTTTTCTAATTGCCTCTTTACTAGTAAATCCTTGCATCCGTTACTCTTCTCATTCTTCAGTTCTTGTCTTATGTTTGTGCCAAAGGCTTTGCCTCGGTTAACAGATAGGGAAAAGGTTGTACAGATTATGGATCCAGCACTGGAAGGTCAATACTCAATGAAACAAGTTATTCAGGTTGCTGCTATTGCTGCTATGTGTGTGCAACCAGAGGCTGACTATAGGCCATTGATGGCAGATGTTGTGCAGTCACTGGTTCCATTGGTGAAAACTCACAGATCAACTGCCAAGGTTGGTAGCTGCCCGAGCATCCATAGCGCCAAGTGTCCCACATCCCAGGATCCCAGCGAGGCAGGTTTATAAGAATATCAAAAAGCAAGTGCAATTGTCTTTAGCTGAAGATAGATGCCACGCTGCTATTGAGCGTTGTAGCATTACGGACAACTGCTTAGAGATGAAACTAGACTGCTGTAATATTGTTGCCTCTATTTGGTAGAAAGCCCCTGTGACGTCTATAGCGTATGTAAGTTATTCGATCTTATAAACAAATTGAAGAGGTAACAAAACTGTGCTAAGGTTAGTTGCTCTACTGATTGCCTAAAATGGTTAAATACCAGTATTGCATCCTATCAGTAGTTAAGATATTGAGTTACAGGATCAGAGTTTTTGAGTTGAGTCTGGCATCACCCGTTATATCTATATACATATACATATGCATACATATACATATATGTATGTATGTATACATATTAGGGCATTAAAAGCTTACTAATAGAAGAAAAAATGGGTTACCAGATTGAATAAATGACAAATTGCAATAATAACAATTTGTAACCTTTATATGAAGTATTACTTGAATTTTGTATTCTCCAAAGCATGTGTTGATTGAGTCCATAAATAACCTTGTCAAATGGTGAAATCTTCAAGTTTCATTTGTTTTTTGGCACATGATTAAAAGTGTGACTTGTTTTATTTTTGATTCTGGAATTGAATGATGAATTATTCTTAATTAAATTCTAATTAAATCAAAAAATTGAAAATGTCAAAGTCATTTTTTATAGAAAAAGGACACAATCACCAAAAAAAAAAAAATGCTTAAATAAACTCTCGAATCTCGCTAAAAAATGAAAATAAGTTTATGGTCTTTTATCGTATAAAATTAAGATTATAAATTTTTATTTTATTGTAATTAGATCCTTGATTGTTAAATTTTTTTACTTGGATAATTTAATTTGTAGAAAATGTTTAGTTAAATTTATTTGGATGACTTAAATGATAAATATTTAAGGTAATACTATTTTAAAAATTATGTCAATTGTATATTATTAATCAATTTTTAAGATTTGGTAAGTAATTTTAATGAAATAAAAGTTTATAACTTTAATTTCATGCAATAAAAGATTGAAAATTTCTGTACACTTTAAAGTAAAGTTAAACGATTTATTTGGGCATTAAGCCATTTTGAAACTTACATATCTACTTGAACCTAAATTATTTATCCAAAATATTCTACTCAGCTCCATCCAATGGCGGATTGACTTTGAGCTAATCTCTTTGCTAGAAATTATTATAGAGTGCTTCTAAATGCATTTTAGATTTTTCTCTTTACACCTTAATTTTATTTTATTTTTTTTAATTTTTGTAAGTGAAATTAGTTAATTATTTATTCTCTTTCATACAAGTTTTCGGAAATGAATTTTTAAAAAGTTATAAATTTTTTTGAAAATAAATTTTTTAAAAAGCCAAAATGAATCTTTAAAAAATTATAAATCTTTCCAAAAGTAAATTTAAGGAAAATCAAATTTTCGTAAAAGTTTATTACTTCTCATAAATCTATTTTTGAAAAATTATATGATTTTTTGAAAATTTATTTTTAAAAAATTATAAAACTTCAAAAAAATTATGAAAAGAGTAATTAAATAATTTTATTTATAATTTTTTTAAAAAAAAATTAGGGTATTAAAAAAATTAGGGATGGATTTAGCATCACTCACTATTACTATTATATTCTGATAGTATGGATGGAGGACCGGGAAGTACCCCTTGGACCTCGCACCTTAACCTCTTAGCCTCTTCTATATGTTTTCATCTTTTTTTAATAATAAATCATTTTACCTCTGCTTACATAGTAACTTACAAATATATATATATATATATATATAATGATAATAAAATAAGGATTATTATTACATATATAGTTAGTAAAATTTTTAAATTTCGTAAGAGAAAATTATTATGTGTAAATTTTATTATATTAATTATTATTTTGTAATATATATCGTAAAAAAACATGTCCCAATCCTCTAAGTTCGATGGTGGAAGTTTTAAAATCCTCTCGTAAGTTTCCATTAAATAATGTGATTTCATGGGGAATTTTGATATTTATTTTTCTTTCATCTCTTTTTAACCTTAACAAATAAATAAGTAGAAAAAAATTGCACATTTGCTTTACTTAATTTTTTGGATTTATTTTATTTTGATCAATGAACCATGAAAAATCATAATTTGTTATCAATATTTGTTAAATTGCAAATTTTAGTCACTTAAATATTAGAAATTAACAGATGATTAACGTGAATTTTCTCTCCTAATGATATTGTGTCACATTAAATAGTCCTATCATCTCATATGTCAAGTGTCATTGCTAAATTGAAAGAAAAAAAAAAAAACTTAAAGTGTTCAAAATTAAGGAAAAAAGTTTTAAGGAGTGTTTGGTTCGGGAGAATTTGAAATTTTCTTTCGAAATTTGTATTTGTGAAAATGTGATTTTCATGTTTGGTTCACGAGTATTTGATTTTTAAGGTAATCTTAGATTTCTTACGATACTAAAAAGTCTTAGAATTAGAAACTCATATTTTTTTATAATTTTTTAATATTTAAAAAAATTACTTTTATCTCACATTTGGTATGAATAAAAATATTTTCTTTTTATTTTACGTTTTTCAAACTCAACGTATGCTAAGATTTTTTTTTTTTTTACAAATGTCAAATATTGTGTTTGTTGGAAACAAATGCAGTAATTGTAATTATTTTTTGTTGGAATTTTTTTAATTGAGTGGTAAATTTTTTTTTTTTTTTTTGTTATTGAGTAGTGTTAATTATTGCTTTTATTTTAACATAAAGACAGTATTTGACGTCTACTATAATTTTTTTAATTTTCACACTAAATATTGCATATGTATATTTTATAACGTAGGAATTGTTATTATTTACCGTGTTTCTTTTAACAGAAATGATGTATTTGATAACTTTTTAAAATTTGTCATTTTTGCTACTCGAATACAACGTTTGGTAGCTTTGAAAAGCAATAATTGTGCTTATTTATTGGATTTCCATTAAAGGAATTGCAATGTTTGACAACTAGAATGATTTTCATTTTCCAATAGAATAATGCGATAGGAGACTTAAACGTAGTATCAATGATTATTTACTACATTTTTTCAATAGAAACACAATATTTGAGAAATCTTAATAAATTTAATTTTTCCTTCTTGAAAATTGAGTTCTTGATATTACAAACGTTTTTATATTTAATCAAATAAAAATTTAATTTTTAATAATAATTACGACATTTAGGACATAAGAAACGCCGTATTCAGAGTCTTTAACTTTGTTGAATAACAAAGATCACTTTTTTTTTTTTTTTAAGACAACATCACGAATCTCTAAGCAAAGACTTCTTTGTTTTAATTAGCATCAACTACAACCTTTGTGAATTCATCTTCATCCTACTTAGTTTATTTTCTATTTATCAATGAATATTGTGTCTACTATCTATTAAATTATTATTTTTTTTGCATAATATATTTTATTCAAATGTGTTCTTGTTTTATTTGTTTAGAATTCATTTAGATCTTGATTAAAAAGATGTAGATCATTCATATGTATTCTTCATTTTGGTTTTAGTCATTGATCCACAAATGTTTTGTTATTGATTTTTAAATTTTTTTTATTGGATATGTCTTAGATTTTATCTATGAAGTGCACATATTTGCTTTTCACATATATTTTCAACATTAACTAAAATATTTCTTTTAAATAATAATAGCTCGTTTATCATTAAAAAGGAGATACAATAAGTAACAATGCTTATTTTGCACTTGAACTAGATCAAGACTATGTTATACTTGTTACTTATTATTGGTGTGACATTACTTATAATGAAACTTAAAAAAAAAAACATAAACTATTTTATGCTAGTAGCACATATGATAGTCTATAAATTAGAGAGTTGAACTTAACTATAATGATAATTGAAATATGTGTGCTACTCCAGCAAGTGGAAGTTAGCAGAAGTGTTAGTGGAGAAGTAGTTTAAATATTTTCTTATTATCTAATATGTGCAGTTTGCGTGTGTAAAAAGGTGTGTGTGATATTTGTAAATGTAGTTGTAAGTTTGTGATGTCTGTTTTTAATGAATGAGTTTCTTTTAACTTGTCCTTCTTGCTTGATTTGCATCTACATTGGTAAAACCAGCATTGATATTAGAGCTTGGTAATTTTCCTGTTGAAATGCATGGCAAAGAGTTTTAATATTGTCTGGTCAGGTCCAAAGTTCGATGAAAAGCTCGATTATAATTATTAGGTGATTTTGATGACTAAACATTTGATGGCTCATAATCTTTGGAGTTTTGTGAACACACGAATTCAAGAAAGAGCTGATGCAACTGCATAACATAGAGACTAAGTGGCGCTATCACAAATTTACCAAGGTGTTGATTTCACAAATTTTTGGTAAGATTGCAAATGCTGATATGCTCATACTGTCATAACGTCTAGATTCAGGGATCTATCTCTAGACATTGACTTTTAGGGAGTCGCCACCAATTTTTTTTATCTAGGTGCGATTGGCCACCTAAGGAATTTGTTTTTTTAGGGAACACCTAAGTTTAAGGGTTCTTAAAAGAATAGGTTCAGGTCTACTAACCAGAACAGAGTTCGGGAGTTCGGTTACGTGTGAGGAAGGTTATAGCACCCTCACAATGCCCATCAAGAGATGGTACCAGCATAATTTTGTGTTATCCAAAGAGCTTTAAAATTTTATCAAGTAATTAATTATTGAAAATTATTCTCAATTGACTCTAATACTTTTAGCAAAAAATTGAAAAAATTCCCTCACCTCAAGAGTATGCAAGAAAAACTACTGTTTTACTTGCAGAGGTTCCGTCGTCGGATTATTTAAAGAGAAAAAAAATCAAAATCAAAATCAAAATGAAAAGAAAGAAAAGAATGATTGTTTTTTTTTTGTATAGAGAAAATTGATACTTTCAACTTTTCTCCAAAAATATTTTTTTGAAAAACTTTGATAACTTTTCCTCAAAAACATTTTTTGAAATTTATTTTTAAGGAAAATTGATACTTTCAACTTTTTCCAAAAACCTCTTTTTTTTTAAATTTTATTTTAAGAAAAATTGATACTTTCAACTTTTCCTCAAAAATTTATTTTTTTCTTGAAACTTTAATTTCGAGAAAAATTGATACTTTCAACTTTTCTCCAAAAATATTTTTTGGAAACTTTGATTTTCAAGGAAAATTGATACTTTCAACTTTTTCCCAAAAATATTCTTTGGAAACTTTGATTTTCAAGGAAAATTGATACTTTTAACTTTTCCTAAAAAACCCTTTTTTGAAAATTTATTTTTAAGGAAAATTGATACTTTCAACTTTTCCTCAAAAATATTTTTTGAAAACTTTGATTTTCAAGAAAAATTGATACTTTCAACTTTTCCTCAAAAACCCTTTTTTTTTTTTTGAAAATTTATTTTTAAGAAAAATTGATATTTTCAACTTTTCCCTAAAAATGTTTTTTGAAAACTTTGATTTTCAAGGAAAATTGATACTTTCAACTTTTCCTAAAAAATCCTTTTTTTGAAAATTTATTTTTAAGGAAAATTGATACTTTCAACTTTTCCTTAAAAATATATATTTTTTTATTTTTATTTAAAGAAAATAGAATAATGAAACAAAATAAAAGTGAAAATAAATAAAAATAAAATATAAAGAAAAGTAAAACAAAAATAAAAATAAAATAAAGATAAAAAGAATATCAAATAAACCTAATCTAATAAATAAAGAAATAAATAAAAAAAAACAAATAAAAAAATAAAAAAAAACCTGAAGCGGCTCGGAGTACGGCTCGGCTCGGCTCAAGGAAGAGAAAACGGCTCGGAGAAGCGACTTCAAACCTCGGCTCGGCTCGGCTATCAGCTCGGGGCGAAGACAAGCGCGGGTCAGGAAGCGGGTCGACGCTCAGGTCGGGTCGAATCTCGGTAAAACGCGCGGATCATTTGGGTCACTTAACGTAAAAACGACGTCGTTTTGAGATGATATATAAGGTTCTTCCCTCTGTTTTTTGGCAGAAAGCTCCTCCCCTCTCTCTCTTCTTCCTTTTTCTCTCGTTTCTCTCTAAAAAGATCGAAGAACTCCGGTTGAATTTTCACTGGATTTTGGAAAATTTTGCCAAAATCTAGGTTTTTCGTCGGAAGTTCACCGGAAGTTGGTCGGTTTCCGGGATCCTTCGTCGAAAACTGGGTAGCTCGCCAGAAACTTCAAAGTTGGCCGAAATTTTCGTCGAAAAATACAACTTTCGTCGAAAAATTCAACTGAATCTGGAATTTTTCAGAAATTCCCAGAAAAAAAAATGCCAAAAATCTTCAAAAAATTTTTGATAATTCCCAGAACCCTTCTAAACCTTTTCTTAGCTTTCTATACGCCTCTTTTCTCTCAAATCAATGGCTTTGCTCACTGTTCTCTTCTGTGTCTTGCTTCTGTTCTAGGAGGTCCTTTTTATAGGGATTGATCAGGAGTTCCTGATCAATCCCAATTCCTCATTGGACGGGGATTCAATCTTTGAATCCAATCTGGACTCTTCTGATTGAATCCCCATTCACAGTAAGATTCTTCAGCTTTCAATCACAGCCCCAAAAAAAATGAAAAAAAAATAATAATAATCAGATAAACGAAAAAAAAAGAAAAAAAATAACAGATAATTAAAAATAAAATAAGATAAATCAAAAAAATATTACAAGATAAAAAAAAGAAATAATAAATAAATAAATTATAATATAATAATAAATAAATAACTATATAAATAAAATACATATAAATAAAAATAAATAAATAAATAAATAAAGATATACATATATTAATACATAGTAATAATAAATAAATACTAAAATACCTAAAATACAAAAGAAGAAAAAAAAATAAAAATAATACAAAATAAGAACCAAATTGGGCTTACCCATTTGGACCAAGCCCAATTGATCCGGGCCTGGACCAAATTGGGTGTCTACAGCTGCCCCTCTTTGCACATTTTTTGTAAAACAAAAATTACACAAAGACGTAGACACCCAATCAAGACTCAACTCAACATTTTCATTTTTTTTTTGTTTTTTATGTTTTTTTTTTGTTTTTATTTTTTTGTTTTTGACCAAAGCTCCTCTAAATAGAGGCTCAACGACTTTGAGAAACATAAATTGCTCCTCTAAACAGAGGCACCACGACTTGGAAAAGTAAATTGCTCCTCTAAACAGAGGCACCACGACTTTGGAAAGTAAATTGCTCCCCTAAACAGAGGCACCACGACTTTTGGAAAGTAAATTGCACCACGACTTTTGGAAAGTAAATTGCTCCTCTAAACAAAGGCACCACGTCTAAACAGAGGCACCACGACTTTTGAAAAGTAATTTGCTCCTCTAAACAGAGGCACCACGACTTTGAGAAAAGTAAATTGCTCTTCTAAACAGAGGCACCACGACCTTTGGAAAGCAAATTGCTCCTCTAAACAGAGGTACCACGACTTTGGAAAAGTAAATTGCTCCTCCAAACAGAGGCACCATGACTTTTGAAAAGTAAATTACTCCTCTAAACAGAGGCACCACGACTTTGAAAAAATAAATTGCTCCTCTAAATAGAGGCACCACGACTTTGAAAAATAAATTGCTCCTTGACAATCATGTCCAAAGGAGTTGAAAGTTATGTTTGAAGGAATTTCAGGAGATTATGCCCAAAGGTCTTATAAATCAACCCTGATACCAAAAGACATCCTATTTCAAGGATTAGGAACTTACCTGACAAGTTTCTTCTCAAATTTGCAAAATATCTTCATATCTGTCTTCTCCATGTGGGATGTTGGAGCACCCATGCTTCTTAAATTTATACACTATACTTTTTTGAAAGTAGTGTATGCTGTGCAAATGCATATGAATTTCAATGCATGCTATGCAAATGTTAGCCAATTAATTCTTATTCAATGTATGGTACTCAAGTTTCTCAAGCTTTTTTTTTTTTTTGAGCATCAAGCCTTTTGATTCTTCAGAAATCCAATTACACTGCTCTTTTAAGATCGAACCAGTGCAGCTCTTAATTGTCTCTTCCACTCACATTCTTCCTATAAAAAATCTCTTCCTAGATTCAATGTCCTAATCAGGAGCTGAACATCTCGATTCTGCCTTTTTCACTTTTGACTTATTCAATGTAATGTAAAAATCTTTCATGTTGTTATTCATTCATCTATCATTATTTCAAACTCAAAAAGTAAGAATGCATTTGCACATTTCTTCAATGGTGGGGTATTAAGAAGAAAAGAATCTGAATGTTGAGAAACAGTCATAAAAAAAAGACACAAAGAATGAAATAGAATGTCTCTTATTAGCAAAATGTTGGCAAACTTTGGCCAAGAAAGAATTACAAGGATAGGTATGGGACAAAGCCCAAAATGAACAATCAGCTAATCATGATAACACATCTCAAAGTTTTTTTTGAAAACTCAACCCTCTGATGTATTTAACAACTTGGAACTCTTCTGAATTTGCTAGCCTCCATATCAGCTGACTTTTAAATTCGATACTGTATTCTCCTTATCTAAGCTGTCTTTTCAGGTTTTCAACTTAGACAAACCCCGTATGACTCAAACCACCCTTTTAGGGTTTTCGCCTTGAGTCCTCTTTTTTCATTCACTTTTTCTTTTTTCTTTTTTTTTTTTTTCATTTTTTTCATTTTTTCATAATTTTTCATAATTTTTCATTTTTTTCATTTTTCATTTTTTTCGTGTTTTCATTTTTTCATTTTTTTTTAAGCATAGTATTTCTTCACAGCATCAAAATTTATAGGATGGGGTAAATCATTTCCATCCATCTCAGTCAGTATCAGCACTTCACTCGAAAAAACTCATCTCACCACATGCGGTCCTTCATAATTCGGAGTCCATTTTTTTCTACTATCGTGTTGGATTGAGAGAATTCTTTTCAAGACCAACTCTCCTTCTAGAAAGTAACGGGGTTGAATTTTTTTATCATGAGCCCTCATCATTCTTCTTTGATACAGCTGACCATGGCACAGTGCAGTCAATCTCTTTTCTTCTATGAAATTTAACTGCTCATAATGTTTTCGAATTCATTCGGCTTCTTCTAACTCAACTTCTTTTAAAACTCTCAAAGAGGGGATCTCTACTTTCACTGGTAGTACAGCTTCCATCCCATAAACCAAAGAAAATGAGGTTGCTGCAGTAGAGGTACGAACTGACGTTCGATATGCATGTAATGCAAATGGCAACTTCTCATGCCAATCTTTGTAAGTGTCGGTCATCTTTTCTAAAATCCTCTTTATATTCTTATTGGCTGCCTCAACTGCCCCATTCATTTTCAGACGGTATGGTGTCGAGTTATGATGCTTGATCTTATATTGAGCACATATTTCTTGCATAATCTTACTATTTAGATTCTTGGTATTGTTTGAAATAATTCTCTTCGAAAGTCTATATCTACAGATGATCTCTTTTTTTATGAACTTACAAACCACAGAGCGTGTCACATTTGCATATGAAGCTGCCTCTACCCATTTTGTGAAGTAATCTATCATCATAAAAATGAATCTATGCCCGTTAGAAGCTTTTAGAGTGATTAGACCAATGACATCCATGCCCCACATTGAAAATGGCCATGGTGGTGCCATAACATGTAAAACAAACGACGGAGCATGAATCTTATCAGCATATATCTGGCATTTACGAGCATAATCAATGCAATCATTCTCTATCATCAACCAATAATATCCCGCTCTCATGATCTGTCTTGTCATCATATGTCCACTAGTATGTGCCCCACATATTCCATCATGTACCTCTTTAATGATTTTTTTTACTTCAGTCTTATTTACGCACATCAATAATACTTGATCCTTGCTTCTTTTGTAAAGGACATCCCCATCCAGGAAAAAACTCATAGCCAATCTTCGGATGACCCTTTTATCATTTTTTGTTGCTTGAACTGGATATTGCTGATCTTTGACATATTGTAAAATGTCATAATACTAGAGCTTTCCATCTTCTTCTCTCTCTACATTAAAATAATAAGTCGGTATATCTTTAACATCTAACTTGATGGGCTGAATGTCGGTATTATCATTAATTTGAACCATCGCAGCCAGAGTAGCCAATACGTCAGCAATCAAATTCTTTTCTCGAGGTAAGTGATCAAACTGGATATTTTCAAATTGTTTCGTCAACTCTAAAATATACTTATGATATGGAATGAGTTTTGAATCTCTCGTCTTCCATTCTCCTTTCAACTGATATATGACTAGAGCTGAGTCTCCAAACACTTTTAGTACGTTCACTCTTCTATCTATAACAGATTGTAAGCCCATGACACATGCCTCATATTCAGCGATGTTATTTGTACAATTGAAATTTAACCTCGCTGTTACAGGATAGTATTATTCTTCTGGAGAAATCAGAATTACCCCAATTCCATGCCCCAAGGCATTAGCAGCTCCATCAAAGTACATTTTCTAACATTTTCCTACATGCTCCCCTTCTTCCGATTGAGAAATAATCATTAAGTCTTCATCAGGGAATTTCAGCTTCATCAGTTCATATTCTTCAGTAGCACGATCTGTAAGAAATTCTGCTATAGCGTCCCTTTTTATTGCTTTTGGCTCACGTATATAATATCGTATTCCGAAAGCATTACTTGTCATCTAGCGATTCTTTCAGATAAAGAAGGCTTCTTGAAGATATACTTAATGGGATCCAGTTTCGCTATGAGCCACGTAATGTGATAGAGCATATACTGTCTGAGTCTTTTGGTAGTCCACGCTAATGTACAACACATTTTCTCTAATTAAGAATACTTGGATTCATATTCAGTGAACTTTTTACTCAGATAGTAAATAGCTCTCTCCTTTCGACTGGCCTCATCTTACTGCCTCAGCACACATCCCATTGAATTTTCACATACGGTTAAGTATAAGATTAAAGGTTTCTCTGGAACAGATGGCACCAATACTAGAAGGTTCGATAAATATTGCTTAATTTTATCAAACGCCTCTTGACATTCTTTATTTTATTTTCCAAGATTATCTTTACGGAGAAGCTTAAATATGGGATCACATTTGTAAGTAAGCTAAGAGATGAATCGAGAAATGTAGTTCAATCTCCCTAGAAAACCTCGAACTTCTTTTGGCGTACTGGGAGGTGACAAATTCTGGATGGCCTGTATCTTATCGGGATCGACTTCAATTCCTCTTTTACTGACCACAAAGCCTAACAACTTCCCTGACTTTACCTCAAAAGTACACTTGGCTGGGTTTAATTTGAGCTAAAATTTTTTCAACCTCTCAAATAACTTTCTGAGACTAGTGACATGATTTTCATTTTCACAAGACTTTGTAATCATATCGTCTACATACACCTCGATCTTTTTGTGCATCATGTCATGAAAGAGTGTTACCATGGCCCTTTGATATGTTGCCCCAGCATTCTTTAACCCAAAAGGCATGACTTTATAGCAAAAGATTCCTCACATGATAATAAAAGTAGTCTTTTCCATATCATATACAACCATTTTTATCTGATTATACCCCGAGAAACCATCCATAAAAGAAAAAATTGAATGTTTAACCGTGTTGTCTACCAGTGTGTCGATATAAGGTAAAGAAAAATTATCCTTTGGGCTAACCTTATTCAAGTCCCGATAGTCTATACACATTCGTACTTTTCCATCTTTCTTAAGAACTGGGACTACATTGGCTACCCATTCTGGATAGTTGGCCACTTGTAGAAAACCTACATCAAATTGTTTCTTCACCTCATCTTTAATCTTTAGCAGTATTTCAGGCTTCATCCTTCTCAGTTTCTGCTGAACTGGCTTATATTCTGGCTTTAAAAGTAACCTGTGCTCCACTATTTCTGTGCTTAGCCCTGACATATCCTGATAAGACCAAACAAATATATCTACAAATTCTCGAAGTAAGTCTGCCAATCGTTGTCTATCTTCAGATGAAAGTGAAGTGCCCATTCTGACCTCTTTCTTATTTTCTTCATTTACTAGATTCACTAAGTCCACTACCTCCTGATGAGGCTCAATTGGCTTATTCTCTTGTTCAATCATCCTCATTAAGTCTAGAGGCATAACATATTCTTCAGAATTTTCTTTATTGTCAAGTTCATCAATGTTAATTGAATTCTCAAAGCTAACCTCTTGATTGTTATCATGATTATCTTCATGTTCATTTAAAGACCTGCAATTGAATGATTGGCAAGATGTGCTTGGAGAGATGGAAATAATGAAGACAAAAGAAGAAATGAATGAAAATGTATACTTCTTAATTTTTATTAAAAATAATAAATGATGAATGGCCCGAATAAAAAAGATCACCCTAATACCTTGGGCAATAGCTATTGGGATATTACAATTACATTATATCAAAATCAAAAGTCAAAGGCATCTTGATGGCACTCCAATTATTGAGCTCAAAATCTGGTGGACAAAGGTGAACCCACTCCTCTTGATTAACCTTCATTTCATCTTCAACAGCATTAATGGCTAACTGGGTAAAAACTTCTTCCATATTTTTTCTTGTATCTGGGTACATGAATCCTTCAGGTCTGAAGGTTTCATACAAGTGTGGGATAAACATCAGTCTTGTCGTCTTTCTTGATGCCCTTCTTTTGACTTTTCACTCTGCCATCTCATAGCCTAGGCCTACCCTGTCGTTGTTGTCTATTATTGTTAGAGGTTCTTTAATTCCCTGTAAGTTTTTGCCTAGCCCAAGTCTTGGATACCAGCCTTTGTTGATGACTTGGCTCACCACTATCTTTGAAAAAAGTTGATTTTAAAATCTTTCGCCTACAGAATTGACCAATTCAAAAGATCGATAGGAGCATTCCAATGCTTCTTCAGTAGCATCTACGTATGGAATGTTCAATGGTTGGGTCACCAGTATGTCTTTTTCCCCAACTACCACTACTAATTGATCTTCTACATTGAACTTGATCTTCTGGTGCAAAGTAGAGGGCACAACTCCTGCCATGTGAATCCATGGTCTTCCTAACAAACAGCTGTAAGATGGAGAGATATCCATCACTTGAAATTTTATATTGAAGGTGCATGGCCCAATTTGTAAAGGTATTTCAATATCTCCAGGACTTCTTTTCTAGTCCCATCAAAGGCTCTCACAATCATCTGACTGTCCTTCATATGAGAATAATCAATGGGTAGCCTTGCCAAAGTTGACATAGGCATGACGTTGATAGCAGAGCCATTATCGATAAGAACTTTGGCTATAATATGGCTCTTACATTTGACTGTGATATCCAGAGCCTTGGCATTTCTTTTTTTTTTTAAAGGAATTTCATCATCGCTGAATGAAATGTGATTTGGTATGACTAGGTTTCCAGCCAAGTGATTCACATATTCAACAGATACGTTATGTGCCACGTATGCCTGATTCAACAATTTCAACAGGACGTTTCGGTGTGGCTTTGAGTTCAGCAGTAATGATAATAATGAGATTCGAGCTGGCATTTTATTCAACTTTTCCATAACTGAATACTCACTATGTTTTACCAGCTTCAGGAATTCACAAACCTTTCTTTCTGATACTAACTTTGGTTGATCTTTTTCAGGTTCTGTTTCAGGATTATTTCATCTTTCTCCTCCTTTAGCCTTCTCTCTTCTAGCTTTCTCTAGCATTTCTGGAGTGTAACATCTCCCACTTCGAGTAATGCCTCCTACACCAATAATATTAGAAGCATCGACTTTGGAGACCTCTTCTTTCTGTCCCTGAACTACAGTGTCACAGCCATATCTCTAGGGTACAGCTTTATCATCTTTGTATGAAAAAAGAGTCAGGACTTTAAAAGTTACCGGCCTCGGGAAAAGTTTGTCTATGACTGACTTTGATTTGTTCCCACACTGAATTGTCACTGGTTTTGGAAACAGCTTTACAGGCCTATCAGTCATGTGCACCTCAACATTCTTCAAGTCTTTTTTTTCTTCATAGATCTTCATCTGATGTGAATCTAAAAGTTTTTGCACCTCCTGGTGAAATTGCTCATAGGTCTCAATAGAATGGCCTATTACCCCATTATGATACTTACAACTAGTACCAGTTATATATGCTCCATGATAGCTATGTGGACTTACCAGTTGTATCATGTCTGCTTTTCGTAAAACATCGAACAGTTGGCTGAGAGGTGTCTTAATATTTGTCACTTTTTTCTTCACATGATGCTCCTGTTCTTCCCCTATAGCATTCACATTATGATTCGGCAAAGGATTGCCACTAACATTCGGCACAGTCATCCCTCCAGTATCAAAGCAAATCATCCCATCCTTGATCAACCGTTGCACTTTGTGTTTTAGGGTAGTGCAATTTTTGGTAGAGTGATCAGTAATCCCATAATGGTAATCACAGTGGGCGATGGGATCATACCACTTAGGGTAAGATGGCTTGAGGGGTTCTAATTTACTTGGAGCAATCAAATGACTGTTGTAGAGCTCCTTATATAATTTCATATAAATCATTAGAATTGGGTCAAAAATAGATTTCTCACGAGTGGTTCATTGCTCCCGCGAGCCACCAATGGGGTTAGTTGGGTGATTTTGGGGTCTTAGGGTAGGTTGAATGTAAGGATTGTACATGGTATTTTGGGGTTTATAAGGGGTTTGATATGTTTAGGGGTATGGTGGTTGTGTAAATGGTTGGTATGAGTGAAAAAAAATGTTATTTATAGCGGGGTGATATGACAGATATTCTGGTGGTGGGTAGGGTGAATAACCTCTAAGTTGCTGTCTATCAAAGCTCACAGCCTGAGCTTCAGTTTCTTTTTTCTTCGAGACTCTTTTGCTAGATGCTTCATTTCCTTCTAGCTTGCCATTCTTGATGGCACTCTCAATGATTTCTCCCGAGATTACCATATCAGTAAAATTTTTCGTTGTATTCCCTATCATCTTTTCATATTAGAGAAGTTTTAAAGTGCTAACAAACAGCACTGTAGTTTTTTTCTCAGTCAGAAGAGGTTGTACCTGATAAGCAACATCCCTCCACCTCTGGGCATACTTTTTAAAAGACTCGTTTACCTTTTTCTTCAGATTCTGTAAAAACAAACGATCAGGGGCCAAATCGATGATATGTCGATATTGACCGATAAAGTCATGTGCCATATCGCTCCAAGAGCGAATGCGAGTTCTATCCAGCTGAACATACCATCTGACCACAGAGCTAGTAAGACTGTCCTAGAAAACATGCATCAAGAGTTTTTCATCATGTGCATGAGCTGCCATCTTCCTGTAATACATGGTGATGTGGGTTTTGAGGTACTTTGTATCGTCATATTTTTCAAATTTTGGTACTTTAAACTTATGGGGAATAACCACATCAGGAACTAGGCAAAGCCCAGCAACATCAACTGACCCATAAAAGCTAAATCCTTCCACAGCCCGTAGCCTTTGCTCTAGCATACTAATCTTGGAGCTTTCCTGAACTTTCACTCTTATCTTTTCTTTCTTCTTCTCTTTTAAATCATCTAAATTAAGAATTGGTTCTGCTACCTTTTCAGTGAAGATAGGATTTACATAGCTGTTATACTACCCTGGGTTGAAAGCTGATGGCATTCCAGGATACGTCAAATATGCGAAGTGTTGTGGTGGGATCTCTTGAGCAGACTGGGCTTGAGGTGGGCCAAAACCTGAAGGATACAAAGGGTCAACCATTTCTTGTAATGGGGGAACTTGCTGGCTTGTATTTTCTTCAAATTTTTTCCTTTATTCATGTTATTAAGAGCCTCTAGAATCTTGCTTAGCTCACTTTCAATCTTTTCATGTGCTTTTTCTATCTTTTCAAATCTATGGGAATTTTTTTGCTCTATTTGCCTTGCTCTGAATCTTGTGTTGTGTCGATGGGCAAGATTTTCGCTAGATGGAGCTATCCTGGAACCTTGAATACCATATCTTAGAATTAGTAAATTTGCATGATCATCACATGGTTACTTTGTTAAGTGTGATGAATGAGAATGCAATGAATGAAAAATACATGTATGCAGAGAACATTTACCTTAAAACGGTATTCAACTAAAAAATTTCATTTATTCCAAAAAAACTTTGATCTACATTGAGTTTATCATCTTAAAATTATAGCCATAAAATTATTTGATCTGTTCATACTGGGCCTTGGCTTCTTTTATGAAGTTCAACAGACGCTATCCATGTTCTCTTACTGGGGCCACCACTTGTCTTAATGCCTCTGCCTCTTCCACCATCTCTCTTGCCTTACATACCCCTTTATGGATTTGGGTTGTTAAATGCTCAATGTATTTCTACCTTCCTAAGTTCTCTCTTTTACCACACCAGACTTGGTATGATAATTCTCTATGTTCTCTAACCAATGCAGCGATGTGGTCTCCTTGTTCATCCAGCTTTTGACTTAGCCTGCTCAAATAACTATTTAGCATGTTAATTTTTACCTGTGCTTCGGTACTTTCTTCTTCCAATTCGGCATACTCTTGCTTCAATCTTGTATTTTCCTCAGTCAGCTCAACAATGGTTATATCTTTGACTCTTTCTCTCACACATAGCCTTTTATGCTCCTGGTGTAACTTTGCTAGATCTTCAGTAGCTGTATCACGTTCTCTAGCAATCTTGTGAACTTTAACTTCATAACTTTCGGCTCTACCTTTCCACTGGGCTTTTTCTTCTTGAAGTTTTTGAATTTCTTACTTTAACTTGCTCTTTTCAGACTCAAATTCTTTTGTTGTTAGCTCTAATTCTGATGGTGTCTCTTCAAGTTTTTCTTCTGTTGGTGGTTGAGAGATTTCATAAGTGAATACCATTTCTTGTCTTCTCTTTGTTTTCCAAACCAAGTAACCTGGGGTGACCTTTTCAGTGAATGGTCCAGGATTCACTCTTTGAGGATTTTTCCATGCTTTAATCATCTCATTCATCTTTTGAAATGCTTTAGGTTCACTGTAAGAGAAATCTAACTGATGAAGCCTATAAGTCATAGGAATAAACTGTTCTCCCCCCAATTACCTTCTCACTAGGAGTGATGCATAATTCGTCACTCCCGTTAAACCCAAAAGCGAAACCACTGTACTATCCTCATATTGGTATAACATAGGCTCATGATTCATCCATGGGGCCAACCATCTCACCCTGGCGCTTTCCAACTTTTGTAAGAAAGTTATCCGTTCTTGTTTAGACTTTCACTTTGACCACCCACTTTCACAGAATTTCTTGATCGAAAATGATTACGGATATAAAGCTTTGAGAAAGCACAATTTCCTTGTTCAAAATGGCTTTTCATCCATAAGTACAATAACTGTATGCATCTTATGAAGCGCCCTCCATTTCGATGATAATAACTTAAAATCTGATAGTCTCTGCTAATATTACCGTTGAAGGATTACAGCCATTGATCACACTTTCAAAGAAATCAACCATCGCTATCTCAATATGTCTCAAAACCTTTGGAAAGATCACTAGTCCGTATATAGCCAAGACAAATATGTCTAACCCCTGTTCTTCATTGGCATGTTGCATCAGAAACTCATGAAAGAACTTCCAAGGTAGGCAAACCTGTTTTTGTTTCTTCTTCGTATGAGAATCCACAACTTCCTTGTCTATCCTCATGAGTTGAGCCAGACTTTTACGAAATCTTGACTTATGCTTTTTGACATATATCTTGTCAGAAGTCTTGAGATGCAAACCCAATAAGACCGAATATTCTTCAATGGTGGGAGTCATATCAGCTTCATTAAAGATGAAACACATGTATGTAGGATCTCATAATTATGTTACAGCTCTAATTAGTTGATCATCAACAACCACTGCTAGAAGGTGTGCTATATGACCATGTTTCTGGTAAAACTACTCTTATCTTGACGGACTCATCTTCTTCCAGATATCAACCAAATCTTTTAAATTGTTCTGTTTGAGGAGGATAGATGTTTCTTGAGACAGAGTAGAATCATATCCAATTGGCAAGCAATCTCCCATCTTCAGTTGAGTCTTTTCTGACTGGGCCCTTACTTCATTGGGTATCCCACAGGGTGCTAATACTGACGAAGAACAAACTAAGCGTTCATTGGCGTCCATGAAAAAAATTTGTTGAAGATCATTTTTTCAAGCAAATGTTCTTTATGCAACTTTATGATATGCGTATGAACCAATGCAAAAGAATAAGAAAAAGGTTAGTATACCCAGAAAAAGAACAAATAACTAAATAAATTTAAACATCACACAAAGTAAAAGGGATGAATCCTATACTTTTGGTCAATTCTAAAAGGGAAGAGTGATGGCTCTATCTATAGGTTAGGCACTTCTAAGATTCACTATATGTGGTTTTAAGGTCAAAGTCTAAAGGTCCTCAAATTGTTCCTTACATCCTTGTCCATCACAGACTAGTAAGGCACCCTAATCCTTACCCATTACAGGCTACAAGCGAAAAAGGTTCAATTTGAGTGGGAGTATTTCGCTAGCCACTGTGGAGGCATTAAACCTCACGAAAGCAATAGGTACTTTACTCCCTCCTAGAGGGACGGAGCTCGGGTGTAGAGCTCATGTTATGCACATGCACATGAATGACATAATTAACAAGGTAAATAAAACATGAATGAATAATAACACATAATACAAAAAGGTTTAATTTTATTAGGCTTTTGGATAACACAAATTTATTTGCAAGCCTGACTCTAGGAGTCCCCAGTGGAGTCGCCAAGCTGTCATAACGTTTAGATCCGGGGATCTATCGCTAGACATTGACTTTTAGGGAGTCACCACCAATCTTTTTGATCTAGGTGCGATTGGCCACCTAAAGAATCTGTCCTTTTAGGGAACACCTAAGTTTAAGGGTTCCTAAAAGAATAGGTTCAGGTCTACTAACCAGAACAGAGTTCGGGAGTTCGGTTACGTGTGAGGAAGGTTATAGCACCCTCACAACGCCCATCAAGAGATGGTACCAGCATAATTTTGTGTTATCCAAAGAGCCTTAAAATTTTATCAAGTAATTAATTATAGGAAATTATTCTCAATTGACTCTAATACTTTTAGCAAAAAATTAAAAAAATTCCTTCGCCTCAAGAGTATGCAAGAAAAACTACTATTTCACTTGCAGAGGCTCCGTCGTCGGATTATTTAAAGAGAAAAAAAAATCAAAATCAAAATCAAAATGAAAAGAAAGAAAAGAATGATTGTTCTTTTTTTTATGTAGGAAAAATTGATACTTTCAACTTTTCTCCAAAAATATTTTTTTGGAAAACTTTGATAACTTTTCCTCAAAAACCTTTTTTGAAATTTATTTTTAAGGAAAATTGATACTTTCAACTTTTCTCAAAAACTCCTTTTTTTTTTGAAATTTTATTTTAAGAAAAAATGATATTTTCAACTTTTCCTCAAAAATTTATTTTTTTCTTGAAACTTTAATTTCGAGGAAAATTGATACTTTCAACTTTTCCCCAAAAATCTTTTTTTTTTCAAAAATTTATTTTTAAGAAAAATTGATACTTTCAACTTTTCTCCAAAAATATTTTTTGGAAACTTTGATTTTCAAGGAAAATTGATACTTTCAACTTTTCCTCAAAAATATTTTTTGAAAACTTTGATTTTCAAGGAAAATTGATACTTTCAACTTTTCCTCAAAAACTCCTTTTTTTTTTGAAAATTTATTTTTAAGAAAAATTGATATTTTCAACTTTTCTCCAAAAATGTTCTTTGGAAACTTTGATTTTCAAGAAAAATTGATACTTTCAACTTTTCCTAAAAAACCTTTTTTTGAAAATTTATTTTTAAGAAAAATTGATACTCTTAACTTTTCCTCAAAAATATTTTTTTTATTTTTATTTAAAGAAAATAGAATAATGAAACAAAATAAAAGTGAAAATAAATAAAAATAAAATATAAAGAAAAGTAAAACAAAAATAAAAATAAAATAAAGATAAAAAGAATATCAAATAAACATAATCTAATAAATAATAAAATAAATAATAAAAAAAAACAAATAAACAAATAAATAAATAAAAAAACCTGGAGCGGCTCAGAGTACGGCTCGACTTGGCTCGGCTCAAGGAAGAGAAAACGGCTCGGAGAAGCGGCTTGAAAACTTGGCTCGGCTCGGCTATCAGCTCGGGGGGGGGAGACACGCGCGGGTCAAGAAGCGGGTCGACGCTCGGGTCGAGTCGGATCTTGGCAAAACGCGCGGATCCTCTAGGTCACTTAACGCAAAAACGACGTCGTTTTGGGAGGGTATATAAGGCTCTTCCCTCTGTTTTTTGGCAGAAAGCTTCTCTCCTCTCTCTCTTCTTCCTTTTTCTTTCGCTTCTCTCTAAAAAAGCCGAAAAACTCCGGTTGAATTTTCATCGGATTCTAGAAAATTTCATCGAAATCTGGGTTTTTCGTCGAAAGTTCATCGGAAGTTAGTCGGTTTCTGGGATCTTTCACCGGAAACTTCAAAGTTGACCGAAATTTTCGTCAGAAAATGCAACTTTCGTCAAAAAATTCAACTGAAATCTAGAATTTTCCAGAAATTCCCAAAAAAAGAAACGTCAAAAATCTTCAAAAATTTTATGCTAATTCTCAGAACCCTTCTAAACCTTTTCTTAGCTTTCTATACGCCCATTTTCTCTCAAATCAGTGGCTTTGCTCACTGTTCTCTTCTGTGTCTTGCTTCTGTTCCAGGAGGTCCTTTTTATAGGGATTGATCAGGAGTTTCTGATCAATCCCAATTCCTCATTGGACGGGGATTCAATCTTTGAATCCAATCTGGATTCTTTTGATTGAATCTCCATTCACAGTAAGATTCTTCAGCTTTCAATCACAGCCCCAAAAAAAAGGAAAAAAAACAAATAATAATCAGATAAACGAAAAAGAAAGAAAAAAAAAACAGATAATTAAAAATAAAATAAGATAAATCAAAAAAAATATTACAAGATAAAAAAAAAAATAATAAATAAATAAATTATAATATAATAATAAATATATAACTATATAAATAAAATACATATAAATAAAAATAAATAAATAAATAAATAAAGATATACATATATTAATACATAATAATAATAAATAAATACTAAAATACCTAAAATACAAAAGAAGAAAAAAATAAAAATAATACAAAATAAGAACCAAATTGGACTTATCCATTTGGGTCAGGTCCAATTGATCCGGGCCTGGACCAAATTGGGTGTCTACACATACCAAAGAAGAATGGGATAGTTTAAAATTGGCGGAGGGGAGTTGATCGTGCACAAAAGACGAAACTACAATTGTTGCAAGGGGAGTATGATCAATGTAAACGTCTACAATGGTTGATAAAATTCTTCCAACGATGCATCGTGTGCTGACATCAATCATGGAGTCTCATGATACTTCAGAAATGACCATTGCAGAGTTGCAAGGCACGTTGGAAAGTTATGTGGCTCGAATACATAAGAAGTCCGAGAAGCCAATTAAATAAACATTAAAGAGCCAGGTGAAGGAGAAAGATCTAACAGTGATTGTGGTTATAACTATAGAGGAAGAAGAAACATTAGAGGACGAAGCCCAGACAATTGACATGGTAACAATTTTGTATACAACTCAGGAGAGGAAGAGGTCGTGGTGATGACAGCAAAGAAAATTTTAATTTTAATTGTTACAACGACGGAAAGTTTGGGCACAAGGTAGCAGAGCGATGTTGCTGAAAATCATGGTAAAACTTCTGACGAGACTGAAACTATACTTTTAGCCTGCGACATTGTGTGCACGATCAAAATATTTGGTGCCTGGATACCAACTGCAGTAATCATATGTGAGGGCAAAAGGACATGTTTGTCACTAGATGAATCTGTCCATTCAGAAGTAAAATTAATTTGGCAATAATTCCACAGTACCATTAATGGGAAAAGCTCAGATCTCTATCAAACTGAAGGATGGCTCTTACAATTATATTTTTTGATGTTTTCTATGTTCCTGGTCTTCACCAAGAAAAGGATATGAAATGCAGATTAAATAAGGAACTTGCAATGTTGCCGATAAAAAAGAAAGATTACTAGCAAAGGTAAAAGTGGCAGCAAATCGTCTTTTTCCTTTGAGAATTCAACATGACAAAATTTCATGCTTGAGTTCAGTTACTCATGATGATAACTGGTTGTGGCATTTGCGTGTCTTAGAGAGCACAACAGCCTTTGGGGATTGTCCACTCGGATTTATGCTCAATTGAAGTTTCTTCAATGGTAGGTAGCAAGTATTTTATTACTTCTATAGATAATTTCAGTAGAAAAACATGGCTGTATTAGCTGAAACAAAAATCAGAGGCATGTGATGCATTTAAAAGATTCAAGGCAGTTGTTGAAAACGAAAGTGGTCGTAAAATTAAAAATTTAAGAACTGATAGAGGTCAAGAATATCTTGTTTGTGATTATTTCATTGAAAAACATGGCGTTAAGAATCAGTTAACTGCTAGATACCCTCCTCAGCAGAGCAGAGCGGCTGAAAGGAAAAACCGGACTGTCATAGATATGGTGAGGTACATGCCAAAATTTTAAAATATGCCTAAGATTTTTGGGCAGAAGCTGTTGTCTGTGCTGTTTACATCTTAAATAGGTATCCAACAAAGAGTATTCGTGATCAAACACCAGAAGAAGCTTGGAGTGGAAAGAGACCTTCTATCAGGCATCTTAAAATCTTTGGCTGCGTTGCATATGCTTATGTTGCAGATTAGCTGAGAAAGAATCTTGATGATAAAGGAGAAAAGTCCATTTTTATCGGCTATAGGGACAGATCAAAGGCATGCACATTGTACAACCCACAGACAAAGAAAGTTAATATCAGTCGAGATGTCAATTTTGACGAAGAGAATGGAATTGGTCTTCAAAGGTAGAAGAAAGAAAAGTTATACTTCTTGATGGATGCGTTGAAGAGCAGCCACTAGCAGAATCAAGTTCCTCTACCAATTTTTTACCACGGTTAGAATCCCCTGTTCCATCGGAACAACGTTCCTTACCAGCTGTAGATACTTGATTTTTGATTATCAATATTTTATTTTTTAAAATTTTTTTAAAATTGTGAAAATTGAAAATAAATTAGATCAAATGATAAGACAATTTAGTAAAAATTATTTTACGAAATAGCTATTCATAGAACAATTTTTTTACAGAATAATTATTTATGAAACAATTATTTGAAAAATAACTCCTTCACGAAACAATACTTTCACAGAACAACTGTTCTCGAGACTACTTTTCTCAAAGAATAAAATCAACACCTTTATTGAAAACTCTTAAAACACAAATTGCTTTACTAAAAATTATTTCATAAAAAACACTTCATTAAATGTTACTTCACTGAAAAAAATATGAAAATAATCCCGGAATATGACAAGATTTTTGGGTTGATTCCACTATTGTGATGTTTTGGAGAGTTTGGTTTAGTGGATTAAATATGGAGTTGACAAGTTTTCTCTTAACCTTTTTCTAAAATATGAATACTTCTTCCTATTTTTTAGAACAGATAATGAACTTCTAAATTCACTATACTTATTACTAAAAAACTAATTAAATAATACATTAAGATTATGTTTGGTACATAATATTATGATAAGATTGTATAAGATGATATTATAAATAAGATTAAATTAAATAATGTCATCTTATTTTATGTTTAATGTATATAAGGATTAAAATAGAATAATTTATTTATTTATCTTTTTTTTCAAAGTTTATATAATTTAAATTATTAATATAATTTTTAAGAGTATAATTGGATATGTAAATTTAATTTTATGGATTAAAAGTAATCCTCTCCACTTAAGGAGGATTGAATAATCCTATATTAAGAGTAAAAGTGAAAGTAACTATAACTATAGTGTCTGAAAGGAAAATTCTTGAGCAAATCACAAAAGAAATTACAAATTTTTTCTTCCTCTTCAGGCAATTTAATAGTATAAATATTATGTCTCACAAAGCAAGAAAATTCAAAAATAATGCATACTTCTTCAAGAGCAAAAGTGAACTCTCTCTAAGCTGTGATAATAGTATGAGAAAAAGTATTACATCTGGCAATGGTAACATGTTTTACATAAATTCTACCTTTCCTACAAATGCAAAGTTAGGAGGTGACTTGTACAACATCTAGCACTCTTGTTGAAAACAAAGCTTATGCATAAGTAGGTTGTTCAATCACTTTGTTTACCCAATCTTCCAACCTTGAATAGGTTGTAAATTTGAGCCAAACTTGATAACAAAAGTGAAAATTCTCCGCAATTAAACTTGAACTTTAAAATAGATGAGCTTAGAATATAAACTCTGTAAGTCGATGCTTCAAAACCAATATTCTACCAAGAATAGCCCGCAGGGGAATTTAATAAGAAAAAATCTTTCTTTTAAGCACTTGTTCCCAAAAATGATCTTTTCTTCCTTTTCTAATGGTTTTATCTAACTAATGTTCATGAATAGAAAGAAGCACACAATTTTTTCCAACGCTAAGATATATTTTCTTTTCTAGATATGCTTTTGGAATAGAATCTTTTTCAGTATTATATTTTCTCTTCCTCACAGAGTTTGAGCAGTGTGGGAAGATAGGTCATAATTGATTTTCATCATAGAGAGCAAAGAATACTTAAAAAAAAAAAAAATCAACAATGAAACCCAGATAAGTCTTCATTCATATTTATTTTATTTTTTTTAACATTCTCTAAAAAAAAAAGGGAAAAGAACTAAGAATAATAATAATAATTAAGACTCCAGCAACTTGGAACTTTTTAAACAAATAACAAACATTTACAAAGGTGTAAATTTTTAAGAACATGTGCGTCTAGCTAGATGCAGTGAAAATTATAAAAAAAAAAAAAATTATTATGGTTTTCATGCATGTCCAATTAAATGAGGTAATTAAGATTATTCTACACCAATATAAACATTCTAGTAACTTACCGTAGAGTTAAAAAAAAAAAAAAAACAACTAGGCAGACTTATGGGGTATTAAAGTGGTCGAGTCTTAGAAGTTAATTAGCTTGGGCATTGGATTTTATCTTTTATAATCTTGTGTGTCCCCATTAAAAAAAAAAAAAGGGAAAAAGAAACTTACTGTCAGAGAGAAATTATGATGAAAATTAATTTTTTTTCTTTTTTTAAGAACGAGAACTATTAATATTTTCTAGAATAAGAACAATTTCTATTAAACTTTTATGAAGTAGCATACGACTTTAAGACGAAAGAACAGTGCCTACTTCCATTAAACTTGAAAAACTTCTACAAAATTTTTTTTTAAAAATTATCTACATACAATTCTAAAAATTATTAGTACAAAACTCTATATTCTTGAAAAAAAAAAAAAAGAAAGAACACTTACCTATTCAAAAGATCATTTTTTTTAGAGGAATTAAACTTTCACTTAACTGAAAATTCTTTTAATGTAGTTCTTATATTTATATTTATAGGGTCAAGAGAATCAATTTTTTTAATAACAAATATTTATTTTTTTATTTAGAAAATTTTTTTAATAAAATCTCAAAATCTTTAATTTTATTCTTCGAATTTCATCAGATTTTATTTTTTAAAAATTTTAATACTCTCGATATTTTATATAAAATTCTACTATATTGCAATTAATTTTTTTATTGATTTGGCTAAGGGGCACGGTAAAATTTTTAAAAGAATGATCGGACATGCAAATGGCATTGTTGAATGATATAATAGAGACATGCAAATCCTCAGCATCTTCGCACATATCTTCATTTTATGGTTAGAAAGGATGATACATCAATTTGCTTTTCCTTTTTTTTGGAAGCTTCACAAGAGGCACAAGGAATGACTTGATGGGTGCATTTGGACAGCCACCTAATGTCGTGGGACATATACACTAGCCGCCATTTGCCTTATTTGTTAATTTTTATATTTTTTTTAAAGAAATATTTTCATTAGCTATTCTTTTTAATAATTTTTTTTTATTTTTTTAGGAAAGCACTCTCCTATCTATTTTTTTTTTTAATAATTTTTCTATTAGAGAAACACTACAATTATTTATTCTTTCTAATCATGTTCCTTTTTTTTAGGGAAACACACCCATTATCTATTTCTTTTAATTATGCCTATTTTTTAGATAAATACTCTCATTACTTATTTTTTTATTTTTTTAAAAATACTTTTATTACTTATTCTCTTTTTCTTTCTTTTTTTTAAAAAAAAAAACACTTCCACCACTTGTTCACCTATTTTTTCTAGGAAAACACTTGTATTATTTGTTTTTTTAGAAATACTAATAGTATGGCTTACACATTCATACATAACCTATCTAACAGGTAATTTTTTAATTTACAATATTAAAATTTGCTTATTATATACATGAAACATTCTTTGATTTTCATCAAACAATATTCATGCAACAGGTAATGAATCCACACATATACAGTCACAAAAATATATATATAATTTTTTTTCTTTTCATGAAACTTATATCATATATTTTTAAATTACAAGAACAAATATTTTTTATTTTCATATTTTTTTGCTTTTACTCTTTTGTTATACTAGTGAATGAGAATTTCTTATACTAAAAATTCTCATATAATGAGCAAAATATAGATACTTGATTTTATTATTAATATGTTATTCTTTTAAATTTCTTTAAAATTGTTAAAATTGAAGATAAGTCAAAACATGTGATAAAACTGTTTTAGTGAAGGGTATTTGACGAAACATGTGTAAGACTATTTCAACAAAGGTTATTTTACGAATAAATGTTCATTGGACAACCTTTTTTACACAATAACTATTTACAAAACAACTATTCAAGGAACAACTCATTTATAGAACAACATCTTCGCAGAAAAAGTTGTTTTGTTTTCAGAACAACTTTTTCAAGGAACAAGATCAACACCTTTACCGAAAACTCTTAAGACACAAGTTCCTTCACTAAGAATTATTCTACAAAAGACGCTTTACCAAATGCTATTTCATCAAAAGAAGAAGTGAAAATAACCTCGGAATATGACCAGGTTCTTAGGTTGATTCCATTATTGGGATGTTTTATAAAGCTTGGCTTGGTGGATCAAATATGAAGATAGTTAAGAGATTTTTTTTCAACCTTTTCTTGAAATATGAGTGCTTCTCCATTTCCTTTAGAACAGAGAGTGAACTTCTATATTCACTATGCCTATTACCAAAAAGCTAATTAAACTCTCACTAACCAATACATTAAAGTTATATTTGGTACACAAGATTAAGATAAGATAAAATGATATTATGAATATGATTAGATTAAATAATATTATCTTATTCTGTATTTGATGTATGTAAGGAGTAAGATATGATAATTTATTTATTTGTTAAAATTATCCTTTCTCAAAGTTTATATAATTTAAATTATTAATGTAATTTTTAAGAGTATAATTAGACATGTAAGTTTAATCTTATGGATTAAAAATAATCCTCTCTACTTAGGGGGATTGAATAATCCTATGTTAAAAGGGTATTAATCCCCCTTGCAGTCCCTATCCCACTTTTTAGATATAAATCAAATATGATATAGGATGATTATCATCCTATCCTATCAATAATCTTATATATCAAACATGACCGAATAACTTTTATAATGGTCAATTCTCTCATTATTTACCATTATTCCTATTCAATACTCAAAATATGTAGCTTCTATTTTTTAAACTTATAAATAGGAGTTTTCAATATTCATTCGGAGACTTTCGAGACTTTTAGTAAACTTAGTCAATTCTCTTTGTAATTCTTTCTTCCTAAATCTATTTTTCAGTTTCATTCTCTTCCTTACTCAGCATTACTTCACCACCTATCATCACTTGCTTCTACACTCAATAATTTAGGATATGCTCCAATCTTCCTCTCCACCATCACCCTGCACATCTTATTTTACTTGTTTACATCGCTTTCTCACCTCAGCAAAGAACCCCTCTACACCAGCTTGATTGGAAGACTATGTTCTGTGTAATGATAATGATCTATCTGACGAGGAGATAGTTAATTTTGCTTTTTTTGCAGATTGTGATCCTGTCACTTTAGAAGAAGCTTCAACTAATTCTCAGTGGTTGGAGGCCACGGACAAAGAAATTCAAGCAATTTTAAAGAATGACACTTGGGAGTTGACACATTTACCTGTTGGTAAGAAGCCAATTGGAGTAAATAGGTATGCAAAACAAAGTACACAAGTTAAATGGTGAAATTGATCGCTTCAAAGCAAGGTTGGTTGCTAAAGGGACAAGCAAAAGGCTGGTATTGATTACTTTGAGGTATTTGCTCCTGTTGCTAGACTTGATACAGTTCGAATGATGATTCTCTTACTGCCCAGAATAATTCGAAATTGTATCAAATGGATGTTAAATCTGCTTCCTCGAATGGTTTTTTTTTGGAAGAAGAAGTGCATGTTTAACAGCTTCCAGGGTATGTGAAGAAAAGGCAGGAAAATGTAGTGTGCAAGTTACAAAAGGCACTGTACAGGTTGAAACAAGCACGTAAAGCCTAGTACACACATTGATTCTTATTTTGTACATCAAGGATTTTTGAGATGTCCATATGAACATGCCTTATGTATCAAAAGTAATGAGCTTGGTAACATTCTCTTTGTCACTCTTTATGTTGATGATTTAATTTACTGGCAACAACTCAAAGATGATTGCAGAATTCAGGAGTGAGATCAGTCAGTTTGAAATGACTGACCTGGGGTTAATGTCTTATTTTCTGGGTATTGAAGTTATGCAGATGAATGAATGCTTTTTTATTTCACAAAAGAAATATGCTGGAGATATTCTAAAGAAGTTCAAAATGGAGAATTCCTAGCCAATCTAGACACTAATGGTTGAAAACTTGAAACTGATGAGGGATGGAACTAGCAAAGATGTGGATCTCTCAAATTTTAAAAGTCTGATAGGTAGTTTGGGATATTTGACTGCTACAAGACCAGATATTACTTTTGGAGTTGGATTTCTGAGTAGATTCATGGAAGCACCACAAGGAGTTCATTTGCAAGCAGCCAAGCAGATTTTGATATCTGTCAAAGGCACTCAAAGTGAAGGAATTTTTTACTACCCTACTAATGCTTCACAACTCATTGGTTATATGAATAGTGATTGTGCTGGTGATCTTGAAAGTAGAAAAAGTAAATCAGGCTATGCTTTTCATTTTGGAACAGGGGTAATGTCATGGTCTTCAAAGAAGCAGTAGGTAGTGGCTCTTTCAACTGCAGTAGCTGCTAGTTGTGTTACTCGAGTAGTGTGGTTGAGAAAAATTCTTGAGTTTTTGTTTCATAAACAGAATGACCTTGCACCAAATTTCTGCAATAACAAGTCAACAATTGCATTGACAAAGAATCCAGTCTTCCATGGTCGTTCGAAGCATATAGACACAATGTTTCATAAGATTCATGAGCTGGTTATTAAAAAAAGAGAGACATCTATTGAATTTTGTTCTTCAGAAGAGCAACTTGTACATATTTTTACAAAACCATTGAAGTCAGAGACATTTTTTAAATTGAAGGAGAAGCTTGGAATGATGAAAATAGAAAATCTTGTCTTAAGGGAGGCAATGTAGTAAGTCAAGATTTTTGGTTAGTTGAAATATATGTAGTGGGAGAACATCAGTTAGTGGCAAACATTGTTTTTTTTTTAATTATTATTTATTTTATTTTTTTTATCTAATCGGTGTGGTTTGTGTGTGTAAATAAGTGTGTGATATTTGTGAATGTAGTGTGTCAGTTTGTGATGTCCGTTTTTAAAGAATGAATTTTTTTCAGCCTTGTCCTTCCTTGTTTGATTTGCATCAATATTTATAAAGCGAGCAATATTTTAATTTAAGATATGAAATAATAATTTTATTAATATATGTAAAATTAAATAAAAATAAAAAATATATATTTCAAAATAAAATATCTTAAAATTTGCTTTTGATTCTACCCATTTAAAAAAAAAATACTTGATTTATTTCTTATTTGACATTCTATTTAAAAATTTTTTATCAGATTAAAATTGATTGAAATTTACTTGATATAAGTTAATTTGTCATCTCTAATTATATATTCTTTAAACTATAATCACGCACAACAAATGAGACTTAATTTACGGTCAAGTTTTCTTCATATCACATATAGGTTTTCTAATATTCAGATCACAATCATCATAGAAAGAAACAATCATTCAAAGCTTAATTTGCATACATACAATGGTTCAAAGCAATGAAGTAATGATGAAAGCTTGTGAAGGTGAAAAATACAGCCAAAATCAGCTTTGAAAAGGACATCAAATTCGACTCCCAAAAATCCTAGACAATTCGAGTGAGTTTAAGTTTGAAGCCATCCTATTCGTAAAAGAAAAACATAATGCAAAGGTCTGGTTGAGCCCACAAAAGTCGCACAAACTGTGCATTTAGTTACTCGCCTCCTCTTGAAATCCTAAAAATTCTCTCTGCTGGAATGAGGAAGCAGGACATATGATGTGTTGAGCAAACTTGCAGAGGGTTTCGCGTTTTAGTAAACTAATGAACTTGATTTGTATTATCTTCAAAATTCCAAGATTTGGATAGAATTTATTCAAAAATTAAAACAAAAAAATATTGATTTTTTTCCTTTATTTTCTTTTTTTCAATATATTTTTATTTTAAAAAATAAAAGATTTTAGAAATTTATTACTTAGACAAATGATAGTCAACCCAACCTATGAATTATCCATAGTCGAAACGCTCTTCGTAAAACTAGCTCTGAGGTATCTATAAAGGTCACTCGACAAAAATCGACCTAGACTTTGTGTAAAAATAATATGAGAGTTATATTTGACAAAAGAGTTATAAACAGTCAGAATCATGATAAAAAATTTTCACAATGTGATTTGTGGTGAAGCATTGGTTCTTACCCTAACATAATCAGACAAACTAGCCACTTGTGCCGTTGAGAGCTTGGGCAAAACCTAACCTGAGAATTACTTATAGAAGCCATCCGACAAAAACCGACCCAGACTCTTTGTGTATAAATGATATGTTCTCACAATATCAAGCCAAATGTCAAGCAATAAATAGTCCAACAAAAATATAAACACTCCAATAAATCCTTATTTGATATATTCGCAGTCATTTGTGAAGTAACACAAATATAAAATTCAAAAACCTTCCATTTTAGAGGTGTCAAATGTATTGTATTGATATAATTTATTTAAATATTAATTTATGTGTCACTAAATTATATCAATTCAAAATTATTTTGTTTAATGATTATACTGATACGGTTTATAAGAATGTAAAAAATATGATCCAATATAATATATAATTGTAATTTTATGAATAGTGTTAAGCTAGACATTATTTTTTGTGTCAAATCATATGAAGCATGATTCATTAGCAATTTTTAAAAATATTTATTAAATTTTTTATTTTTTATTTATTATTAAAAATAATATGTAAAATAAATAAAAATAAAATAAAAATATATAATTTACATGATTTGATAAAAACATAGAATAAAAATCTAAATAAAATGTAGACTATATAGATTTATCAAATTATACACGCCTAAAAACAATTAAAGGAATGAGAAAAATGAGGATTTATGCTAAAAGAAATTAAAAGATGATGCTCCTTTTTTTTTGTTGATTTTTTATTTTTGAGATGTTTTAAAATTATATTTTATTTTTTAAAATGTTTATTTTTTTATATTTTAAAATTATATTTTACAATTTTTTATTTTTAATATTAAAAATCATAAAATTATAATTTTATAAAAAATTAATTTTAATATTAAATACATTAAAATTATAATTTTTTAAAACTTTGTAAAAATCAATACAAAATAAATAAATAGTGACGGAGGGGTTAAAACGGCGATAAACCATCTTAACCGGAGCGTTATCCGTACTCTCTAAGTGGAGTAACGACATTTCAGGCAAAGGAGAGAGAAATTAGATTAGACAGATTATTGATTTATTTTCATTTTTAAAATATAAAAAATAACAAATTAAAAAAAAAATACAGAAGAGAGCGGAACCTGGGGCCTCAGCTTCAACAAAAACAACCATCAGCAGACAATGACTCTCTGAAATACGCGTTCCGATAAGGTTTTCTTTTGTTCGTTATTGTCTTTATATTTGTAAAAATAGATTTGCTTTTTTTTTTTTTGCTTAGATCTTCTTTGATCTAGCTTTCTCTGTTTCTTTTTCTTTTTATTTTTTTTCACTCAAATTTAATAGATTTAAACGTTTTGTTAGTTTCTCTACCTTTTAAAACCATTTTTTTTTTTGTCTTAGAAGTTTTTTGTGATCAATTTTTTTCTGTTTTTTAAATTTAAATTAAAGGTAATTTCTGTTGTGATTAATTTTCATTTCTTTAGTGATACTGTTTTTATTTTTTTATTTTTTATTTTTTGCTTCATGAAGATCTTGATCTGGTAAGTTGAAACTGAGTTTGTTTGTTCTGGTTCAGTTACTTCACTTCATTTCTGAGAAAATCTAGCTAGGCAGAAAAAGGTGAAATAAGAATTGAATTTTGAACTTTACTTTTTTTGGGGTTTCATTTTTATAGTTGCATTTGCTTAGTTCAAGTGAAATAATAGGAAAAAAAAAGTTTTAGAATCTTCATTATCTTTTACTGTTCTCTGCATTTCTTGCCAGCTGCCAAACAGAGCATTAGGGTTTTTTGCCCTATTTATTTTATCATATAAGCTCTCTTATTAGTTATTAGCTTATTTCCTCTTTGTTTTGTATATTTAATTATGTTTTTTTTAAGTGAACTTTGTTGCTAGATCTTTGATTCTTTACCAAAATTGGGTATGATTTAATTTATAGGAGTTTCCTTTGTATTGTGAAAAGCTGCTGTGGTTTCTGAAAGCTTTTTGTAGCTCCTCTTTTTATCATTAGGTAGATCGTTGTTCAATCTCTTGTAGCTTGCTTCTGGAAGTGAATGTCTTTTGATTCTCTTATAACAAGTTTCTTGTTTACAATGGATACCTTTATTTATTTATTTGGGGCATGTGATTCCTTCTTGCAAAATATGGTCAGTTATATTATGCTTTGCCTTACGTACTACCAAGATCTTTGCGTTTTATTTTTCTTCAATTTTGCACTCTTGAGATGCCTTTTGGTTCCATGCAATAATACCCATACGCTTGTAGTATTTGATTATATTTCTCCTTTGTAAGTATTTATTTTTTATTGTTGATTTACAGTTCATAGCTTTAATTGATGTTCCCTATGTAAGATATTTTCTATATGTAGATTGGCCTTTTTCACATACAGTCTAATGAAAACCTGGTTCCGGAAATGGTAACCTACTAAAAATTGCAATCAGGATCAAGGTCATAATATCTGTTTTTCACAAATGCAATAATGGAAATGATGGAACATGGGTTACAGTTTACTGAAGTAATGATTAATGTCAACAATCGTTTTTGCTACGTAACGGCATTTTACAACGTGTTTATGTATGATTTATGGTCAAGTTGACATGGATTATAGTACCGGCTAGTTACAACTGTCCATTGGTGTTGCTGTCAGAAATAATCATCTATAGGAGAAAAAAAGTGTTATAAGAAGTAAAGCAGCCTATAGTTTTTAAGTTAATCCTGTTTGTTACTCTTATTTCAGGAAATGTCTGCACCAGTTATTGAGGGCAACGATCAAGTCACAGGCCACATCATTTCCACCACTATCGGAGGCAAAAATGGTGAACCAAAAGAGGTTGGCATCCAATCTGCTTTCCATTTTATACCTTCTTACTGTATTCCTTTTTATATTATGTCAGATTACATACTCTTATTTGAAGTTAAAATATTAATTGTCTATTTTCCCTGAAAACTGATGATTGCCATGTAAGTATTGTGGTTGTTTTAGATGATTTCTCATTTTTCTTCTTTTGTTCTATCTAAGCATTGTATATAACCTAATTGAGAACCAAGACTTAAAAATTTGCTGATGTTTGTTTGTTTTCTTCTGTGGTTTTTTGGTTCTTCTGGTTACTTGATAGTAGTTTCTTTCACAATTGCTTGCAGACCATCAGTTACATGGCAGAACGGGTTGTTGGCACCGGGTCATTTGGAATTGTTTTTCAGGTGCAAACATCTATGCTTCCGGACTAGTTGACAATGAAGTAAATTCCAATCTTTTTGGTCAATAATAATGAGTTCCTTATCTCACTGATCTACAGGCAAAATGCTTGGAAACTGGTGGGAGCGTGGCAATAAAGAAAGTCTTGCAAGACAGGCGGTATAAAAACCGTGAACTGCAATTGATGCGCTTAATGGATCATCCAAATGTAGTGTCTCTGAAGCACTGTTTTTTCTCCACCTCAAGTAAAGATGAGCTTTTTCTAAATTTGGTTATGGAGTATGTTCCTGAGACTCTGTACGGGTGTCTCAAGCACTACAGCAGTGTGAACCAGAAAATCCCCCTCATCTATGTGAAACTCTACACATATCAAGTATGGATTACTTTCTTTCTGGACATTTTGTTTATTAACTTCTAAATCCTGATAATAAATGGAAAACGTAACTCAGATTTTTAGAGGGCTGGCATATATACATGCTGTTCCAGGGGTTTGCCATAGAGATGTGAAGCCTCAAAATCTTTTGGTATGCTTTCTTTCGATTTTTTTCCTTTTTCAGTTTTCAGCAATATCAACTTTTCCCAACCTAATACGTGTGAATTCTTTAGGTTGATCCTCTTACCCACCAGGTTAAGCTTTGTGATTTTGGAAGTGCAAAAGTCTTGGTATGTGCGTTCCCTTATTATTGTTCACCTGTGTCTCTCAATTAATGATATACGCCATGAAGTGATAACTGTTTCCTGACACTTTCTAGGAAATTGCAATTTATTCTGTTGAACTTAATTATATGTGAGCCTTAAATCACAAGTTGCTTTTTCCTGTTTGTATCATGGATGTACTCTCAATTTTCTATGTTTGCATTGCATACATGTGGGCTATTTATTTTTTCTCTATGTCGAGAAATCCGTTTCGTGATTAATGTTTACTTAGGCTGTTGCTCAGCTGCAGCATCATGCAGGGTAGCCTTGGTTATGCTTTCCCTTTGGAACTTGTTTATTGTGCCTGTTCAATTGGATGGATGGGGCATTTTAATTCTTGATAAATGTATCTCTAAGTTTACACACATTTCAATTATGCTTAGACTGTTTGCTGCTAACTATTTTTTTTCAGAGAGGCCATGTGCAGAAGCAACTCTTGCTGTGGGCGACATCTTTGAAATCTTTTTTTTACTGGAGTAGCATTTTTTTTACAAGTTTGGATCTTCTTAGATAGTCATAAATGTGTCCCTAACTGAGGTGTTGTATGTTGTTTTCTGTTTTATGTTTCACTGACTTCTCTCTAATACATTTTTCATGGTTTCCATCAGGTGAAGGGTGAAGCAAACATATCGTATATATGTTCTCGTTACTATCGAGCTCCGGAACTCATATTTGGTGCTACAGAATACACGATGTCAATTGATATATGGTCTGCTGGTTGTGTGCTTGCCGAGCTTCTTTTGGGCCAGGTTAGTAACTTCCATGGTGATCTTCACAGAGCAGTTACTAACAATTTTCTAAATGCTACTCAAAGCCATCTTCGATAATATCTTGTTTGCTTTTCTTTTTTCCTTAGCCTTTGTTTCCAGGAGAAAATGCGGTTGGCCAACTTGTAGAGATTATCAAGGTTGAAGGCGTGCTACTAATGTTTTATGTTATTGAGGTTCTTGTAAGTTATTAGTCTTATAATTGGGTTTATAGTTGTCCTCTTGTAGGTTCTTGGTACGCCAACACGAGAGGAAATTCGATGCATGAATCCCAACTATACAGATTTCAGATTCCCTCAGATCAAAGCCCACCCCTGGCATAAGGTATCCTTTTTATTATTTGCATTCTGGATTACGAATGTGGCTTAATAGTTTTGGAATATGTATTTAGAGCTGGCATAAAATATGTGGATCTTTTTTTTTTTTTTAAATAAAGAAAGTGTGCCTCTGCTAGAAGTGTGTGAGAAATGGATAATGCCATTACAAGATAAGGTATTACTTTGGACTGGGATTTCTTTTTCAATATTTTTATAGTTGACTATGTGTATAATAATGTCCTCGGTTCAGGTTTTCCACAAGCGTATGCCTCCCGAAGCAATTGACCTTGCATCACGCCTTCTTCAATATTCACCGAGTCTTCGATGTACTGCAGTGAGTTAACTTTTCTTTATTTGAATAGTAAAGATGCAGTTAACTTCTGCCTTTTTTCGATGAAAATTTATCACCATGCTCCAAAGTTAAAAGGCTATATTTGTGAGAAATTATGTCATTTAATTATTATACTAAAAAAGATCTCTTGTCAGGACTGCAATATTTTCTGTGTTTCAACATGAAGATTCTGGCATGTCTTCGATATTTTTCATTTAATGATGTGAATGCTTAGTGTATTTCTTACAAGCTTGTTCTATATTTTGTTATTACAGCTAGAAGCATTAGCTCATCCTTTCTTTGATGAGCTCCGTGAACCTAATGCTCGCCTTCAGAATGGCCACCCTTTACCCCCACTTTTCAACTTTAAACAAGAAGTATGTCTCTCATTATCTTTTTTATTTTTTATTTTTATTATTTTACTTTCATGCAGTTTTGATGTTTAGCACTTGTATTGTTGACTGTTTGCATGCCTACTAGATTGTTTGGATCTCTGGAAGCCAAGCAGTTTGTGCACTTTAAATGAGAGAAGCACATTAATACTGTTGATTGAAGAGATTTTTGGTCCTCGACTTTCTTAGTTCAGCATCTGCAATTCTATTATTAACATAAGACCCTTTCTTTTGTAGCAGTTGGTTTTTTCTTTTCGGTTTTATCGGCTCCTGTGTTCTCAACCTCTCGTGCATTTGAGAACATTTTGCATGAAACATCAATGGGATTGCATGCATTCATCAATGCATGATGTTTTTTTGGAATTTTCTTTGGTTTAATCCATTCTCGTTGGGCATTCTTATTTTCTTGTTTCTGGTAGTCACTTATCCGTTGACTTTTCATGTCTAATTCATTTTTAGTTAGCTGGAGCTTCCCCTGAGCTAATTAACCGGCTGATACCTGAGCATGTGAGGCAGCAGGTAGGTCTTGTTTTTCCACATCCAGCTGGTACGTAAATAATTAAATGCGATACAAGGAACCAACTCTTCTATTAGCGGATGGATTCAAAGCAAAGGATGGACCTCCTGGTCATTAAGCCAAGCTTTTGCCCTATTCAGTGGATTTCTTGCCCCACAAAGGTGCATGCAGATACTGCCTTTCCTGGCTCAACATGGAAGTTGGCGATATCTGTCTACTACGTAATTTTAGCTATAACATACTTTGTTCCCTTGCTTTTGTACATTGTTTTGATCGGTAAAATCCAAGAAGCTAGGAGTATAAAAAGGTGATGGAATCCATGTCAAGCTCGGTAAAGGGCTTTAAATAGCCCAGCAGAAGCTGAAGGTAGTTCGGCTGGCTTCTTAAACATCCTGCCATTTATTTTTTCATTTGCGGCATGTGAACATAAGCTAGGTTTCATCAATACAAGTCATCTTTTCTTTTTTCCATTGTCGAGTTACTTTGGCATTTGCATAGTTTTAAGTTTTGCTTGGAACCTTATAAATGGCATTACGAACTTATACTGGAGGTTTTTTTTTTTTTTTTTGTGGGGGCGGGGGGGGAGGTTCGTTTGGTTAACGGAGCAGCCACGCAAGAGATCGCCAAGAATTTTCCTCTGGCCCTTTGATTGACAAAGGGCTACAAGTATCAGTGAGGCATGATCCAAAAAAATACGAAAGCTATATAATTTAAAGTTTTTACAAGAATTATATATAAATTTGATAAAATAATATGTTTTGTGTCTAATATATTAGCACAAATTGTTATATAGTAATTTTTGTATTTTATGCATTTAACATGAAATAAACATAATATAAATATATGAATTGTGAGATCTTGTATTTCCGGATGACTTTAACTAGATCTTGTGTTTATGTATGACCTTTACGAGATCTTGTGTTTATGTATGACCTTTACTACTTTAGTCTGTACTAAGAAACTCCTCTTATTAAAGTTGAAAGATCAGCTTGACGCAAAATTTGTCGTCATTTTATTCACGAATAAGTTCTGCTGCTGGTAATTTGTTTCCACACTGCTACGAACCTCTAAAGGAGCTGGCCATAATACCATAGAGAAATTTAGTGGTGAGTAATTAAGTAGACTAAGTATTGAGATAGAAGTATAGATCTTAGGCATCAACTTTAGCTAGCTGCCATGAATCCCTAATTACATTGTTTTGTTTCTCGTGAAATTAGCAAGCAAGATACATAGGACTCGCATTATTCAATGTTCTAACTAGGCTTTCAAAAATGAAAAAAACTATAAGGACTTCCCAACACCGATTGTCATTGCCCTTGCTAAATCAGATGTGATCTAATGTTTACCTGTCTATTCTAGTAATAAATCAATGAAGAAATAATGCACAAACCTTAAAAATTTTGTACAAATAAGAGTGTTTGTTATGATAATGGGGCATCGACTTCTAGAATAATTTTCTTCTTTAGTATTCTTGATCTAGTTTTATAAAATTTTCACTATCTTTTCTTTTGTACTCCCTTGGTAATTGCTATCAAAACCTTAGGTTGTACATATAGTGCAGATATATAAATAGATTCTAGTTGGAGTTCTCTTTGCAAGACTTTTTTTTTTTAGTATTTTATGCAGTTTTTTATGTTCTTGATTTTATGTTCAAAACATTTATTGTCTTTGTGTAGGCATTTTGGCTTTAAAGTAGTCTCTTACACTAGTTTTAGGAGATATTCACAAGGTAATCATATGATTTTAAATACCAAGAACATGTAACAACAAGTAGAAAATTGTGTTTGTCCAAAAAATTTTCTTAATCATATCTTATATATTGAGCCTCAATTAGAAAACCATACACCTACAAATAGCCACAGTATAAATGGTTTAACAAACTTATCAACTTCTTTCTTTAAAAAACTATTTAATAAAGTAAACATATTAGAAGAAAAATAGATAGTTTAGAACAAGTTATTAGTTTAGATTCAAACCAAGAATCCAAATAGTTATATTAGTAACTATTAACCAAAATTAGATCTTTGGATGTATATAAAAGTCAAACAAATGACTTTGGACCATTATATTATGGAAATACTATACTTATACCTATACTTACACTTAATGACGATAAACCATCATCATCTCAAGCATCACAATTTTCTAAGACAAAAAAGTTTGATTTTAAATCTTATAAAACATTTTACATATAAAATATAAAAAGTAACTATTCTTAAAGAAATAATTGATTATTTAAATATGATAGAAGGACTTTATGAAATTGATAAAAAACTTTTTTAAAAATTTAATTATTATTATATACTTAATTATGATACTACAGCTGAAAGTAGTACAGATGAAGAAGATAAAATAGATACAATTTTAACTATTAATGTAGTAGTAAAAAAAGAAACTAGTAGCACAAAATCTTCATCTTTTGAAGTTGTAGATGAAGATATCGATATTAAATCTATACGTATGGATCTTGATCAACAAAAGATTGATAAAGGAAAACAAAAAGTAGGAGAAATTTCTAACTAAGAAACAAATAATTCAAATAGGTTTGAAAATAGAACTGAAGATGATATTTATAAAGATGAAATAAAACAAACTGGAACCTATTTTGGAGCTATTAGAGAACCTATATTGTAATCTAGTTTTATAGAATCTTTAAACAAAGAAATGTAGCTTAAGGAAGTACGTATTTAGATCTTTCAAAAGTCTCCATTAATGACTAGAAAAATCATAAATGATTGGGCACAATCTATGACTATTGTAGTAAACAACTATAAAAACAGTTGGTTTTAAATTATTTTTGTGAAACATTTCAAAGATACGTTTTACAGTTTTTAAGAAAATGGGAAATTCCTTAAAAAGGAAAAGCTAAAAAGGTAACTTTTATAAATCAAATTATTACTATACCAAATTTGTTAAAAAATATAACAAATTCACTAAAAAATGAATTTTGTGAAATATTAGAACTAGTTAATCAAAACAGTGAAGCTAATTATAGATTAACAATGATAAAACTTTGTGATATAAGACAGTTAGAAGAATTTTTTAAAAAATATATTAATGAATACCAAAAATTGGATGAAACACATTCAACATTTTGGAAATAACTATATTTTCATAAATTACCATTATCTTGGGATAAACTCTATAATCAACAATACACGAGATATCTAAAACCCCACGATCCCACAGTAAAAAATAGAGATTATTTAGACTCTATAGGAAATAAAGTTTATTTTATTTCTAAACAGATCATAGAACATTACATTAAAGCAAAGGCTGCTAAGTAAGTTAAAAGTAGATTAAGTGATAAACAGTACACAAAGATATTAAATAACGAATGCAAATTCAGTTGTAAATCTCAATCTAAAACCTATTCTAAGAAATACAAAAAGAAAAAAAAAAAGATATAAATTAGTTAAATGGAAGCCATAAAAGCATTAGTTGAAAAAAAATTGTTAGAAGAAAAACTTCTAAAAAGAAATCCAAATGTAAATGTTTTATTTGTGATGAAGAAGGTCTTATTGCCAAAGATTACCCCCAACAAAGGGAAAAGTGCTAAAAAAGTTATTAAAACTCTAAAAGAAAGATATTTAAAAATTTACTTTGGAAAAGAATTTCAAAAAATGAAATTGTTTATGAATTAATCTCTGAAACATATTTAGATTAAGAAAAAGATAGAGTATATTTTTATGATAAGCAATAGTAATATTTTTGAAACTAATAATCAACTTAGTTCTAAAACAATTGAGATACATATTGAAGAATAACAAATGACAAAATTAAATGATGTTTTAGGTCAAGAACTTAATATTTTAGATGATAAGCTAGAAAAACTACAATCACTAAAAAATAGGAAATATAAGCTTTCTATTTTTTTTTTTGTTTAAACCTTGAGTTCAGATACATATAGAAAAATTTAGTGGAAACACTATAGCTAATGATTTTAATCAAGGATTAGTAATATTCCACTATTTACTAAAGAAAAATTTAGAAGAATTAAACAAAAATATCCTGAAGTTAGATATATTCATTTCGAAATTATAATGATAATTATTGAATTGTTATTAAGAACTAGTAATGATACTCCAATTATAGCAGTTCTAGTAGATAAAAGATTTGAAAATCCTATGAAAGCTCTAATAAGAGGAATTCAATCAAATTTGGTAATAGAAGTAGTCTGGTTTAAAGTAAAGCCAAATTACTTTATCTCTATTAATGATACATCAATAGAAGATTGCCTTAGACTTTGAATAATGACAAAACAATCAGGACTTCAAAATATGGCTCATGATTTGTTTATTAATTAGACTGCCATAAATGAATTCACAAATCAAACATATACATCTACTAAAGAAACAGATTCTAAGATTATAAAAAATTTTGGACCTAGATCTTTTGATTCAAAAATCAAACCAAGATTAATGAATTTTAAAGATTTGTCAATACCAATTGGATGGTTATTAGAAAGAATCACAAAACATACTCCTTCTAATAGAAGAATTAAACCTATAGAATTTTTTCCTCAGGAAATAACCTATATTTTAAAAACCTTGATAGTAGTAGTTCAAGCATAAATCTAGTTCTACCTTCATCCTCTTTAATACCTTCTTTCTCAAGTAGAGAAAATGAAGATCCTAAAAATATAGCAAATAAGCAATCATTTAGTTCACATAGACCTTCCTTTCATTTGCAATCTCAAATAGGAATAAAAAATGTTAATATACCTATTTTTTCAAGAATTAGCCTCGGAAACAATTAAGAAAACTTTGTTTACAATTCTGTAAACTTAGTATTAAATTTTGTTTCCTCTAGAAGCACAAGTTATAAGAAGTCTTACCATTATAACTCTATATAAAATTCGAGATGATGAAGTTATTATGTTTTCTAATAATCAACTAAAAGGCATTATAATTATATTCAGCAAAATTTAAATTTATAAAGTATAAGTCATATTATTTAAATGTTTTAATAAATATGGGTGTCACTATATGTAATTGTAGAAGTAATACTTTACCATTAGAAAAATGGGAACCAATGAAGCATTTTGTAGTGGTAATAGAAATAGATGGTAAAGAAACCATAATAGGTTATTAAAACAAAAAAATAATATAGAATCAATTTACTTTATGAATAAAAAATTTATAACTCAAAAATTTTATGTTTCCTTTTATACATGAAGTTATATTATTAGGAAATAACTTTGTAGATAGCTATTCACTTTTTTTCTTAAATTCTAATAATATAATATTTACTATAGATAAAGAATATGTAGAAATTCCTTTACTTAAAACTCATAAGCATATATGTAATTTTAGTTTTTGCCCTAAAACCAAACAGGTAGAAGTTAAACCAATTAGTGAAAAACATTGGTTATTTAAAATACCACAAGAAACTTTTAGTGAAGAATCGCTAAAACTATTGTCTCAAAGCCTTAGATTTTGTAATGTATAAATCTTAGATTCTAATAAAATAATTAGAGTCAAACCAATGATCTATACTAAATAAGATATAGATGAATTTGATAATATAGATTACTGAACTTTTACAAAAAGACTTATAGAGCCAACTAATAGTCCATACTCTAGTCTAACATTTATGGTAAGAAACCATGCTAAACAAAACTAAGGAAAGCATAGAATGGTAATTAACTATAAAAAACTTAATCAAAATTTAGATTTCGAAGGATATTTTATCCCAAGAAAAGAAGTATTAATTAATTTAGCAAAAAATGCTAAATATTTTAGTAAATTTGATTATAAGTAAGGATTTTAGCAAATAGTGCTAACTAAATAATCAAAACCATTGACAACATTTAGCATATAAAAAAGCCATTATCAAGGAAAGTCATGCCATTTGGACTTTGCAGTACTTCACAGATCTTCTAAAGGTGGATGGATACAATATTTGGAAAGTATAAAAATTTTTGTGTAGTTTATATAGATGACATACTTATTTTTTCAAATACATTACAAGAACATAGGAAATACCTAAATTTTATAGCTTAAGAATTTACAAAACATGCATAATATTAAATCCTAAAATGATAAAGCTTGAAAAAACATATATAGAATTCTTAGGATTAAATTTATTTTCAGAAAGATCTTACTTTACAAGATCATATAATAGTAAAAATTAAGGAATTCCCAGAACAATTGGAAGACAAAAATAATTCAAAGTTTTTTAGGTCTGTTGAATTATGGTAGACAATTTATAAATACCTTGTCTAAAAAGAAAAGGTTTTACAAGATAAGTTGAAAAAAAAATACTTTTTTCATGGACAAAAAATAATTTTGAGATTATTAAACAAATAAAATCATATCTTAAATTTATACCTAAAGTATATCTTCATAAACTAGAAGAATTGTTTATTCCTGGAATAGACATCTTAGATCAACATTGGAGATATGTACTTAAATCTAAAGTACACAATTAAGAGTTAGTTTATGGTTATAATTTAGGATAATTTAAACCAAATGAATTAAATTATATAATATTTGAAAAGAAGTTACTGCTATAAAAAATGTTGTCACTAGATTTCATATTTATATAGTACCTAAAAAATTTGTTATTAGAATAGATAATCAAGTTGTAAAGGATTTCTTAAAAAATAAAAAATTAGAACACAATCCTAGGATAATTAGATTGTATAATTTTTTATGTTAATACAATTTTTTTTTGAATATATCAAAGTAACTAATAATGTTCTTACTGATTTTTTAAGCAGGCCACATAAATAGAGGTAGAAAACCTCTCGAATAAAGTAGAGAATGGACCACAATAAGGAAAAAGCAATCTAAACAAGGTTTTTCTAATCAATTTAGTAATCTTAACCAAGAGTTATGGTTTCAATCTCCATTTTAACCTTTAGCACCATATCGTAACTCAAAATATTTTTCCACCCTCAACCATATTTGGTAAATGCCAAGGATTCCTTTACAATAGGGAAATGAAACATTAGTTTTTTTAGTTTCAAGATTTAGATCAATGGACCTTTATGTCGCATTATGAGATTATCTAAAGAACGGAAAACTTGTTGAAACCACAAGAAAATCTTCCAGAAACTAAAGATTTTTATAACATAGGATTAAGCCACTGAGTTATATAATCTCATAAATGAAGTCTGAGAATCTCAACTTCAAGGTAGTAAATCTACTTTTCAAAAAGTATGACAAAGCTGGTGGAAGAATTAACCAAATAGGTAATGATTCCAAAAATTTCAAAATCTTGTTTTAAATAGTTTAACTTTATGGGATTGGAAAAAAACACAAAATTTTCAACTAGATGAAAAAATATATTCCCTCGAAGAGATAAATAATCTCTTAAATAATTGTGATCTTCTTATAGAGGAGTAAACAATTTTCTCATCTCTTTTGAAAATAAGAAAAATTTTTTCATACAAAAAGGCTAACAAAATTTTATCAAGTGACCTTTTTAATAGGATTAAATATTCAATTAGGGATAAAGTAGACCAACTATTAAATGAAAATTTTCATAAATATGGTCCTTATATTTATTTGGAAAATAATGGGATTTCAAAAGCTTTCTTTAAAGTTAAATTTCAACTGGATCATGAACCTTATAATATAATCAGTATCAAAATGGGTTTTGTAGATATAATTATTTTTCATAATTTTTTATTCATTTAACATGGAAATTTACTACTTTTATGAAATCCAAAATTTTTTATTTTGTAAAAAAATTGAATGTTTTTCTTATGTACATATTACATTAACAACTTTAACTAATCCCTTCTATAGAGAGATTTTATCAACTATATCAAATCTGGGAAGTTAAAAAATATTTTATAGACCAAATTTGTCACTTTTAAATGAAGATCAAGAAAATTTAAGATTTCTTGAGCAATTTAATAGAGCAAGTCTATATAGTTTCTAAACAAGACTATCCATGATTACAAAAGCTAAGGAACTATTAGATGAAATCCCTTAGCCTTTAGATCCTTATTGAATGAGTCATAATATCACTACTAATAGATGAAAGATGGATTTTTGTTATTAGACATTATACTAGATACCCTTCCGAAGCTTTCAGAGCCACAAGTAATTGAACTTTTGGATAAACTTTCTAAAATGGAAGACCTTGATTACCCTTTCTTTTTACTAATCTAGTATTAAGAAGAATGTGAACAATGGAATAAGTTAGGAACAAGCTCTCCATAGTTTTTTAGTTTAGAAGATGAAGAGACAATTAATTTAGAAAATATTAAATAAGGGTAGCTAACAAAATGTCAAATTTATGAGTTTGACAGTATGCCAAAAAATGGATTCTTTTTAGCCATCAAAACCATAACAGCCAAAACATCATTTTCTCAAAAAAAGCAATGGGCGTGTATTTTCATCGGATGGATGAGATTCTAACTACCAGAGTTACTGACAACTGAAAAACTAAACCAAAGTACATAAATTTTGTACAAATAAGAGTGTTTCTTATGATAAAGGGGCATCAACTTTGAAAACAATTTTCTTCTTTAGTATTCTTAATCTTCTATTACAAAACTCTCAGTATCGTTTCTTTCTATATTCTCCTTATAATGGGCATCGAAGCTTTAAATTGTATATATAGTGTAGATATATACATATATTCTAGTTGGAGTTCTCTTTACAAGATTATTTTTATGAGTATTTCTTTACTTACTCAGTTCTTTATATTTTTGATTTTATGTTCTAAAATCCATATATCTATTTATTGTCTTTATGTTGGTATTTGGCTTTAAAGTATCCTCTTACGCTATTTCAGGAGATATTTACAAGGTACTCAGATGGTTTAAATACTAGGAACATGGAACAAGAAGTATAAAACTGTATTTGTCCAAAAAAAACCTCATAATCATAGCTTATATATTGAACCTTGATTAGAAAACCATATACCTGTAGTTAGTCATAGTGTAGATGGTTTAATAGACTTATCAGCTTTTTTTATTTAAAAAACTATTTAATAGAATCAACATATTAGAAGTAAAAAGAAAAGGTTTAGGAGAACTTACTAGTTTAGATTTAAGTAAAAAATCTAAACAATTATTTGCAACTATTAACCAAAAATTACAATATTTTGATGTAAATAAAAGTTAAACAAATTACTTCAGACTATTATATTTTAGAAATGCTACACTTACACTTAATGATGATAAACTATCATTATCTATACTTAGACTTAATGATGATAAATCATCATCATCTTAAGCACTATAATTTTTCAAAATAGTAAAATTTAGATTTTAAATCTTATAAAAGTCTTATACAACATCTTAAATATAAAATAAAAAAAATTGTTCCTAAAGAAAGAATTGATCATTTAAATATAATAAATAAACTTTATGAAACTCATAAAGAATTTTTTAAAAAATTTAATTATCATTATATGCTTAATTATGATACTACCAATGAATGTAGTAAAGAAGAAAAAGATAAAGACAGATAAATTTTAACTACTAACATAATAGTAAAAAAAGAAACTAGTAGTATGAACTCTTCATCTTCTGAAGTTGTAGATGAAGATATCAATACTAAACTTATACCTATGGATCTTTATCAACAAAAGATTAATAAAGGAAAACGAAAAATAGGAGAAATTTCTAAGCAAGAAGCAGATGATTAAAGTAGGTTTGAAAATAGAATCAAAGATGATATTTATAAAGATGAAATATAAAAAAATCAGAACATTTTCGGGAACTATTACAAAACTTATACCACAATCTAGTTTTATAGAATCTTTAAACAAAAGAAATGTAACTCAAGCAGGTACATATTTAGGTCTTTCAAAGGTCTCCATTAATGACTATGAAAAAACCATAGATGGTTTGATGCAATCTATGACTATTATAGTAAACAACTATAAAAATAGTTAGTCTAAAGAAAATTTTTTAAATTATTTTTGTTGAACAATTCAAAGAAATGTTTTCCACTTCATAAAAGAATGAAAATTTTTTAAAAAAAGAAATGCTCAGAAAGCAACTTTTATATATCAAATTACTACTATACCAAATTTGTTAAAATATAAAATTTACGGATGGTAAGAACTAGCTAATCAAAATAGTGAAGCTAATTATAAATTAACAAAGACAAAATTTTGTGGCATAAGATAGATGAATTTTCTAAAAACATATTCATGAATACCAAATATTAGATGAAACACATTCAACATTTTGGAAATAACAATATTCCTGTAAATTACCACCACCTTGGGATAAACTTTGTAAATAGTACCTCAGATATCTAGAGCTCCATAACCCTACAACAAAAAATAGAGATTATTTAGACTCAATAGGAAATAGAGTTTATTTTTCTTTTAAATAGATCATAGAACATTGCCTTAAAACAAAGACTGCTAAGCAAGTCAAAAGTAGATTAAGTAATAGACAATGTACAAAGATATTAGATAATGAATGAAAATTCAGTTGTAAATCTTAATCTTAAACTATTCTAAGAAATTCAAAAAGAAAAAAAGATTTAAATTAGTTAAATGGAGACAAAAAAAAGTATTAGTTTGACAAAAAGAAAAAATTTATCGAAAGAAAAACTTCAATAAAAAAGATATAAATGTGAATGTTTTATTTGTGATGAAGAAGGTCATATTGCAACAAATTGCCTAAAAAAGAAAAAAAGTACTAAAAAAGTTATTAAAACTATCGAAAAACAAGATTTAAAAATTTGCTTTGAAGAAGAAATTTTAGAAGATGAAATTATTTATAAATTAATCTCTAAAATAGATTTAGATTCAGAAGAAAATGAGTATATTTTTATGATGAGGACTAGTAATATCTTTGAAACTAATAATCAACTTAATTATGAAACAATTGAGATATCTACTGAAAAATAGCAAATGACAAAAATAAGTGATATTTTAGATCAAGAACTTAACATTTCAGATGATAAGCCAGAAAAACTACAATCACTGAAAATAAAAGGAAATATATAAACTTTTTGTTTTTTTCTAAATTTAAACCTCAGGTCCAGAGACATAGAAAAAATTAGTGAAAACATTATAACTAGTGATTCTAATTAAAGATCAATAGATATCCCATTATTTACAAAAGAAAAAAATCAGGAGAATTAAACAAAATTATCTTGAAGTTAGATATCTTCATTTAGGAATTACAATGATAACTATTAAATCCTTATTTAGAACTGGTAATGATACTCCAATTATAGTAGTTCTAGTAGATAAAAAATTTAAAGATTCTATTAAAGCACTAATATAAGGAATTCAATAAAATTTGGTAACAGAAATAGTCTGGTTTAAAGTAAAGCCAAATTATTTTATTTCTATCAATAATCCATTAATAAAAGATTGCTTTAGACTTTAAATAATGACAAAATAGATAGGAGTTTGAAATATGGCTCATGATTTGTTTATTAATTGGACAGCTATAAATGAATTCATAAATCAAACCTATACATCTATTAAAGAAATAGATTCTAAGATTATAAAAAATTTTGACCTAATTCTTTTGATTCAAAATCAAACCAAGATTAATGAATCTTAAAGATTTGTCAGTACCAATTGAATGGTTATCAAAATGAATCACAGAACCTACTCCTTCCAATAGAATAATTAAACCCATAGAATTTTTTACCTTATGAAATAACCTGTATTTTGAAAATGCCAATAATAGTAGTTCTAGTAAAAATCTAGTTCTACCTTCATTCTCTTCAATACCTTCTTTCTTGAGAAGAGAAGATAAAGATACTGAAAGTATGCAACTGAACAATCATTTAATTCACATAGGCATTTTTTTCATTCGCAATCTCAAATAGGAATAAAAAATGTTAATATACCCATTTTTCCAAGCAATAGCATTGGAAACAATCAAGAAAACTTTGTTTACAATTTTGTAAACTCAATATTAAATTCTATTTCCTCTAGAAGCACTAGAAAAGAAGATATAAGAAGTCTAACTACATAACTCATTATAAATTTTGAGAAGTTTTTATGTTTTTCAAAATCAACCAAAAAGGCATTATAATTATATTTAAGTAGAATTTAAATTTATAAAATATAAGCCATACTCTTTAAATGTTTTAATATATAGTTGTAGAAGTAATACTTTACCATTAGAAAATTGGGTACCAATGAAGCATCTTATAGTGGTAACAGAATAGATGGTAAAAAATCATAATATGTTTTAAAGCAAAGAATGTATCAATTTACTTTATCAACAAAAAATTATAATTCTAAAAATTTTATATTTTCCTTTTATACAAGGGGATATGTTAGTTGGAAATAACTTTATATATAGTTATTTGCCTTTTAGATTAAATCCTACTAATATAATCTTTACTATAGATAAAGAATCTATAGAGATTCCTTTACTTAAAACTTATAAGCATATATGTGATTCTAGTTTTCACCCTTAAAGCCAAATAGGTAAAAGTTAAATCAATTAGCGAAACATAGGTAAATTTAGTAAAAACCCACTAAAACTATGGTCTTGAAGCCCTAGATTTTGTATTTTACAAACTTTAGATCCTAATAAAATAATTAAAGTCCAACCAATGATCTATACTAAATAGGATATAGATGAATTTGATATACAAATTATTAAACTTTTACAAAAAGAACTTATAAAGCCAACTAATAGTCCACACTCTAATCCAACATTTACGGTGAGAAACCATGCTAAACAAAAAACAAGAAAGCCTAGAATGGTAATTAATTATAAAAGGCTTAATCAAAATTTAGTTTTTGACAGATATTTTATTTCAAGAAAAGATGTATTAATTTATTTAGTAAAAAATGCTAAAATTTTAGTAAATTTGATTGTAAGTTAGAATTTTGGCAAATAATGTTTACTAAAAAATCAAAACCATTGATAGCATTTAGTGTACCAAAAGGTTATTATCAAGGTAAAGTCATGCAATTTAGACTTTGCAATGCTTCACAGATCTTTCAAAGATGGATGCATACTATCTTTAAAAAGTACAAAGATTTTGGTGTAGCTTATATAGATGACATACTTATTTTTTCAAATACATTACAAGAACATAGGAAACACCTAAATTTAATAGCTCAAGAATTTATAAAACATGATATAATATTAAGCTCTAAAAAGATAAAGCTTGAAAAAGCAAATAAAGAATTCTTAGGATTAAATTTATCATTAGAACGTCTTACTTTACAAGATCAAAGAATAGTTAAAATTAAGGAATTTCCAAAACAATTGGAAGATAAAAAACAACTTTAAAGTTTTTTAAATCTGTTGAATTATGGTAGACAATTTATAAAGAACTTGTCTAAAAAAGAATATTTTTTACAAGGTAAGTTGAAAAATGATATACCTTTTTCGTGGACAAAAATTATTTTTGAGATTTATTAAACAAATAAAATCATATCTTAAATTTATCCCTGAAGTATATCTTCCTAAATCAATATGTTAGCTTAAAGACTTTAATTAAACCAATAGGGAGTGAATTGGTTGATAATAAATTTTTTGTAAATTTAATATCTAACAAGCACAAAAATCATAAATTAGTTTTTCTAAGCAAGTAAACACAACAAATATGAGCACTAATAATATTAAAAACAAGAGATAAAGATAAAAACTCAAACACTGAAATTTATAGAGGTTTGGCCCTTCCTTTAGGCACCTACATCATTTCCCATAGCCTTACTTGCCAAGAAGTTTAATCCACTATGCATTGAAAGTTACAACCTAGCTCTTCAAAGTTCTACACAAATAATAACACAATCTCTTAAGGGTTATCCTCCTTCTTAATCTTACAACTTTACAATACAAGTTTTTGAAGTGTTTTGCAAACTTAAAGAACCTCTATAAAGTTGGGTATTTGCTAATTTGAAGTACAAATCAAAATTAAAAAGAATATCAAAAGAAAATCTGATACAACAAAAATTTTTGCATTTTTCTTACACTAAGACGCTCTTTAATGCTTGGTGAAAATGGTATATGAAAGAAATAAGTTTTTTTTTGCTCTTGGTTACTTCAAATATGGTAGGAAACCTTCATTTATATGGTGAGAATGGAAGATAGCTATTGTTTGGATTATTACTTAGAACCTCTACAAAATTTCAGATAAAAATAGCTGTTACAAGTATTCTAGGCATGGTGGGATCGATCTTTTCTTATGGAGGGATCGATTGGGTTAGTTAAAATTCAAATAATTTTACACATGAAAAGGCATAACAATCGATCCATATTTGGTACCAATCGATCCTCTAGTTTGGGTGATCATTATCTTCCCAAAGTTTAGAGTAAAGTTTTCATTATGTGTAAAAAACTAATCAATCCCTTCATAAGGGGATCAATCTTGTCTTTAAAACCCTTGAATCAATTAATCCATACAAGGAGAGGATCGATTGGTTTTCATGAACTTTGCATAACAAAGCTTTTTGGCCAAAAAATTAATCGATCCCCTTGAGGAGGGATCAATCCTTTCTATGTTACTTTGCCCAATTCTATTTTTAAACCATGCCAGATGAATTTGAGCAAATTTCCAACTAGATTAAAAGCTAAAGAAGTATTCAAATTAAGTTTAAATTATTTTAATTCAAGTTTAACAAATTTTTGTTTTGTCATTTCAAAATGTTTTATCAATTCAAGGCTAACAATTCTTTTAAGACCTTAGGCACTACCACATCTCCCAAAAGCAATTGTTGTTAGAAAGGTGCATATCCTAGCCTTATTATGCATTCAACACACATAAGCGCCCACGACATTCGAATACATAGAGTTGATGGATGTGGCCAACCTCCAATCTGTCAACAATCTTTTTCCAGCAACACCATTAGGACTCAAACCTATGACCTTGGCTTTGATATCACTTTTAGGACCTCAGGTGTTACCACCTCTCCCAAAAGCAATTACTGTTAGAAAGGCACATGCCCTAACCTTATTATGCATTCAACATACACAAGCACTTAAGGCATTCGAGCATATAGAGTTACTGGATGTGGCCAACCTTCGATCTGCCAACATAAGAGAATTGCTTATTCTTGAAATAGATGCCTTAAATCAACATTAGGGATGTGTATTGAAATCCAAAGTATACAATCAAAAGTTAGTTTGTGGTTATAATGCAAGAAAATTTAAACCAAATAAATTAAATTATATAATATTAGAAAAAGAGTTACTAGTTACCATCACTAGATTTCATATTTATTTAACACCTGAAAAATTTGTTCTTAGATCAAATAATCAAGCTATAAAAGATTTTTTAAAAAATTAAAAAAAATTAGAACATAATCTGAGAAGAATTAGATGGTATAATTTTTATATAAATACAAATTTTCTATTGAACATATCAAAGGAGCTAAAAATATTATTACTGATTTTTTAAGTTACATGGATAGAGATTAAAAACCACTCAAGCAAAATGGAGAATGGACCACAATAAAGAAGAAGCAACCCAAACAAGGTTCTTTTAATCAATTTAGTGATCCTAACCAAGTGTTATAATTCCAATCATATTTAGCACCATATTTTAACATAGGATATTTTTTACCACCCTCAACCATATTTAGAAATGCTAAGGATTCCTTCACAATAGGTAATGGAACCAAATTAGTTTTCTTAGTTTTTTCAGAATTCAAATCAATGGACTCCTATGTTGTATTGTGAGATTATCCAAAGAATGAAAAACTTGTTGAAACTACAACAAAATCTTTCAAAAATTAAAGATTTTTATAACTCAAGATTACCCCATGAATTATATAATCTCATAATTGAAGTTTGAAGTTCCCAACTTCAAGATGATAAATTTGCTTTTAAAAAAAGTATGATAAAGCTAGCGGAAGAATTAACCAAACAAGTTAACAGATTCCAAAAATTTTCATTTGTGAATTCATTTATGGCTGTCTAATTAATAGACAAATTCTGAGCCATATTTCGAAGTCCTGACTATTTTGTCATTATTCAAAGTCTAAAGTAATCTTCTATTAATGGATCATTAATAGAAATAAAGTAATTTAGCTTTACTTTAAACCATATTACTCCTGTTACCAAATTTGATTGAATTTTTTCTATTAAAGGTTTAATAGAATCTTTAAATTTTTTTATCTATAAGAATTGTTATAATTGGAATATCATTACCAGTTTTGAATAAGGGTTTAATAGTTATCATTATAATTCCTAAATGAATATATCTAACTATAGGATATTTTTGTTTAATTTTCCTAATTTTCTCTTTAGTAAATAGCAAAATATATACTGGTCTTTGATTAGTAACATTAGCTATAGTGTTTCAACTAAAATTTTTCATATGTCTCTAGACCCAAAGTTTAAATTTAGAGAAAATAGAAAGCTTATATATTTCTTTTTTTTTTTAGTGATTTTAGTTTTTCTAGGTTATCATTTGAAATATTAAGTTCTTGACCTAAAATACACTTAATTTTTCATTTGCTGTTCTTTAACAGGTATCTCAATTGTTTCATAATTAAGTTGATTATTAATTTTAAAAATATTACTAATGCTTATCATAAAAATATACTCATCTTCTTTTGAATCTAAATCTGGTTCAAAGATTAATTCATAAATAATTTCATCTTTTGAAATTTCTTCTCCAAAGCAAATTTCTAAATCTCGTTATTTGATAGTTTTAATAATTTTTTTAGCATTTTTTTCTTTATTTAGGCAATTTATTACAATATGACCTTCTTCATCACAAATACAACACTTACATTTGGATCTTTTTTTTAGAGTTTTTCTTTTGACAAATTTTTTCTTTTTGTCAAACTAACACTTTTTTAGCTTCCTCTTAACTAATTTATATCTTCTTTTCTTTTTGCATTTCTTAGAATATGCTTTAGATTGAGATTTACAATAGAATTTCTATTCATTATCTAATATATTTATACATTGTCTATCACTTAATTTACTTTTGACTTGCTTAGCAATCTTTGTTTTAAGACAATGTTCAATGATCTGTTTAGAAACAAAATAAACTCTATTCTTACAAAGTCTAAATAATCTCTATTTTCTGCTATAGGTGGAGTTCTAGATATCTTGAGTACTATTAATTATAGAGTTCATCCTAAGATAATGGTAATTTATGAAAATATTGTTCTTTCCAAAATGTTGAATGTGTTTCATTCAATTTTTGGTATTCATGAATATATTTTTTAGAAAATTCTTCTAACTGTCATATATCACAAAGTTCTATTTTTGTTAATATATAATTAGCGAATTATTTTGATCAGTCGGTTCTAATCATCCACAAAATTCATTTTTAAATAAATTTGTTATATTTTTTAACAAATTTGATATAGTAGTAATTTGATTTATACAAGTTGCTTTTTGAGGTTTTTTTTTAGAATTTTTTCATTTTTTTAAAAAAACTGTAAAACATCTCCTTGAAATATTCTATAAAAATAAATGAAAAATTTGTTTAGACCAACTATCTTTGTCATTGTTTATTATAATAGTCATAGATTGCACCTAGTCGTCTATGGTTTTTCCATAGTCATTAATGGATACCTTTGAAAAATCTAAATGTGTACCTCTTTGAGTTACATTTCTTTTATTTAAAGATTCTATAAAACTAGATTGCGGTGTAGGTTTTGTAATAGTTTCAGAAGATATTCCAATATGTTTTATTTTATCGTTATAAATATCATCTTTGGTTTTATTTTCAAACCTACTTTGATCATCTACTTCTAGGTTAGAAATTTCTCCTACTTCTTGTTTTTCCTTTATAAACCTTTTGTTGATTGAGATCCATAAGTGTAGGTTTAGTATCGATATCTTCATCTACATCTTTAGAAGATGAAGATTTTATACTACTAGTTTATTTTTTTACTATTGGGTTAGTAATTAAAATTTTATTTTTGTCTTTATCTTTTTCATCTGTACTACTTTCATCTATAGTATTATAATTAAGCATATAGTGATAATTAAATTTTAAAAAAAGTTATTTATGTGTTTCATAAAGTTCTTTTACCATATTTAAATAATCAATCTGTTCTTTAGGAACACTTACTTTTTTCATTTTATATTTAAAAATTTTAATAGAATTTTATAATATTTAAAATTAAACTTTTCTATTTTAGAAAATTGTGATTTTTAAGATGATGATGATTTATCATCATTAAGTGTAAGTATAGATGATGATGATGGATTATTATCATTAAATGTAAGTATAGCATTTTCATAATATATTGGTGAAAAATCATTTGTTGGACTTTTATCTATATTTAAAGATTTTGACTGATTAATAGTTACTAATAACTGTTTAGATTTTTTTGTTTAAATCTAAATTAGTAACTTGTGCTAAACTATCTATTTTTGCTTCTAATATGTCTACTCTATTAAATATTTTTTTAAAGAAGTTGATACGTCTATTAAACCATTTATATTATCACTAGTTGCAGGTATATGGTTTTTTAATCGATGTTCAATAGGTAAACTATGATAATGAGGTTTTGTTGGACAAAAACAGTTTTCTACTTCTCATTTCATGTTTTTAGTGCCTAAAATAGTTTGATTGCCTTGTAAATATCTCCTAAAACTAACATAAGAGACTACTTCAAAACTAAAATGCCAGCGCAAAGATAATAAACAGTTATATAGGTTTTAGAACATAAAATCAAGAATATAAATAGTTGAGCAAGTAAAGAAATACTCACAATAAAAGTCTTGCAAAGAGAACTCCATATAAAATATATGTATATATCTGCACTATATTTACAACTTAAGGCTCTGATACCAATTACAAAGAGAATGAAAAAAAAAGATAGTAAAAGGTTTTTATAACAAGAAATTGACAATACAATTACAATGAGAGTACAAAAAGAAAATAAAATGAGAGAGTTTTACAATAAAAGATTGAGAATACTAAATAAAAAATTATTTTGGAAGTCAATGTCCAATTATCATAAGAAACACTCTTATTTATACAAAATTTTTACACTCTAATTGAGTTTTCAAGCTGTCGGTAACTCTAATTGAGTTAAAATCCCATCTACTAGGTGAGAAACCATGTTCATTGCTTTTTCTTTTTGGAAGAATGTCATTTTGGCTATTATGATTTTGACAGTTGAAAAGAATCTCTTTTTCGGCATATTGTCAGACTTAATTAATTTGACATTTTATCGGCTACTCTTATTGAATATTATCTAAATTAATTACCTTTTCATATTCTAGATTAAAAGAACAAGTAAAGGTTGTTCCTAACTTATTCCATTGTTTTCATCTTTCTTGATACTAGATTAATAAAAAGAGAAGGTAGTAAAGCTCTTCCATTCTGAAAAGTTTATCTAAAAGTTCAATTGTTTGTAGCTCTGAAGGTTTCAGAAGGTATCCAATATAATAGATGATAATAAAATTTATCTACCATCTGTTTTAGGACTTCTTTGATAAGGATATAAAGGCTAAGGGATTTTATCTAATAGTTCATTAGCTTCTACAATTATAGATAGTTTTGCTTGGAAATTATATAGACTTGTTTTGTTGAATTGTTCCAAAACAAATATTAAATTTTCTTGACTTTTATTTATAGGTGACAAATCCAGTCCATATAGTACTTTTTAAACTTTTCAAATTTGACATGGTTGAAAAAATATTTCTCTGTGAGACTAATTAAACTTGTTAATATAATATGTACATAAGAAAAATATTCATCATTTTTTACAAAATAAAAAATTTTGGATTTAATAAAACTAAAAAATTATCTTATCAAATGAAAAGATAAATTTTGAAAAGTAATTATACCTACAAAACTCATTGCGATATTGATTACATCATAAAGGTCATGATCTAATCAAAATTTAATTTTAGGAAAGCTTTTGAAATCCCATTATTTTCTAAATAAATATAAGGACCATATTGATTAAAATTTTCATTTAATAGTTGGTCTACTTTATCCCTACTTGAATATTTAATTCAATTTAAAAGATCACTTGGTAAGACTTTGTTAGTTTTTTCATATAAATAAATTTTCTTATAGATTAACCAAATAGGTCAATAGATTCTAAAAATTTCAAAATTTTTTTTAAATAGTTTAATTTTAAGGGATTGAAAAAAGTCAAAAATTTTTGAACTATATGAAAAAATATATTCTCTGGAAGAAATAAATAATCTCTTAAATATTTGTGATATAAGCAAATTTCTTTTATATAAAAAAGCTACTAAAATCTTAGCAAGTGACCTTGTTAATAGGATTAAATATTTAATAAGGATGAAGTAGACCAACTATTAAATGAAAATTTTCATGAATTTGGTCTTTATATTTATTTAAAAAATAATGGGATTTCAAAAGTTTTCTTAAATAGATCATGACCTTTATGATATAATCAGTATCAAAATGGGTTTTGTACGTATAATTACTTTTCAAAATTTATCTTTTCATTTGATAAGACAATTTTATGCTTTTATCAAATCCAAAATTTTTTATTTTTTAAAATTTATGAATATTTTTCTTATGTACATAACTAGTTTCTTCTATAGAGAAAGATTTTGTCAACCATATCAATTTGAGAAATTAAAAGTGTATTTTATGGACAAGATTTGTCACTTGTAAATGAAGATAAAAAAATTTAAGATTTATTCTTAAACAATTCAACAGAACAAGTCTATATAGTTTCCAAGCAAGACTATCCAAGATTGTAAAAGCTAAGGGACTATTAGATAAAATCCTTCAACCTTCAAAATCCCTACTTTATGGACCAGATTTGTCACCTCTAAATGAAGATCAAGAAAATTTAAAATTAGTTCTTAAACCATTCAACAAAGCAAGTCTATATAGTTACCTAGTAAGACTATTCATGATTGTAAAAGCTAAGGGACTGTTAGATGGAATCCTTCAACCTTCAGATCCCTATCCAAGAAGTCATAATATCACTGCTAAAACAAATGGTAGATCAATTTTTATTATTAGACACTATACTAGATATCCTCCAAAACCTTCAAAACCAAAAGCAATTGAACTTTTGGATAAACTTTCTAAAATGAAAGACCTTGACTACCTCTCTCTTTACTAATCCAGCATTAAGAATGATGGAACAATGGAATAAGTTAGAAACAACCCTTCCATATTCTTTTAATTCATAAGATGAAAAAGCAATTAATTTAGAAAATATTCAAGAAAAGTAACCAACAAAATGTCAAATTCATGACAATATGGCGACATGTCAAAAAAGAGATTCCTTCCAACTTCAAAATCATGACAACCAAAAGGATATTCTCTTAAAAAAAGTAATGGATGTGATTTCTCACCGGATGAATGAGATTCTAACTCAACCTCTCCACATTCTTTTAATTCAGAAGATGAAAAGGCAATTAATTTAGATAATATTCAAGAAGGGTAGCTGACAAAATATCAAATTTATGACAGTTTGACGATATGTCGAAAAAGAGATTCCTTAGAAACAACCTCTCGACATTCTTTTAATCCAGAAGATGAAAAGGTAATTAATTTAGATAATATTCAAAAAGGGTAGCCGACAAAATATCAAATTCTTGACAATCTGACCATATGTCAAAAAAGAGATTCCTTTTGGCCGTCAAAATCATGACAACCAAAAAGACATTCTCTTAGAAAAAGCAATGGACGAGATTTCTCACCGGATAAATAAGGCTCTACTCAACTAAGGTTACCGATAGCTGAAAAATTCAATCAAAGTATAAAAATTTTATATAAATTAGAATGTTTCTTACAATAAGAGGGTATTAACTTCTAGAACAATTTTCTTTTTTAGTATTCTCGATCCCCTATTGTAAAACTCTCTCACTATCTTTTATTTATATACTTTCTATGCAATTGAATCTGTAGAGTTCATTATTTGTCACATATCAGCTGAAGGAAGAATACGAGATTGATTACTCGTTGAGCAATTCTAGGCGGATTTTGTGACTTCATGAATCGCATTAACCAAATATTCAACATTGCCCGTTGTAACACCAGCCATACTGTATTTGTTTGCAACATCATCAAAAAATTTCAGTTTTGATTCCTGCACCTACTCCGGAAAGAAAAAGGAATTACTTTTCGAAGATATTACCTAATTCTACCATTGCGAGACATATAGATGTCAAATTCATTTGTCAAGTGATCCACTTGTTACGGTGTCAACCCACTACAGCAAAACATTCCTATCTGCTTGAAATTACAAGAATTAACATTGCTAACCATATGACTTAGCTAAAAGAAGTCAGCTTGTATTCAGAGAAGCAATTGACAAACTTAACACCCCTGATTAGTGATGTGCTGCCATGATAATGGGGAGCCTAGCTTTTCAAGGTTCCCTCTTAAAGCAGTTCGCATTCCAATTATGCGATCTGCCATGACCTGGAGAGAATTTGAAGTTTAATCCATTTCAGATGATCTTAAAAGAAAATTGAGCTGATGGTTGGTTTATTACATTCAACTATGTTCATTTCAGGACTGCACTGTCACTGCATAAAATACGAAATTCCCCAAACTGTAAACAAATCATACCACCCAAAGAGATACCCAACTGGCTCCCTAAGGAAGCTTGAAAGGGTTAAGTTTCTTTAGGGGCCCTCCTAAGGAAGCCCAAAAGGGTTAAGTTTCAAAGTATTCTGTGGGTTTTTATGATCATTCTTACTCACATACACTCAGCTGCTGTCATTTTGTATGATTAACCTAAATACAAAAAATTTAAAAAGAAGCCATGCAATTGCCTTTACTTCTTTGAGCCATAGTTTCTTCAAGTTTGGATCACTAAGAATCGTTAAAACTATGAGAGCCCCATGAACAGGTGGGTTGCTGTACATGGGTCTTGCAAGCTGCTGCAGTTAACTTTTCACAGCTACAGCTTGTGTTTCATCTTCGCAAAGCACACTGCACTGGTTATTGCAGAATTGGTATAAAGTAAAACCCTGATAAGCAAAATGTTATGCATTCATTGACAATGACAAGAGACAATTACCTGAGGCATCCTACCTTCTGGCCATAGAGTCCCATATTCTTTGCATATGATTGTGCAATTCCAATATAACGACCGTCCTCAAGAAAAATCCTGATGGACTTTGCATCTCTCTCTGGGTCACCACAAGCAAAACCTTGATATGCCATGTCAAAGAAGGCAAAATGACCATTCACCTAAAAAATGAATATAATGTTTAAACAAGGAAAAAGAGTAGTGACAATTGGAAAGGGAAAAACAGAAAAAATGAACATGAGGGTACAAATTGTCTCAAAAAGTGACTTCGGGGAAAAAAAAAGGGCTGTATTTACCTTGAACTATTGTGGGATTTCTCTCCATTGCTCCTCTGAAGGACCCACACCAGTGGGGTTATGAGCACTAGCATGAAGTAGAAAGAATGAACCATTTGGAGCATTCTGTGCGGAAAGGGGGCCATAACCTTAGCAATGATGATACATATAAAAACAAGAAGAGTTGAACAACTAAAGGAAATGAAGAATAAGGAGGGAATATTAATTAAGATGTTCAAATTCGAAGAATGATCCTTCTATACCTTAATGTCATCCATCATTGCTGCAAAATCTAAACCTTCAGACCCTGAGTGATAATAATGGTAGGTTTTCTGAGGGACCTGGGCATCTCACCAAATGTTGTGGTGGCTGTTCGAATCTCATATTGTAAGCAAGGTAAATTGAGAGAAAGGGAGACTGAGAAGGCAACATATTAACTTCTCAATCTTATACCTGAACTTGTACAGGCCCTAAAAAATGAGGTAAGAGAGAAAGGAATTAGTGTCTTAAAGACAATATAGCAGGAAAACTCACTTAGCCCAAGTTGTGACTGGTATATAGATTTGGGAATCAGTACAAAAACGCTTTTGAAAGTCGGCAAAAAGTTGGCATGCACCAGTCCCAGATAGAGTTTGCACTGCTGCTATCCTTTTGTCTTTTATCAACTCAGAATTCTCTCCATAGGCCAACTTCAGTGTTTCTTCCACCATCTTCACACTTCCTCCCATAGGAAGATATTCCCTGATCAAAAGAAAACATAAGGAGAACATAAGGTTATACCCTATCCTAAAAAAGGTAACTTGTAAGGTTTACCACTAGTGGATTAGAAAAGTCTTGACAAGGAAGGTCAATAAAGAGGGAGTTGGTACCTTGAAAAAAGATTGAACCTCTACAAATTATTGCATTTGATTTTCTTTTTCAACTCATTTAATTATTTAATTTGCTTATCCTTGCTTTCAATTACTTGAATTTTTATTCCTCATATTTGACTTGCTTCCAATTACCTGAATTGTTTATTTCTCATATTTGACTTTTAATTTTGTTTAAATTTTTAAGAAACCAATTCACCCCGTTTCATTTACTACTTTGAGCTAACAATTCTCATAAATGATCCTTTAGAAAATGAATCAAGACATAATGAAAAATGAAAAATTAAATAACACAACAAAACAACCATAAATGTCATAAGCCACTTTCTTGCATGAATCATTTTCTATTATAAAAATAAAAACTTCAATACACTTATATTTTAGACACTACAAGAAAATATGTCAATAGCAATGAAAAATACTGACAAAACGTTTTGTCGCTAAAAGTTATTATTAGTGACGGATTTCTTAAAGAATAGCAACTAATTTAAGATGAATAATATTTTAGTTTTAGCGACAGATTTAGTGACGAAATTCCATAGATAAAAATACCAAATTATCGATTGTAACTACATTCTATTGTAATTTTCGTCACTAATTACGACGAGCCAAAATTGTGAGAATAACTCTAAAAATAGCGACATAATTAATGACGAAATTTTCGTCACTAATACTCTTAAACCATTTTTTGTATTAAGTAAAATAAATATATTTTTTTGGAATTTTTATTAGTCGAGGAATTTCCCATTCTAATTCCTTAAAATTGAATTTTACTTAAAAAAAAAAGGATTTTTAAGATTTTTTTATTACCAACAAAACTCCATTGCCAATTGGCCAAAATTCCATTGCTAAGAATTGGCAACATCTTTCGTTAATGGAATTTTGATATATTAGGATAGGAATTCCATCAACAATTAGTTTGTTTCTCATTAAAATAATTTTTTTAAATGATAAGGCATTATCAACGAAATTCCATCACTAATGCCTAATCATTTCGAATTTTCTACTCTTTTTCTTTTTCATTCTCTCTTCCCTCCCAACCCTCCATTATATAGAAGTTGCATAGGCTAACACCGGCCACATCCAACCACCTCTGACTGCCAGCAGCATCCTTGAACCCAACCAGATTGAAATGGACCTAGATTCAACCATAAATCATTCCCAAACTACCCAAAACCAACCTAAAACTCCCTCACTATTTTCTCCATTTTTTGGCAAACTACCTGCTCCCTTGTCGGTTTCTTCCACACCAAATCAAATCCCAAAAATCTCCCGACTCCCTTCTCTCCTTCTCTCTTGTTAAACCTTTTTTTTTTTTTGTTTTTTATTTATTTTTTTAGTTAAATTTGGTTATGCATTTAATTTATGTTTTCTTATTTTTTTGTTATTATTGTATTTTAATTTTTTAATATAACTATATTTATGTTAAAATTTTTAAATTTGATTTATATTTTATAGTTAATTTAATTTTTTGAAAATTTTATTTTGTAGGATTTAGGATACAACAATTTGGTTATTTCGCCTTACAATTCAACAACACTAGGTATTTTCTTTTTCTATTAAATTTTTAAAATTTTGATTGTGAAACAAAACCTTTGGCTTATTTGAGTAATTTATGAAATTTGTGTGGATTTATGTGAAATTTGTGCGGAAAGAGTTGAAATTTGTGTAGAACTAATGTTAAATTTAGGTAATTAAAGAATTTTAGATAATTTTGTGACATTTGTGTAATTTATGTGAATTATGTGAAATTTGTTGAATTTATTATTTTTTGCCCTGTGATTATAAGTTCTTGCATGAATTGAAGAAAATTTTTTATTGATGTGGTACACCTTAATTTGGAAGCCATGATAATGATGATTAAGAGGAATAGCTTTCAACTTTTTTTAATAGCATCATTGTTAATGAGTAGAAATAAATATCTTATACAATTATGCTTAATGTTTAATGGAGGTTAAACATTTGTTGCCATGTATATTTTTAATTGTAATACAGGCTTCATGCATAGCCAATTGAAGGTCTTATAAATAGATCTTGGTTGAACACATAGTTGTGTTGCATGTCTTGAACATTGAAAACTTTATGCATAAATTTTAATCATTTTTATTATTGAAGCGATTGAACTTTTATTGATGATTATGAATGGTTATAAATATTTATGGATTTATTTTATAATTAAGTAAGGATGTTTATGATGATTGTTTTATGAATATCATGAATTTATATGAAAATAAAATGAATGTTGAATTCTAGTTTTTTTTTTTTAGTTAATATAAGATTTAATGGATGATATCATATTTGTAATTGGGAAATTAGTTAAAAAGTAAAAAAAAAAAAAGATTGATCCTTTTGAAGGAATGATTAATCTTCCATGAATAGATATCAATCTCCAAAATCCAAAAAATTGTTTGAGGTACAAGATTTTCCATCATTAATGGGTTTTAGTGATAGAAAATCAAAAGGGATTGATCCTCCTTCACACAAGATCAATTCCCAAATTCATAGAATTAATGTTTGAGCAATGGAAATTCCTCCGCTAATATATTTTAATGACGATTCATAAATTTTTTATTTTATTTTTAAAAAATATCCAACCTTTATAGACACAATTTGTGTTGTTAATTGGTTTTAGTGATGGAATTATATATTTTATTTTTTAAAATATTAAAAAAACTTTAGCAACAAATTTTTGGTCGCTAACTTTTAGCAACAATTTAGTTTTTTAAATTTATTTAAAATGATAATTATTTTAACAACAAAATTAAGGTATTAGCTATAAAATTTTCTGTCGCTAATAATTCACTCAAATGATAATTATACTTTTGCCTTCTTCACATTTTTCAATAAATTTTTAGCAATAAAAACTCCGTTGCCAAAACTAATTTCAATTAGAAAGAAGATATTAGTGACGAAATTTTCGCCACTAAATATCTATTCTCTTGCAGTGAGAATCACCGTCCACAAACATCAATAAAATAATAACACAGTTTAACACCTTACCTACACCAAAACAATTCTAGTAAAGTAGCAGCGCACAATAGAACTGTCCATGAGAAAGAGATAAAGAACTAATAAAATTAAATATACATATATATATATATATATATATATATATAATCAACAAAAAATACTTAATTATCAATATTATAAAAAAATATAACTAAATTCAATTTCTACAACTATACACCACAGATAATTTTTTTAAAATTTTCTTCTATTTTTTGCAATTATACATTAAAAATAATTGTTTATGATATCAAAAATCAAATTTGAAAATATGCTATCAGTCGTTGAAAATGTAATTTTGAATAATTTATATTTGATAAAATCTGATTTAAGCTAAATAATTCATCCAAAATCCAATTTGATTTAACTTTAAAAGTTAATAACTTGAATTTGATAAGACGTTTTGAAAAAAAAAAATAGTAAGACCTGACTTTGAATGATCTAAATTTGATTATTAAATATGAATAATCTAAATTCTAAATGATTTAAATTGAAATGATTTAAATTTTATATAATTCAAACTTAAAATAATTTTTATTCAAATAATTAAACACGAAAATGATTTAAAATTTTTCTGCACGTAATGGCTTGGATACAAAGCGGACTGCTTATTTGCCACCTCTACTTAATGGTGCTGTGGTAGAAGCGGGGTTTGCTATTCATATAGGCATCAGCAACCAATGAATGCTAGTAAAGAAAATTTAACTAATAAAAGTGAAAACGTCCAAATATGCAATGTTTTGTCCATTTCTGCTTAATTAAGAAACAAATCAACAAAAAAATGTGATGTAAGTAGACAAATCAAAATTGAAGAGTGGTTGGTGGATCCATGAAAACCTTCTCCGAAGGAAAAAAACATGGATGGAAAGTCAAAATAAAAAAATGGTGAGGGAGGGCGGACAAGCAAACGAATGCAAGACGGGAAGGGTTTGTTGGAGTGTGTGTGAGAGGAGAGGCAACAATTATCCACAAGCTGACACGTGCTAAACGTACGCGCCTCTCTAGATTCTTGGAAACCAAATGGCTCTCCTTTTGCCATCTCAGCATTTAACCCTTCTTCGTATGAATTTCCCCCTCCTCAAAAATTTCCATATTATTTCAATAATCCCAAAAAAAAAAGGAATCTAATAATAATAATAAATCTGTTTTTTCAGTTTCTCTGTCTCTCTTTCTGTCTTGAACACCCTAGAAAGGAGAGAGATTTTTTTAACTTTGAAATTTGCATGCAGAAATGGCTCAGCTACTCTCTCCTGCATGTACAGATGCTCTCAAACTCCATAACCCATCTTTAAATATGTGCAAAAGAAGCTCATGGAAGGCCATGGCTATAGGTGGAACTTCTTGTAACTTGATGGGTCATGGTGGTAAAAGAAGAGGTTGTGGCAGAGTCAAGGTTGCAACAGGGGATCCGGCTTCCAGTAACTCTCTTGCCGATGATTATTATGCCGTTCTTGGTGTGGTAATTCTTTTCAAATTTCTTCTCACTTCTGGTATACTTATTTTATGATAAAATGTAAGAAAAAAAAAAGGAGAAAATTGAAGTGTGAGTACTGCTGTTAGTGGGATTGATGTAGTTGTCTTCTATGATTTGGATGTAAACATAAAACTAGGTTGTGTTGTCTCAGCAATTTATGTCATCTGTCTGAGGAAAAGTTTTTGTCTACTCTGTTGCTGTTCAAACTTTGAATTTTCGATTGCTGTATGTTTCCTTTATGATATTAAGTAAACCTTACTGTTTGTGTTCCGATTCATCATCGTCTTGGTTTAGGTTATTGATGATGAATATGGCGATGTTAATGCCCTCCAATGAACATTTCTTTAGCAATGTTTTCTTGAGGAAAAATGTTTCTTTATGCTTGATTTTGAGATTGGTAATTCTTGGTTGTTTCTTTCAAAATTCATTGATTTGTTGGGAGTGAATCTGATGGTTAAAGTACTTCGGTTGATTCATTGGAAGGATAAACATTAATGGATAGTGATAAAGTTCCAGAAATTATTTGATACTGAAATTTTTACTCCACAAGCGGGATTAAGAGATTGACTCGTATCCACTTTTTTTTTTTTTTTTGGCATACTCTAAGAGGTACATGCCATCCTGTTAATCCCACTTGTAAAGTTTAAAAACTCCGTGATAATTTCTCAAAATATATGTTTGCAAGTGTTCTAACTTAATAGATATTCATCTTAGCTATTTGGAATCATCTGTTCAATATATATTTATCTTGTCAAGGTAATTACTATGTGACAAATTTCGGTAATCTAATTTCGATTGGCCCGTTTTCATAGCTTCCGGATGCCACCCCAGAGGAGATTAAAAAGGCCTATTATAATTGCATGAAGACTTGTCATCCAGACTTAAGTGGCAATGACCCAGAAACTACAAATTTTTGCATGTTCATCAATGAGGTCTATGGGGTGTGTTCCCATTCCGAACCAACTTTTGTATAATGTAAATATTTAACTTTTCCACTGCTATAATAGAACTATTTCAATGCAGATTCTCAGTGACCCTGTACAGCGCATGGTTTATGATGAAATTCATGGGTATGCATTGACTGCAATCAATCCTTTCATGGATGATTCCGCTCCAAAGGATCACGTATTTGTCGATGAGTTTAGTTGCATAGGTATGAGTTTGCATTGCTGGGCTTTATCTGGTTCACATTCTTAATCAGTTCTTTGCAATGATTATTGATTTATTTCCCAAGTGTCTTAGATCTCCACTAAAAGATTTTGGCCTTTCTAAATGGTTATTGATTTATATTTTGCTTAAGTACAACCTCAATAGAGGTGACCATGATATGAACAGACGTTTTTCTTTTTATATACATATATTTGAGGTTACCTAGATTTGAACACTGATCACTGGGACTAAAAGGCCAACAATTTACCAGCAGGCCACGCAGATGTTGGCTAGCAGATGTGCTTTTAGGATGCTGTTCTCTAAAATTCCACTTTTATTTTTACTTTTTTAAATCATTACATGGAAACTATAACGGTAGCTAAAGATATTCTACTTGCTATTAGAATGAAGCTATTATAAGAGCATAAGTCCTACCAGTCTAAGAATTTCAAATTGACACCTCTTATGAGCTAATTTTCTTCACAGGCTGCAAAAATTGTGCCAATGTCGCCTCAGATGTGTTTAGAATTGAGGAAGACTTTGGACGAGCCAGAGTACATAGTCAGTGTGGGAATCCCGAATTAGTTCAACAGGCAATAGACAGTTGGTAGGTTTTTAATTGCTTCTGGTATATATCATCCTCTTTCTGTTAACTATGCTAAATATTCATGAGGAATCCTGGTGAAAGCTTATCCATGAGGAAATTTGAGACCCCAGCTTGAAGTTTTGTCTGTATTACGTTGTTTCCATAACTTATAATCAATCATATGTGCAAAGGAAGACATTTTGGAAAGATAAAGTTGTCAACTATGGTTTCTGCTTCTGTTCTACTCCCATTTCTGTTATGGTAGGATGAGAACATTTCCTCTCATTGATTATATCATTGATGTATTTTGGCATAAATCTTTCTAGGCCTGTTCAAAGTTGTCTCATAGTGATATAAGTAGTGCTCAGGTTTAGTTTAACATGGGTAAATACAATCAATTACGAGAGCAATTGCAATGAGGCCTTGGCTTGGCAGTGGCGGATCTAGGATTTATTTTTCAGGGATGTCCACTTACAATATATATACAAAAAAAATACTGACAGATTTACTAATTTTATCAACGGAAGGTGGACAGAAAAATTTTGGGGGTGTCAAGGTCAAAATTCTCATTCAAATTTTCTTATTTTCTAATTTTTGGGGTGTCCACTTTACCTGTGGATCCGCTAATATGGCTTAGTGGCAAGGAGGAGGCCTGGAATCATCAGGTTCTAGGTTCAAGTCTCATCAAGTGTGGGTTTAGACCAACTGTATGTTGGATTTCTCCCATCACAATAGTTTCAGGAACGCTGTTAGCAATTTGTAGCAGAACAGATCTTTATATTTTACTTGCTTGTTGTAAAATTAAGGGGTTTATATGGTTGCTGATCAACGTTGACATTGTCTTCTTTATTCAGCCCAGTTGATTGCATCCACTGGACTTCTGCAGCACAATTATCCTTGCTTGAAGATGAAATGCGCAGAGTCGAAAGAGTGAATGTAAGAAACACAGTCGCTCTATGGTTATTTTCTCCAAGTTCATAGTAGAGAAAATTAACCTTGATAAAATATGAGCATGTTGAACTGCTTAACCTTTCTGAAATTTTCTTTTAGACAGTTCATGGGTTTAGAAATCTTAAGTGAGATATTAATAGATCAAATACTAGTCGAACTGATCAATTCTGGTTTGAACTTTGAGATGTTTGAAGTTATCATGAAAGTTATCAATTCTGTTTCTGTCATTGCCACTGTTCTTGTTTCTCTTCTCTCAACCACTCCAAACCGCTTGCATCTATTAAACTTGTATTTAAATGCAAATTGAGTTTCCTAAATTCTTTCATGTTGGAACATCATACTATTTATGTCTGTGGTTAGAATCTTTCCAAGACTAAAAAAGGAAAAGAATCCTTCTTGTCAATAAGGGTTCTGCTTGTAGCTGAAAATCAGACACATGAAGCTAGAACGCGGAAAGCTAACATATACATATTCTTTCAGAAACTGGTGTAATTATGTAGTGAAACACGTGGATGCTTCATTCGAAATTTGATTGAATGTTTTTCGCATCATGTTATATGAACTTCAGCATAATATCAAACTCATGCCCTTTTTGTTGGTAATTTTGCTTTTTTTATTTTTGTTAATTAATATTGTTAAATGTGTGCCAACATTTTCCACAATGAAACAAAAACAAATTGAGTTTAGTCTTTCAGTGATACATTAGTAAATCTATTCCGGTTTGTCGCTTTAATTGCTAAAACTTTGGCTCTTTTGAATGGACGATCAGGTTGCATTGATGCTTTCAGGAATGGGATCTGCATCAGCGGATGTATTCAGAATGGTAAAAGTGATACTTAAATTATGTGATCATACCATTGCTGGTTTAACACTTAATTTTTTTTACAATTAACCTCGAATTGTTTGGCAGGCAAATTCTCGATGGGAGAAGAGGCAGGCAAAAGTTTTGGTCGGAATTCTTCTCATTTGAATGTTCTCAAATAAATCTTTAGCAATTAGCTAACATCTTGTTTCACTCACTCGTTTCACTCATTTAAGTACGTGAGGTGCTTTGAGTGTTCTTCAATCCTTTAACAGCATTAGGAAAAGGAGATGCCTTCTAAGAGTTCATTTGGGAGCTCGATTAGAGGCCTCCCACCTTATCGACTAAAATAAACAGCGAGTACTTAAACTCTGTTCCTCATCTCTTTTTCAGGAGCAAGCTAAAATAAGGATGATGCAGCAGAAAGATTCCAGCAAAACTGACACATATTGGAGCAACCTTTGGGGCAATCCAAAAGAATACAAGAAATCAGGTAAGTGGAATTTGATAATTGTTAATATGTTGTTGTAGCCAAATCTTTCTTTTTTACTCTTTCTGTTGCTTTGATTTAAGATTTGTTGTTGTTTGTCCAAACAAATTTCAGAATCTCTGACAATTTCATAGTTTGTTTTATATGTCATAAGAATAGCGAGATGTTTTTTACTGCATGCTGATACCAGAATTTGACTTTTATACCAGAAGTTTATGGGTTGCTTCATAAAAGGAAACCACTAAATCTGACAATTCATTTGTGTTATATAAAATATTAGTAATTTATGCATTCATGTCATGTTTTACACGAAAATTATCCGTCACAATTCGTGTCAACACAGAAAACACAATACATTTTCTGGTTTTTGTTAAAGACAGGTATCATTTTGTGAAAATTTTAACCCATGTACCTTCGTATCTTTTTCTTACATTGTTTTCGTATCATATCATCTTCTTGTATTTTAAATTCACAAGTCTAGAAACCACTTATGGGTTATTTCAGATAAAAGTTTCTTTTAGTTTTCCCATCATGTTACATGTAAACCTGAAAATTTGCTTTGTTTACTGGGGTTCATAGTCTGATTGTGTGATGAAGCCTGCTTAGGCTGGAATTAAGTTAACTGAAAATGAATTGTTGTTGCAGAGGAGGAAGTGAAGGGGAGAGCAAGAAGGGCTGCAGCAGCTGCCCGAAGATGGAGGGAATATTCAAGGAGGGGTGTGGATAAGCCTCCCACCTTTAAACTTCCAGAGGCAGTCTCCAACAAAGAAAATTAATTGACCTGACCAGTAATTATTAGCCATTTTACCATTTATATTCTTAAACTCAAAATCAAATGCATATTAGTTTGTGTACATGCACAATTTACCAATAGCATTACCACTCAAATTAGTTTGTTTACATGCAATTAGTTTGAAAAAAAAAAAAAAGCATTACCACTCAAACTTAAATTTCTATCTATATGCAAAGGGACCATACTAGTAACGGATTCAAAATTATTTCAAAATGTGTTCACTTATAATATATATAAAAAATTATTGATAGATTTGTTAATTTTGTTGACAGAAATGATATTTTGGAAAAATTTTTGAAATTATTTTATTTTTAATCTTTAAAGGGTTTTATGAACATTATATTTTAAAACATGCATACTCCATAAGTTATAAACTCTGACATTTTTTAATTTTTCTAATTCAAATCCAATCTTAACGTTTATTACTAAAGTTTTTTTAATATAAAAAATATCATAGCACGGTAAAGTGAAAAAAAAAATTAAAAATGTTGCAATTTGAATTTTAAAATTGCAAATTTTTTTTTAGTACAAAAGATTTACTTGTTAATGTTATATATGTTATTTGATAGTTTGAATGTATGAAAAAAAACATTCAATAGGAAATATTAATAAGTTTTTAAGGTATTTGTGGGACAAAAGTTCATAAATATAAGAATAAAATTGAACAAAAATCAATATATAGGAACATAATTGTCCAATTTAGGGTGCGGCGAACCACCGCACTCATTCCCCTCCAATCATAATTGCAGCTGCTTTAAGAAAATTTTAGTGTAATCGCACCATTTGTTTGGTTTCCAAATATTAATAATTTTTTAAGGTATTTGTGGGACAAAAGTTAATAAATATAAGAATAAAATTGAACAAAAATCAATTTATAGGAACATAATTGTCCAATTTAGGGTACGATGAACCACCGCACTCATTCCCCCTCCAATCGTAATTTCGGCTGCTTTGAGAAAATTTTGGTGCAATCGCACCATTAGTTTGGTTTCCAAACATTAAACAGTCCAAGAAGGTTACTAAACTCATGGTGGGATACGCGTGCGGCCTAAATAGTGTAGGCAACTCCATCTGTCCCATCGAATTTTGATCAGATCCAATTTTATAAGATCCAATTATTTTTTTTAATTGAATTTCATTTCGAGTCGAACGATATTAAAAAAAATCAAATTCAAATTTTAGATAAATTCGATCCAAATATTATATAAAAATAATTTTATTTAATTAATTATTTATAATATTTATATAATAATATATTTAAATATTTATATTTAAAAAATATTTTATATTTTAAAAAATAATATTTTATTAATTTTATATCAGATCGGATACGATTTATATAATATCAAATTCGGATCAAATTCGAATATTTAAAAAATAAAAAATATTTTCGAATCGAATTAAATTCAAAACGAATATAAATTCATCCGGATTCGATCTATTATCATCCCTTAATCTAAATCGAAAATTACATTAAGATCTAGTGTCTTCCAACTTGACCCTTTTATGGTCCACAAAAATTTAGGTTAGGGAAGACTACCCACTTTGGTTAGTCTCATCCCATCCCAAATTGAACAATTAGGTCCCGACATTATTGATTTTTAGTTTAATTTTATCCTTATATTTAATAACATTTGTCCACAACCAAACAAAACCTTAGCGAATAAAAATTTAATTCTTTATCCTTTTTGATTAGTAAGAGTTTAAAAACTATTTGGCTATTTGTTTGAAAAAAAAAAATCCAAACTTATTTGGATTTTGAAGTAAGGGTCTTTCTCTGCATGGTCCCGCCGAAGGCAGCCAACCCTCTTATGGTACTACCTTATTGATAGAGTCTTAACAGGCGATTGATAAATCATCCTTTTCTTTGCCAACAAAAATAGTTGCAAATACAAATGCCTCCAACTGAAAACTTGATGAATGACATTGAACTAGGCATGGGGAATCATGTATTTATGAAAAAGACATTCCCCCTACTGAAATCTTGATGAAAAGTTACATGCAAACCTGTTTTTCTCTTTAATATGAACAGAAAAAGCGTCAAAAAAATTGTTTTGAGACTTTCTATTGATATAGGAAACCTTCCTGTTTCACAACCAACATTATCGGAGGTAAACTACAAGTGCAGTTCTCGGCCATCGAAGTAATAGGAGAACCCTAAGAGCTGAAAGCTGGCAGCACTCTGCTCATTATCTCCTGTTAGAACTGAATTTTAATTAGGCCTCAATACATCATACAACAAAATTCACAAATTGGTGAGAGGAATTGAATTGAAGTATGATGCGAGAATAGAAATCATGCATGGAAAAATACTAATCGTGAATCCAGAAATATGCACAGGGATCAATTTAATTTATGAAGGCATTAGGGAGGTTTACTAGGTTCATCGAATGGACATCACGCAATCTCTAGAGCTCTCAAAGGACATCATCTTGATCCTCCATCTCCTCAAGGATGACATACTTCGCAGCCTGATTAGTCCCAGGTGACCCTATTGTTTCTCCTTCTTCTAGTTTACCCTTCTGCAGCTTTTGGTATCTTAAAAAAGGATAAGAAAAACAACATAAGTATTTTTGGTCAACTTAGCCACAGTATAAACCAGAAAATCAGTAGTGGGATGTGTTTAGATGCAAAAACAACAATGGCAGTGAGGTGAATTGTCATAATAAGAGAAAATGACCAATAAAGACAATGGATTAAAATTTGTATTTCATTTTGAATTATTTAACGATTATAAAATTACCTAATAATTAAAAAATAATTCAATAATAATAAATTTTATTTATTTTATTAGTTTATTACATAATTGGTAAGTCATATCAGATTTGGAGCAGAAGAAGATAAAAAGTATCATCATTCTAGTAAGCTCTAGGAATCTCACGGACAAGAAAGCCTCATCCTTTCCAGGGTTTGAAGCACGAAATAGCTGTAACTCTCATTAAATTGTAACAAAGTGACTATATATAGCATACTAGGTTCCCATGACTGTTCCCTAACAACAATAAATCATCACTGCCAAAATTAAACTAAATGAATAAAATAAAGAACTCAAAAAGTATTTGTGAAGTTTGAGATTGATAGTAATTATAATGGGCTAACAAATGCTGAAGTTTGTACAAGTTAAAGTCAGAAGTCAGAGAAAAAGTAAGAGCAACTTAATCAATTAAGTACACCAATTTAATCAATTAACTTAGTAGATCAAACTAAAAGCACCAAATTCTGGCATTAGTTAAAAGAATAAAAAGATGCAAAAAATACTAAAAAAGAAAAATAAAATTCTCCCTCCAAATGACATCGAACATTCCTAAACCTTGGGCAAAGTTCGATACTTAGGGGTGGGAGTTTAAAAGTTCTAATCTTTTGTCCAAAGACATCTAATTCCATGCCTTAATAAAGAAATGACTCAATTATGACTAAGACCTCCAAAACTTTGATATTTCAGATATGAACAAAGGCTGAATTTCAGTATCTACCAAAACAATAAGATCTCAAAACAATGAACTGGAAACATATAAATATTCTTTTAGTTCAACAACACCAGACGAAGCATAGGATTTTGTAACACATGATCCAAGAAACATGGACCTCCTATACATTCAATTTCTCAGTCACAAGTGCTAAACTACAAATGAAATGTTAAAATTTCAGAAAGTTTTGAAGGAAAATCAATAACTACAAATTTTTGCACAGAAGGGGGTGCCTCAAGCAAGAAGAAATTGCAAATTCATAACTTAGTTTTATTGACCACTTACTTGTACCAGTTGAATAAACTGACTCCAACCATGATTGTGAATAGTCCAGCTCCTTTTAACCAGGTAAACTCATCATGGAAGTAAAATACTGCAACCTGAACAAGTATTAGAAAAAGAATCAGAAAACAACTGCAAAAATATATGGCAGGAAAATAAACAACAGAGCACAATCAGCATTAACGGGCAAATCAAAAAGAAAATAACATCATGCATGTTAAGACTGATACCAGATGAACTCAAGAAGATTTTGTTGGATAAAATACAGGGGGTCAGAATTCGACTCCCAGTCCAAATACAAGCCAAAAAATAGTGAAAATCAAGTGAGACCTGGAACCAAGCCATGAAACAACCCATCCCAACCCAATCCAATCCAAAACCTGGTAGTTAAAATGAAATCTGATAAACAGTTCCTACTCCTATGTGACCAGCCACTCACTCTCAGACTCAATCTCTTTTACTATTCTTAACCTAAAATAAGCAACTCATTCATAGCCCTCCATTTTGGTAATGTACTGCAGGATACAGTTGGAAGAACCATGGATTATCACCAAGAATATCTTCACTTAAGCTCATTGCATAATGAAATCCTCACTTAACCTCATTGCATAATGAAATCCTACTTAACCTCATTGCATAAAAATATGTTTATCTCATTGCATAAAAATGAAACTGTTGACAAAAAAAAAAAATCCTCACTCTTACTCTAGACTGTAGTGATAAGAATATCCTCAGTTAAGCTCATTGCATAAAAATGTGAATACTCAGACATCAAAATACATTAACATTGAGGTTTGAGGGCTTGAGAAAAAGATTATATGAAACAGTTACTCCATGTCAACAAAAATACTCATTAAAATTATGACACATAATCCTTCTTTTTAACAAGCCCACCTTTTTTTACACATCAAATACGGAGTCATTTAATGGCGAAATAGAGTTTCATGAAGGTCAACTAATAATATATAAAACTTAAACGGGCCCTAGAAGTATATTTCAAAAAGAAGACATGTATCACAAATTTAATGGAGTGATATTTGCTGACATGAAGTAATAATTTCAAATTATTCTTTCTCGGAGGATTGTTCAAAAAATTAAGATGGCAAAAGCTAACCAATGGAAACAACTTACCTGAAGCCCAATCCTGTCCAACTTGAATAGGCTAAAAAGCCTAACACTGAAACCTTATGCAATTCAAACCCCAATAAACTCAAAACTCTAAGCGTGCGTCTGGATGGAAAATTTTAAAATTTTGAAGACATTTGAAATGAAAACATTTTAAAATGCATCATTTCAAAATGCTAGCATTTGTAATTGTTTTTGTTTGGATAAATGGAGATTTAGGTAATTGGAATTTCATGAGATAAAAAAAGAATTTAATTATAAAAGAAGAATAATGATATTAAAAATAGACATACATATAACTATAAAAATATGCAAGACAGGTATCATTATATTTGTAAAATTGTATAGATATTATTAATAATATAAAAATAATACATATATATATATATATTAGACTTAAATAAAATGATATTTTATTTTTTGAATTTTGTATTTTGTAGTAACCATGAGAGCTAAAGTGAGGGTTTGAAGGAATTTAGAAAAACCACTTAAATTTCAAGAGGTAGTTTGAGATGGTCAAATCCCTTCTTAAAATTCCTCCTAAATTTTCTCCCTTGTTTCTTCCAAACAAGTAAATTCATTTTAGACTTCTAAAAACCTTGATTGAAATGAAATCCCTCCCCCAAATATCCCATCAAACACACCCTAGAAACCCAAACTTAATCCATATCCAAAGTTAGGATGTAAAAAATCAAGCCAAAATAAGCCTAGCTTCTCTTGTTAGGCTCAACTTGACTAAATATTACCAAGCTTGAGCACAAACCAAGCTCAGCAGAAGCTAAAGAATTAGTGATTGAATTCAGCTTGAGGTAAGCCATTTTGGCTCAAATTGAACCATGTTCATTTTAGCCATTTTCCCTTACCTTCTAAACACATTGGTATGTGTGTTTGTACCACCAGTGGCTACCAAGATGTATCTTAAAATGATGACTAGCATGAACTAATTCATGAGTACCAAATTAAAAAAAAAAAAAACACACACACACACACACCCCAACAACAACAACAATGACAAGATGAGATAACTTTTTTCAAAAACTTGCAAATAAGAGGGGCAGTATTCAACTTTGGACCCTACTGAGTAACAAACAAAAAGTCAGAATGCCACATGTGAGCCCTAAGTAAAAAGCCAAGATTTTGCAAAACCATTACAATAAAAAATATATATACCATTATGGTGACAGCCTCCTTCACAACTCCAGCTATTGTCACTGTAACTGCACTAGTTACAGAAACAAGGATGTACTCTGTTAAAACCTGCAAGAAAAAGAAAAGCTTGGCTTCTTCAAACCACAAGACTTGTGTTACAGCTGCATGAATAGAAATGTAATGCCTGTAATTTGATCCACAAGGGCTTCCAAAATTCTTTAAAAAGAAACAACCTCACCAACCTTCCAAAGGGTGAGAAAAGACGAAAATATTTAAAAAAGGGAAACTACAAGAACAAAAAGAAAAAGATGCTTCAGCAAAGGTTCCTACCATAAAGAATGCCAGTGTTCCACCAAAAAGCATCAACAAGCAACTTCGAGCAATATGCCATGAATTATTAAAATAATTGTTCACTCCAAATTCATGCCATGGATCCAAGAAGAGAGAAAGAAGAGCTGTCACAACTGCCATCATTGGAGTCACATAGCCCATGAAGATGAGAGGATTTTTCAAACCTGGAGACAATTAAATAGAAATTAGCTTAGAGTAATGATGTAAAAAAACAGAATGAAGAAGAAAAGTAAGACCAGCCCAATTTAACAAAAACAGGTAACTTTTAGCAAAAACACTTGCAACATGTCACTATATATATAAATCAAAAACCTCCTTTTTCATTGATATTAGAAAAGTTTTTTAGAATATCATTATCAAAATGAGAATTAGAACTTCAAGGTTGCCAACTCAGCATCCACTCCAGTAACTATCCCCCTGATATATCTACTCAAGACAAAAAGATCTCTAAAGATAAGTTCCTAACAAAATTAAACCAAACTATTATGCACCATATTATATGCACAAATCAATGGATGTAACCATATCTCACATATATGAGTTATCTGGAGAAAAGAATATAACCTAGGACATAGTGCAGCATGCCTGGGGAACCAAATATTGCAGTAGACAAATTCCTCTCCATATTACTGCTAATAAAAAATTTTTCATGTTTAAGCAAACTGAAAGGTATGTTATTCCTTCTTACACACACAAACTCAGTCATTACTCCAGCAAAAATCAATAGAGTACTAGTCTTATGGCAGTAACAGTGAGAAATGTTGTCTAAATCAACAACGGTGATGATAACATCATGCAAACATACTAATCCGAAAACATAGAAAAAAGTATGTAAATAATGTGGCAACAACAAACTAACAAAAAGGGAAAAATGAATAAACTTATAAAAGGGAGAGAGCAAGACCACCTACCATAGGCTTCTTTCTTTAGACAGTAGCCAATTCCAGACATGAGTACCGTTGAAAAGTCAATTTGGCACCAAATAAAATAATCAAAGTAATTAGTAAAGAGAAAAGAAAAACAATTTGAAAACCAGATCCATAATTGAACTCTAATATATCATGTAAATAACAAATGAATCAAAGCCATACCTGCAAAAGTATTTGAGTCATGCACCAGCGAAATCCAGACATAACAGCAGCAAGCATGACAAAAACAAAACCCCAAAACTCAAATTCTGTCTCCTTTGCAACTGGAAAAAAAAAAAAGAAGGATCACGTTTCATAGGTGTTATCAATATTTGACATTGTAAAAGCTTGAGAAAGGGGGAGAGAGAGAGAGAAACAACGGAAGCCAGCTGTCACAACCAGCTCAAATATTAGACAAACTCATTGTAGAATGCTATTTTAGTCTTTCAGATTGATTTGGATGATTTAGGCTGAATTTAGCATTGGAAAGAGATTGCAACAGTGCGGTTAAAAGTAAGATTGTTAAAATTGATAATTCTTAGAAAAATGACAACAATGTGATGAGGTATTAAATTACCATTGAGGATATAATGAAAAAGAGATTAATAAATTATATATTCATATCATATTTTATTTTACGTTTGAAATTATCAAAAATAATAATTCAATTATATCAAATAAATAATTTTCTTGAAATATACAATCTATTTATTAAATAATATAAAAATACATCAAATTTTCAACATAAAAGTAAAACTAAATAAGTACCAAAAAGATTTTTAAAAATGGGTTTTAAAGCTGATTTCAACATTTATATCATTAATTCGCATTAATTAGATTATCAAGATGTTCTTTGTTCTAAAAGTTTTCTATTACTTTGTAGCTAAATTATGAAATAATTAATTTTTTATTTTTGTAATTTCGTTTATTATAATATAATAATGAATTTTATTTAATTGATTATACGAAAAATTATACATTGCTTTGATTTTGTTGGGAGTAGGAGCACAAGTTTGTGGCAATTTTCACCAGCTATTATACCGATATAGACTTCGTGAAGCAACTCTAACCCAGCTGGGAAGCTTAAGAAAATGTAGTTGTGAATCCAAGGTTTCCTACTATTTTCCTCGGTACCACTCCCTCCATCTCAAATTGAATGTCCATCTTTCTTATATGGGTGTCTCCAAAAAATGTCCATTTTCCCAAAATGGACAGCATTTTCTTCATGTTGCCTTCCACTGAAATACAAACTTTGGATGGGCCTAAGCTTTTATAACACTTAATGGTAAAAGTTATAAAGGAACAAAATACTTCATTCCTAAAACTTTGTTCTGTTTGGAAAGTGGGCATTCAATATGATACAGAGGAAGTAGTTTATATTTCACTTCTGTTACAGATTACATATCATTCCTATATGAATTGCTTTAAGCCTTAGAACAGACGCTGATCACTCCCTTCCAAACTCACACCAGAATAAATAGATAATCCTAAAATTTCAACCCTAACCCTATACTGCTTTCCACAGGTCCATTCAGAGTACATAGTTAGCACCTAGATAGCTTTCTAAATCTTTGGTTTCTCTAGTCATAATTTTTCATCCTTTTGAATCAATTAAATATAAAAATTAATCTCAAAAACCCTGCAAGTGATTGCTGGTTTTCAAAAATTGCCAACCTATTGTGATTTTAACGCAAACCTCCCTTGAAATCTTACATCATCTGTACGTCCACAATAACTCTAGTAAGTTTTATATTCATGTGAATCATGAAATAACAAGAATCAAGGGATAAAAAATAACATGTCCTCAATGTATTATTGTATAATGTTAGGATTTAGTTTCTAGAATGCGTGAAAACTTTAAGAAAGGGAAAAGAGGGGAAACTCCCTAAAGAGCAAAGCCAAAAGATTGAATATCTCTGTCCATAAGTGGAGCATTGCAGCAAGTAAAATCATTGACTACAACTGAGTCCCACATCAAATTGCCTTCAAGATGACTAGGCCATGCACATATTACTCACAATTAGTGTAGCAGTGCAGATATCTACTCACTAATGCGTTTCTCCCACTTCATCCTTCATAATTTGAGTAACCAAAAAAGCATATACAACCATAAAGGTGCTATATACATATATATATAGATATATATATAGAGAGAGAGAGAGAAGGATCCACTTACACTAGTGTAAGTTTTGCACTCTTTTTTTAACCTTGGATCAAAATGGCTAAGATTAAAAATATTATTCTAATCCAAATTACTCGTGGATTTAATTTTGATCCAAGGCTCAAAAAGTGTATAAAACTTACATTGGTGTAAATGCATCCCTACTCATATATGTAAAGAAATTGAACTGCTTTTAACAAACATATGGAATTGACAAGAATCTTATACCTGTTAATAGAATCCCCACAGAGATTACCAAGATAATACCCAAAAGTTTAAGGCTTGGAGACTCCAACCTTCCAAAAAAAATTCAAAATTAATATAAATGTACAAAAGAGAGCTTAAACTACCAAATTACTAATAAACGTAAATTTTTTGTGCATTGAATAAGCACAAAAACTTGAAATTTCAAAGTTATACATGGTTTCAAGCTACTAATAAGCACAAACTACCAAATTACTCAGTCCCTACATCTACAAAACAGAGCTTAGTCCCTACATTAGAAGACCATCTAAACAGTTCAGCCTCATCCAAACATGGACGTGAAAATCAAATTAAAAACTCACCTGAATGCAAAAGCAAATAGGAGAAGAAATATAGGAGCTGCAGATTTACACTGCAACGTATATAGAAAGAATATTTTAGTTAGCAACACAACTAAAGAAAGAAATATCAAAAGGCATATTCAGAGTAGGTGCAATTTGATCTGGATTGGACTAAATACTCATTACAATATAGAGTATAGAAAGGTTAACAAACCATCGTGGCAAAAGTAACAGATATGAAAACCAGGGATGCGTTGCTCAGGTTAACATCCAGTGCCGTTGAAAGAGCCGTAGGTACAACTGTGAAAGGCAAAGTCCATCTGTACATTAGTTGATAGGAAAGTTAAAACACACAGAGGTGGAAAAGCCATAGCAGATGAAATTTTAAAACTCTAAATCTAAGTGCAACCATGCATTTAGGTCTAAGCTAATGATATAATTTTAAATGTATAATTACAGATTTATGTCCATGAACCAGATGCAAGTGCCAAATTCACATTATAAAGAAGCAGAAATTAACATATGTTTGATGAATTTACCTCTGTAGAAGTAATCCCTCCATGACATTGGAATGGAAGGCTGAAATCTACAAGACCAATACCACGTGATCGCCCTTGATAAGACAGCTTGCATTGTGAAGTGGACAGTATTCATCAACAAGGGAGCTGGAAACTTCCCCAAATCATCTCCCAACAAGGTTTTGTTGTACCTACTCAATGCAAAATATAAGAGGAAAAATGAACAAGCTTCAAAACAATATGGTTTTAAATTTAGCTAGCATGCTACTGGATTAATTTAGGATGGACTTACAATGTCAAAAATGTGCTGAAAGTGTACCACACAAGTATAAAGAACAATGTCTTCAACACGTCCACAGTAGAAACACAGCTGTTAGTATTCAGTGTTGATGCTTTTGGATTGCCGTTAGAATTGGCTCCATCAACACCAATATTTGATAATCTTGTGTCCCCAACAGACTCATTTTCAATATCAAAAGGTGCATACTTCCCATTTCTATCTTCCCCATGTATATCTTCCAAGGAACTACCACCATTCAAGTGCATAGTTTGCTCTCGAAACTTACTGTATCTAACCCCTTCTACAAATCCGTTTCCTAACTCACTCTGATTAAGCATAGGCAACTCAAAATCAGATTCTTCTACACTTGAATCAAGATCCTCTGAACGGCATTCCAAATGGATTCTTCCATCTTCATCAACCCAGCGAGAAAAGGAGGGTTCCCTTCGAAGACCTGAACCTTGATTTCTACTCTGAGTATCAGTCCCCGTGCATCTAACTGTTTCTTTATTAAAATTACTCTCTACCATCTCCTTTCTTATTCTAAGTTAAAGTCATCTATGCACACCATAGGAACACAACTCACCAATGCCCAATTAGTACCTTCATTTTCCATCAATTTATGCAACTATTTCATTTTGCTTAGGTTCACAATGCAAAATCGATTATGTGAATAATATTTTGGGCATCAAATGAACTAAGACCCCAGATGTCACCTGTTGCAATCAAATATAACAGCAAAAGTAATAAAATTGAGTATAAACAGCTTCATTTAAAAGCAAAAGGAGAAGAAAATACAAAACAATGAAAGCTTTCAATTTCCATTGCCAACAGCCAGGCATTATTTCTCAAAAAGAAAAATTTATATGCATTCAGTTTTCCCAGTGATAAAACACAGCATCAATTCAACTCATTAGAACAAATAAACCCCCACCACCTCCATCCCCCCCCCCCCCAAAATAAGAGCCTCCCCATCTCTTAGATTGCGCAATATAAATGATAGAAAAAAAAAAAAAAAAAGCTCGAAGAAACAAAATAGAAATTGGAATCAGAAAACCATATAATATAAAATAAAATAATTATAAAAAAAGAAAGCAAGCTGAATCAAACCAATAAGAAGCTCAATGAAATTCAAAAAATGACATTAAAGAAAATAGAAGTTATATCAAAAAAAAAAAAAAAAGGAAAAGACATTGAACTGACCTGGTCAAGTTTTGATGAGATCCAAAGTGGTGAAGAAGAACGAGAAAGAAAGCTTTAAAATATATATATATAAGGAAAACTGAGAGATCTGATGTAGAAATGGATTAATGAATTGGTGAATGTTGGTGACAAGTCACCGTTGGAGGCCTTCGTTCGAGCGTTGTCTGCTATCAGTTGTTGGGTTTTTTTTTTTTTTTTTTTGGTTTGTCTAAAATCAAATCGTAGATTCAAATATACATACATTGCCTGTCCTTTCTTTTCTTTAATCCTTGGTTCTGAATTTTATTATCTTTTTTTTTTTTTTCAAAAAGTAGGTAACCTTATCAATTTTCATTAATTCTAATACAAATAAAATATTATTCGGTGTTTTTTATTATGTTAAATTATATATATTTTAAAAGATAATATATTCTAAATTATTCTTTTTCTTTTTTTGCCAGCATTTATTTTTTTTATCAAAAGATTCAAAATTCTCACTTCATTTTAAAAATAGAAAATAAATATCATAAAATATATATAGACGCATACATGACATACATAAAAAGATAAAAATTATGTTATATGTATAAAAAATTAAAATTATATTAATTTAATAAATTTTTTAAAAAATTTAAAGTCGAAATAAAGATAATAACCATTGCATTCATTAATATATAATAATATGAATTTTCAAAAATCAACTTAAATTGAAATTAAACATTTTTTAAATTAATATATTTTGAATAAAATTTTATTGGTTCAATTTGATTTATCAAATATTAAAAATTAATTTTTAAATTTTGTTATTATTTTTATATTACTTTAAATTTTGATTCAAATATTTTTATATTTTTCATTACAAATTGAACCGAACTAAATTAAAATATAAAATATCGAAATTTAAATTAAACTAAACAAACAAATTAATCCAAACATTATAATTTCAAATTAATATTCAATTTTCTCTATTTTTTTCTATTAACCAAAAGTCTAATGCTTATTTTGATTGCAGTAAAAAAAAAAAAAAAAACTGTCAGCTATTTCTTTATTACAATAAATCATTAAATTAACTTTCATTTAGTATTAGATTATAAATAAAAAGGAAATTAAGAGATTTTTTATTTTTTATTTCGGTTTCAAGAATCAAAAGTTTGGTGTATTAAATTTGGGTGTTTTATTAATAAATTAGTGCTTTATTATCTCTACTCCTTACTCCCTTTTGGTAGGTTGGAAACTTTATTTGATTGAGATTAATCAACAGCTACCCTCTTAATCCAAAGTCTCAACCTCTCTAAATAATGAATTTAATGAATTTTGTAGCTTTAGTTCCTTTATCCTAATTTTAATGAATTTGATATTTATATTGTTATTAAAAATTAATTTAAAGACAATCGATAGCAATGTTAAACTTTTACAATTAAATTCAACCACTTTACTTTTTCTGTTGACAATGTAATAAATAATAATGGTTACTTGAAAGCTTTTAATCATTTGGCATACATTTGTATAAAAAAATATTTTATTTTTCTAAAAAAAATAAAAATATTAATTTTTTTATATAAAATAAGCTATAACCTAAAAAAAAGTCACAAATATTAAAATTTGAATCTAAATATATTTAAGGTAATTTTTTAAAAATGATTATATAAATCCGTTGAGTTTTATAATTCATATTTGATTTTTATGCAATTAAAAAGGTTTTCTTTCTCAACAATGAAATCCCACAACCCACATCATACAGCTGCTACATCCAAAATAGGAACAAAATTATTAAGTAAAGAAAAGGAAAATCCTGAATACAAAGTGAAAATTATTGCATAATAACTAAAAAAAATAACATAGATAAATATACAACAAAAAGATAAGATTCCTATAACCTAACTTCTATACATCATATCATATCGTATGGCTACAAAATTTAAAGAAGCTTAGGTCTGACTATCAGCATGCATCTTATGTACGCACTTCAACAATGGGTTCAGGCAAAATTCAATGAATTGCAAGCCCAGGTAGCTGCCTGCACCTTTTTCTCTAAGTTAAAGGATCAACCAACATTACATTCTTTCAGTTGGAGAAAGGTTTGTTTTCCACCAACAATTTTGGTTATTAGGTGGCTTGCTGTCACTTATTCTTCCACTTGTTGTCCTAGGGTTCGACTGGATCACTTGTGCATCCGATGTGTTGGGAACTTCTGTCAGGAACTGTTCCCAGAAGACGTCATTTTCCTTGCCCGGGATGGAATGATCAGTAGCCGCTGCTGCTTCTACCTGTTTTTGTAAGACCTGACCAGTCTCTGGAGGACTAGCATGCTCTGAGTTTACCCCACTTTCAGAAGATTTTGGCTTAAGATTGACTATGTGGTGAAAAGATGGTATCGGAGGACTGTCAGCCAGCTCAGGAGATGAATTAATATCTGTTGAATAAGGAGTGCATGGATGTGATGTAAGTGAGCAAAGTTCACCATCCATGTCATAGTCTCCAGAAGATGTCTGCATTTCAGTAACAACAATTGGAGAAGGCTCTGCCTGTGATGATATACCAAAATCATACACTCGTTCACCCATGGTTTCTCCAATTCCGTAAAGCAATGTTTCCCAACATTTTATAGATGATTCCAACTCCTCAATCTGTTCCAAATTCAAAATAGGAGCAGAAGATGCTCCCAGTTTTGCATTCTGAGAAGTCAAACTGTGATGTTCTTCTCTGTTAAATTCATCATTGGATTCATTAGAATTCAACAACTTTCTCTTTTTGTTATGAAATTCTGACTCTTGCTTGAGCATAGACAGAAGGTGGGGTTTGTGCATCAGTTGAGCCAAGAAGACCATCACCTGTCTCTGTCGGTCTTCCATATTCTGAAAACGCTCAGACAACAACTTTATTTGAAACTGAAATTCCTGATTCTCTTTCTGATGCCTCGGTAGCTGCAATTGAAGCCGGCACTTTTCGTTACGCAACCTCTTAATTTCTTCTTCAAATTCATTTTTTTCTATCTCAGTTAAAGGTACACTAGACTTCCCTTGGTGATTCAAGGAATGGCTATGAACTGGCTTGCGTCTATGAATATTCTTTAGAAGATGTTTCTGTCCTCTGATAAATTCCTCGTTTGCAAATTCCCATTGATCAGGATCAATCTTCCTGAATCCCTAATCAAACAAAAGGAGCAAGTTTCAACCAAAGCATAAAAAGTCACCATAATACAGGGGAAGCATCAACTTGGAAAACACTACAAAACAGGGTGGTCAGGGGCTGTCAGTGCAATCTTGTTATTCCATCATTTCGATACCATAAAAGTCATATGATGAATTGAAAACAGGCAAAAACTAAAGCATTCATTTTCAGATCAAATAAAAACAGAGGTTTCAACAATGCTTGCAACAAGATATAGTAATATGAAGAAAAACATGATCATGTACTTTAAAATTGTATAGGGAAACACATTTAAAAATGAGAAATGGATTGATGAGCTTCCATATGAATAAGAAATTTGAGCAGATGAAAGAGAATTAATTGGAGATTAAAAAAGGGAAAAAGAAGCCATTTCCCAAGTGAAGAAACATTACATAAGTATTCAGCTGCCGGACAAAACTTGAGAAGTTATCGTGCTTGAAATATCTTGGCAGCAAATCTCTCGAAAAATCTGGTGGATTCAATACAATGAAACTATAACCAGTTTCACTCCAACAAACCAAGGAGTTGGTCATTGGATCATCCACCATCTCATATGTCTTAGTAAGAAAAGGCGGCGGCGCGTTACAGCTTCCCTGTGATCCATCCATTTCATTTAATCTCTTCAAAACCTTGAATCTGTAATCTCAAGAATTTTGTAGCCAAAGCACCATGTCCAAAAACTGAACTTTTTCAGATTTTGATATCCAAAACAGGATCACCCCAAGTGAAAGCTACTTTTAGAAGAACACTGTAGCATAAACCCCAAAACCCCAGAATTTGAAACTGAGAAAGGAAGAAAAGTGAGGGTTCCTTTATCCAGTGTGAAATTGTCAACAGGGTTGGATTATCAGAAACTAGTGGAAAAAAAAAAAGAAAAAAATGAAAATTTTATGGGAGAATAAGCTAGATAAAATATAGAAAAAGAATAAGAAATTGAAGAAACAATCACGTGTACGGAAGTTTCTAACAATTCAAAAGCAAAACTTGGTGATCAAGCAAGAGAAGGAATGGTTTTTCAACCGTACCGATAGAGGAGAGAGTTGAAGGAAAGAAACGTCAAGAAATAGACTTTTTGACTTGGGAACAACCATTTGAGAGAGGGAAGCTACAAGCCTTTATAATGCTCAAAGCGTAAGCTTTTTCGTAGGACCTTTTACTGGGTCGCCCCATCCCTCGTGGGTTTATGTTTTTGGTCGTTTTGAAAATTCTCAAGGGCAGAGCAGACAGGGCAAGGGAAAGATTTCTTTTTGTCATTTTGTTGAATGGTTAAGTTGAATAAGAATAGAAAAGAAGACTTCTTTGACTGCAGCCATTGTTGCCCCCGTGGAGCTCTGACTTTGACCATTGAGAAAAGAATAAATCTAATGTTTCCTAAACCTCCACGTTTACAAAGTTAGAGCTCTAGAATTAACAACATGCAATGTTTCTAATGCTGCTTTTTTCATTTATAAACCAACGGCCTCCCAATTCCTTTGACACACAAATAAGGATCAAGTCTAACCTTTCTTATCATTTTAAAAGGTTAACACTTGAATCTTCTATGGTATTAAAAGGTTCAAAGATAACTTTACTTATTTGCTCTTGATTTATGTCCGTATAGCATTGAATTCTAAAAGTACTTTTGATTAAAAGTTCATTTTCCAATTCTAGTTTAACATTGTGGTTAAGAAATTAAATTTTATAAATCAAACACAAAAAAAATTTTAAAAATATGTTTGCGATTGAAATATACTTATTTTTTGTCTTATAATTTTAAATTTTTATTATTTTTTATATTTTATATATTTTAATACACTAATAATTTGTTTTTATTGTAATATTAAATATTTAAATCATATTTGATATATAAAATTATTGATAAGATAAAATTATTATTATCTTATATTATATTTTATTTGTATTTAAAGAGATAGATAAAAATTATAAAAAAATTAATATTTTTTTATAAAATTATTCAATTCTTTTCACGTGCAAATAATTATTTTAAATTGATAAATTTAAATTTATATATATAATTATATTTTTAAAAATTATATCAATAATTTAAATTATATAAATTTTAAAAAAATAATTTTAATAAATAAATAAATTATTTTATTATGATTCTAATATATATTAAATATAAAATACTTGATATTATTTAATATAATTATGTTTATAATATAATTTTTTATTTTATTATATTATAATTTTATGTACGACCTTAAAATTTTTAATTCACATTTTTCTTCTCATACTTCTAAATACTCTTTTTTTTTTTTTCCGAACTGAAGCTTTTAAAATCTCAAACAGCAATACTAATGTACACCTTAATTGATTAAAAAAAACCAAAAAGAAGTAGTGCCCTAATAAATTCAGGAATCGAAAAGTCTCATCTCTTTATTGTTAGATATTTTAATCTGCAGGGTCCCACCACAAAATATCTCTTACGCATTTTAGATTACATGAACACAAGCCAAGCTTAAAAATCCACAAAATTTGCAGAAAGTGCATAGCCATCCATCTTCACTAACCTTTGCAGTTGATATCTTCGGAAAACTGAAAATGGAAAGCGAAGCTGCAAGACGCAGAATCAGCACCATTTCAGGCCATTTTTCACCCAATGACGATATTTTTTCTGCCACTCACCTTCTCCCCATGGTAAAAGTTTCCATTTTCTCTATTTTTTTCCTGAGAAATAGCAATAAACTCATCATCAGTTTTTAAGCTACTATCATATCTGAGCATGTACCAAAGCGTAAAAGCTTATTTGGCTGAGCTGTTTACTGCTTTGGCTACTCTGAAACTGAATAAAACTTCAGTTTCAATTCTTCAATTACATGGTACTTAGCTGAAACTTGGCTGTCAGGCAATTTTTTCTATCTGCCTTATAGGACAAAAGCACGAAATGTTGACCAGGGAACAAAAATTTAAGCCAAAACTCAACGTGATTGCAATATATATATATATGAACCTTTTATGCCTGTTCTATCATGGGTTTATCTCATAATATGGAAATAATTGTGCCATTTGAGTGTGTAAGTGATCATTTAAAAGTTTAAACCTTTGAAAATTAGGCTTATCAAAATTAATCATCAGTTGTAATTTATAAAGAAGCAACTCAGATCAATTTAGAGCTGTCTTGATTCATATTTACTTGATATTAGAAATGGTACTTCTAAAATGCCTTGGGAATGTTTGTGACAGAAATCGTAATTGTTTGTGAGCTATACTGATTCTCAGATGTGAACTGATGAAGTCTCTATTTGGTGCCTGCTATCGCACCCATATATATAGCTTGTTCATAGTGCATAGAATTCAAAATGGTGAACAAACAAGTACTTACCACGAAAAAACAGAAAGGATTAATGCAAATTGCCCGAAAAACAAAATTGCCAAAGGTTTAGTCTGACATAAGTGACCGTGAGGTATCTAAACTAGGAATCCATCCATCAATCAGTTGGATGGACAATCTACTATGTTCACTAAGTCTAACTGGTGAGGCCAGAGCCCGAATCTATCTGATAGTGAGCAAATTTTGTGTTCCTGTTGAATGGTGATACAAAATCGATTCATTTTTCCGGTACTTTGCATAACAGAACTGCAGTGGGAGTTTGAACTCTGTGATCCGGAGGTGTGATAATAGAATGTATTTTGCACGTCAGGGGTCTGCATATCAAGCTTGTTTCATGAGACAGGTTTCAAAAGATGAGGTGCTTACCTTTCCACTCAAACAGTATTACTTGTTCCTATCATTTACTAGCAACCGATTCAACCATTCTATGTTGCTCTGCCCCAGAGAACTGCTCCTCATTGTGCTGCATGCCCCAAGTCCTCTTGTACTCCAATAGAGAGTTCTAATGATTCTGAAGCACCATTATTTTCTAGACGTACAATGGTGGAGCCAAACTTATCAAATTTGGCAGCAATCCAGCCTCTGGGACTAGATTGGGGATTATCCCTGCCTGACCCTCCTAAGTTTGCCAGACCAAATAAAAGCACAAGTGAAGAGATGCCATTACAATCTAAGAAGAAAACATGCTCCAGATCTAATGGTAAGTAATTTTGGTTTCTGAACAAAATATTCTTGATATATTTGTTTTATATATTTTAGGCTTAGCTCATTTAAAAACAAAAGTAGTGTTGTTGATATGAGTATATAATTCTTACCTGTTAAGCTGTACAGAAAGCTGAAAATTCATTTTCGGTTCAATCTGTAATTTTCAGAAAATAAGTAAATCATCTAGGCTAGATGGATTTCACAACCTGGTAAAATGTTTGAACGCTTACCAAAGAATGCAAGACTTGATCTGAAAAGAAGTGTATGTAGGTGCAAATTGCAGTACCATATTTTACTTTTAATGATTTATAAATTGTTATGAAGAGAAGTCAACAATCACCTTTTCTTACATGGAAAGAGAAACAGCATCATATCCCCACCCCCAACCCCAAGAAAAAAAGAAACAACTAACATTTAAGGGTGACAAAGAATCTGGTTTCATCTTTCTTATAAATTAGATTCTGATTCAGGTTAATTGTTTTTCTTTATATATATATATATATATATATATATATATTTCATCCAGGCATTGAATGGCTCCCTAGGATGGATATTGCAGAATCTGGACCCAATTATGTTATGGTGGTAGAAATTCCTGGGGTCAGCATCAGTGACATTAGAGTGGAGGTTGATGACCGAAAGTAAGGCTAATATGTTATTATTTATGTTCTTACACTGTTCCAAGATCTTTCATTTTATATTTGTCCTAGTCAAAAACCAAAAAATAAAAGAGAAGATCTTGTTGGTGTGGAATTATCCATCTTTGTAATGATCTTGACAAAATTTTCTCTTATCCTTTCTAGAGGATACTTTATTTATCTAAGATTCAGATATACATGTGAAGGACGATTTATTCATTTTATTTTTCACTTTGGGATGTTGGCTTGTCATCTCTTGTCACTAATAAACATAAATTAATCTTCACACTTAATCTGATAAGAATATGTTTTCCTGACAGTTTAACAGTGACTGGTCAGCGCACTAGTCAGTGTTTGAAACTAGCAGCTGGTTGCTCTAATGACTCAATCTCTTCATATCACAAGAGAGAGATATCACAAGGGCCGTACCAGGTTGTGTGGCCACTTCCTACTAATGCAAACAGGGACAGCATCTCAGCTGAGTTTGTGTAAGTCATAAGCATCATGTATCTTGAATTCTTCTTGAGTTTATGCTTCTGCTTTTGGATATATCATCTAATATATATTTCATAAAACTAATAGTAAGATAACTTCCTATGAGTTATGGCATCTTGGCATCTGCTAAAATTCATCTAAAAACATTCTGGCTTTCACTTTCCAAAATTAACCCTTGGATGTGTATGTAAGTGGAAAGTTAAAAAATATCATATAATAATCCGGAAATAAAAAAGAAAAGAAGAAAGGGAGGTTTGTGATGACTTTTAAATCTTTTATACCAGGTAATCTAAAATCCTTATGAATGAAGATAATCAATTTGGTTGTTGTGGTCGGACTCTATTATGGATTTCTGACCACATTATCCATTGGTCCCTCTCTAGTTTTATCCTTTTGCTTCTCTACACTTGGAATTAAATAATTAAATAGAGTATGTTCTTAGTTTGACCAAAATTTTGGCTATTAGCAACTGAAAATGAAAATAAATGGATTAATAGCAATCAAGGGTATAGAACTAGCAGCATGAAGTACACAGAACTAGAAATTTGATCAAGGTACTTGATGTCTCCAATCAAAAAGAAAAAAAAAATAATAATAATCAAACCCTTCCAAACATTAAGAAAATTTGCATTTTATTTTCTTGGCAGATGACTTAATATGCTTGTTTTCTCCATTTTGACAATGTAGTTTTACATTTGAGTAATCTGTAAATGAACAGCTAGAATGTACTGATTAAAGAAGTGTGTTCTAAATATGGATGTAAAGACAACAAAAACCAGTTGGTTTAGATAACTTTCATCTATGAGGGGTTCAAGGTTCAGTCAATGAAATCTTTCAGTTGTCATATTATGTTTCGAAACCCCACGTTGTTGTAGTTGGATATAAGGGTTCTAATAAGCATAAACTCGAGAATGTTAAACTTTGGAATTGTTTCGTTGAATCAGATGCAATTTTTTTAATCTCCTGGTTTAGCGGAATATGCCTCTTTGTTGTAATAAATATGTACTTCAATGCTTTAACGAACCTTTGAAGAGGTTGATGAACTTTTATATTCATATCCAAGCATTTAAAAACTTACAAATACCAGAAGATACTCATGCGGGCGGTTCTATTGCTTCTTTTGATGCAGGGATGGATTTCTACGTGTTGTTATTCCTAAACTTTGAGATCAACTGCTGGTGGAAGCATACATGCACATATACAGGAGCGCCCTGATGAAAACTTTATACCAGCTTATGTATTATGCTGATATAAACCGAGCCAGTACTGATAAATGCCTAGCTACTCTCTGTTTCTATATGATCGATGATCTGTTGCTCTTATTGATATTAATTGTTGATGCGTCTAAGAGCATGAAGTATTTTGTTCTTTAAGGTGTATCCTCTACTGTCCTAATACGAGGATAATGATCAGTATTGATGCAGCACCAATGATCATAGAATAGTATGTAAGAATTTATGAGCTATGATCACCATTTAAATATTCCATGACTGGTATGTTGTTCAGCAGATATGCTATATCATTATTTTATGCAAAGTGTTTATGCATGATGTTAGTCTGTGTTTATATATGCTAGCAATATATTGATTGGTTAAAACTATGCTGAAAGTGACACAAATTCATTCAGTTTATAAACCTATAGAAGTATGATGAAAATGTTCTAGAAAGTTTTTGAAACGTCTAAACTGTTTATGAATGCGAATATAATCATCATCTTGTTCAAAAGTGCACTTGGGTTGAAATTTACTCTCAATTTGCTTCTCCAACCAATCTTTGCTCAAATGTTTCCAAGGAACCCCATCAGTTCCTGGGCCCTCAATTTAGAGATATCCATTAGTTTCTTCCATAACAGCCACAATAAGGCCACACTTTTCAGCCAAGCTTATCCAAGAGTTTTCAACAATCCTTTTGTTTTATCACTCATTTGTTCACCATAAATTCTCATACGATTTACAAGTCCCATAAATCTAGAAGAAAAATATTTTAAGCGTTTCATTTTCCTTCTTTTTCATGGTTACTCTCTTCCAAGATTTTGAAGGTTAACTCTTCTACTAATTTTAGGCTCGGAACTCTTCTTCTAATCATGAAAAGTAGACCTTATAATTCACAAACCGATATTTGTTTATTTCATGTTAAACATATGTAAAATACAATTGTGTCATTGTTCATGCTAAAGTGCCAAACATGAAACATATTTTTTAACTTTTACCAAATCAGTTTTTGCTAAAATTTTTAATTGTGTTACTTTCATATTTTTTTTTTGTATTATTTTTGTATTATATCATTGTGTCATATGATAATTTTATAATTTTATAGAATTATTGTAATGTTTAATTGTGCATTTTTGCTTAATTCTTAAGAAAATGATGAAAATATACTTCTAATTAGTTAAAATTCTCATATATAGGTAAATTTAGCCTTTTGAGGGAAAAGGAAGCAAAATTAGAGAATTTGAAGCAATTTGGATCAATTTGGTAGCAATCTGATCTCCTTGGCCGAACCTAAAGCTAGAAGAGGAATTGAGCTTAGTAAAAAGTCCATGGAAGCTTGTTAAAAAGAAGTAAAGTCATGTTTTAAGTGATCAAAGTGCCCAAGTATTTCTTTGAGCTAAGGGAGTTTATAATGAAAAGAGTTGAAGAAATGGCATTCAAGCTAATGGAAGGAGGCAGCTACTGAGCAGTCTTAATGAGCTGAGTTGGGAGCTGAAAATTGATGAATTATGATTAAGGAATTATTGGCTGAGTTGACATTTGAAAAGACTTTCACTGACTTGGCACACATGCGGGTTTGATGACTACTTTGATAAGCGGGAAAAAATCCAACTACCTAGCTGCTGACTTGGCACTTTGGAAGGTTTCTACTGTTCCATGAAGATTAGCTCGTCTATAAATACGCGAAGAATGGGCGGTTTCCTTTTATCATTTTTCATTTGTAGTTCTCTCTAGGCAGTCCTTTCTTCTCTACAAAGAAGTGGCTGTTTGGCAGGGATTTTCTCTCATTTTCTTGCACATTTTCTTATTATTTCAATTTTCAGCACATTTACATTCCTTTAAGCCTTCTTTACAATTTCAAGCTTGTTCTTTAGTTCAAACACTTTAATTCAACGCAATTTCAATTCAGTTTTTAAATTCTGCTCATTAATTTCCTGTTCTGAATTTCCTTTCGGTTTTCTTGTAGTTTCCTTATGAATTTCTATCTAAAAAATTCTGAGATTTTAAGCACTTAATCTTGCATCTTGGATCCTTGCGTTCACTGTAAATTTGAGAGAAAATCCATGTCAAATTGAGAGAAGTAGTAGCTAGAATTTACGGTTTCCTCTATTCTGCTTCAAGTGCGATTTGCGGCTGTTTGGCTAGATCCAGCTGCGCTTGATGCTTTTTGAAGCAATTTTCTCCTAGTTCTTAGTTTAATCTTCAATCTAGAGGTAGTTTCTTACTCGTGCTCTTTAAATTCCTTGTTTTCTTTTAGATTTTTAAAGAATTATTGTTGTTTGGTTCGGTTTGCTACTTTGCTTGCGGATTCTCTTGTTACGGTTTTACTTTCCTTGAGCTTGTGATCTTTACTTTTAGATAATTTTTGTTCATGATCTCTGACTTTACACCTAGATTACATGCATTTTACTTTCAATTAGCTCAATCCTTTAATTTCATGTAATTGCTTGTTGATGTAATGTTGTTATAAGCTAAATTCTGTTTTCTTGGTCTCGTTGCGATTTTGCAAAGTTCAGTTTCAATCAAGTTCATTGCTCTTCAGTTATAGCTGTTAATTCTAGTTTTCTTGCATGCTATTTCATTGTTGCATTTTTGTAGATTTAAGTCATTTTAACACTTGTTGAATGTTATGTTTTTCATGTTCGGTTTTATCATTGAAATTTCCTTTGTTAAATTCTGTTTTAGTTCAATGCTGTCCAATTTACATTTGTTACTTTCTTGTTAATATTGTAGGACCTCAGTTGTTGATTGTTTCTAATTTTATGCACTTTAGATATAGTTTTGTTAATAGTCGAATGCTTACTTAGTTCATGCATTAGTGTAACTTAATGGCACTTCAATTTTAATTCTATGCATTCCTTAGTCTAGGTTAGTTTTTAGATTACTTCACTTCTTATTCCAAACGAGTTAAATATAGCCGAGATGTTCACTTTTGGTATTTAGACTTAATTCAAACAACTAAATTCTCAAAGGAATCATATTTACTTATTATGTTATTACTTGATATAACTCATACATTTGTGAAAAAGTAAAATCATTGTACTTAAAATTACATGGTTGACACCGACATTAGATCTATGCTTTTTTTCCTATGATTCCTTTCGTTTAAGTAGAGAAACTTGTAATCAGAGAAAGTTTGGATGTAATTAGAGATGTGATCAAATCTAGTGAATCGATATAGTAAAAAGCTCAAACTTAAAATTTATTTTTCAAAACTTAGTTTGAATTTGATCAAATTCTAATTTTTATGCTTGATTTTACTTGAGATAAAAATTGAATTACTGAAATTCATTCAACTAGATTCATTTATCGAATAAAAAAATGAGTTTGATTTTCATACTTAATTATTTATATTCGAATTTAAACTTGAATTTTAATTCGAATTTATATATATATATATATGTGTAAAATAATATTTTTTGTTTAAAATAATAAAACATAAATTAAAACATTAAAACTCAATTAAACCTACAAATTACTTAGACTGAATATTAAGATACTTAAATTCAATTTACTTAATAAGTTAAACTGTTCGAATTTGAGCTTAGTTCGATAATGATCAAATTAAATTTAAATTTTATTCAAATTGAATTCAAATAAATTATGAATATTAATATATGATTTACACCTAACATAATATTTGCAAGGAGAAATAAGGCAACAAAGTGAAAAGAAAGAGTTAACAAGTGAAATTTTAACGAGAAGCTTACTTTTATAATTAACTGTTGGATGAATGTTCATCAATGATTAAAAAATTTTAAAATTTCTTTAATTTTACGTTAATGTAATCGAATCCTTCCTACACTAAATAAATGTAGTTTTGTTTTCGTACGAGTAACTTACAAGTTTTATTCAGACTCCCACCAGTTATCACGTCATCAATGAATTAGGAGGAAGCTTATTATTTGCAAAACTCTGCATTACATTACAAATTAACAAGAAATTGAGAAAAAAATGCGTGCACCAAATCCCATATTATTATTATTATTATTTATGAAAACAGAATCTGTGGTTAGGTTCCCACATCAATTGACTTTGAAGCCTAACGATATTGTAGTCAAGTTGCTTTCTGTTATTTTGTTTCTTTATATCTCTACCCTTGTTGTTGATACATCTAAAGGAGGAAAGTAATTATTGTATGTATTATATCACATTGGTGTCCTTTGACTCACAATAAACAGTGTGAGTCCAAGTAATGCATGTATTATATGTATAATGTAATTGTAATGTATTATTATTTTTTAAATAATGTCATGAATGATTTTTACATTTTAGTAAAATGTTTAATATTATATTTAAATTTAAAAAATTTTTAATGTGATATATGAATTATGAAGATATTAATTAATGTACAACTTGGTGGGTTATTTATCCGTCACATGTAATTATTTGTAGCTAATCACGTTTGAAATAAGTACTACATTAATTAACATGCTGTAATAAAATATTTAATATGATACTTGAATTTTAAAAATCTTAATGTAGTACTTAAATTATAAATTTATTAATTAGTGTAATATTTGAAAAATTATTTGTATGCTACATGTTATCATTTGGAGTCTGTTATATTGATATAAGTACTACATTAATTAACAGATTCATAATTAACGTACCATATTAAAGATTTTTAAAATTTAAATATCACATTAAATATTTAACTATAGTTTAAAAACCATTCATGATATTAACATTTTTTTTAGTACTTAAGTTGTCATATATTAATTTTGATTATTAAAATTAAGAATGTAATAATCTTTCAATAGACTACATGATTATTAACAACATGTTATTATTATTATTTATCATATATTTTAGATATAAAAAATGTAGGATAAAATTTTAAAAAAAGTATTTGAGTTATTTTACTTTTTTAAATAAGTTCATATATTTTTATTTGTATTTAAATAAACTTTCATATTTTTATTTGAATCCAAATAAACCTGTATTTCAAATGAAAGTATAATTTATGTTAGAGGTTTATTTAGATACAAATTGAAAATTTAAGTATTTATTTATATATAAGTTAAAATTTAGAGGTTTATTTAATACGAATAACTTATTTAAATGTAATAAAAGTATAAAAGTTTATTTAAATAAAATTATAAATTCAAAAATTTTTTATTATTTCAACCTAAAATGTATCATACGATTGAGTTTTTGGATATAATAAATTATATATATTTAAATTTAAAATATTTGAATCAGAATTGAATCAAAATACTTATAAATCCGTTTCAACTTTTAAATTGAATCGAATTATCATAATTGAGATTGATTTTGTTCCTCAATTTATATTTTAAAGAGAATTCAAATTTGTTAATATTATTTTTGAGTTATACTTAAATAAAGAAAGGAAAATTATTTTATTTTACAGAACAAAAAAGTAAAAACGCAATTCAGCTCAACTATTTTGTTTTTTCATTTACAACTCAAAAGTAGAAACAAACCAAATGCATTTAAATATTGCCCAAACCAATATGGTGAAAACCAATTGCCTTAAATCAACCACTTACATTCATAAATATATATATATATATATATATATATTTGTATGGGATATATGTTGTTAGTAATTTGAATGGAAGGTGAAGACTAGTGGTTGAGAATTAAGGGGTAAAGCATCATGTAGGTGAAATATATATGTATTTTAAGATTTAATTATATAAAATATTTTATTTTTAAATATAATAACATTTTCGAGCTATAAGCAGGCCAGACTCATGTTTAAAAATCTTATAAAGCCCCGTCCAACCCATGCTTAGACACACCTCTAAATTCACTACCACTTGATTTCTTTTTATGTAATTATTATATTTAGCTACAACTAAGGCCATTTATATTTTAGAGTTTATAATAATTCTTAAGTGAAAACTATGATAAAATATCGTGAACTAGATAAGCTTCAAATTGATAATCATAAAATATTAAGGATATACTCCACTTTTTTTTCATGGATATACTCGACTTTTTCCCACAACACAAAACCATTGTAAACAAATTATAAAGAAAAAAAATACGTGAAATTTGAGATTAATTCAATTAGTTCATATAATTATTTTTAAAAAAATAATATTTAATAAATTTAAGATTCAAATTTTAATATCTTGATTTTTTTAAATTTTTATGGTTTCTTTTGTTTTAAAAAATAAAACCATCTAAAAACATTTCAAATTATTTTTTAATTTCTTGAATACTAAAGTTTCTAAGGATAGTAAAAGTTAGATAATTTTTAATTTCTTGAATAATAAAATTTCTAATTAAGGATAGAGAAGTTGATAATTTAGATGTTTCGAATTTAGATCTTAGAATAGAGGATTTTGATGGAGTAGGAAAAGATTATTTCTTGTTGTATAATCTAAAATTATATGTCAAAAAATTTTCAAAAGTTAATTCAATTAATTAATGTAATCACTATCAATGGATAATATTTAATAAATTTAAAATTCAAATCCTAATATCTATAATTAGACTTGTTCAAAGGTCAGACTATCCGTCCAAGTTTGAAAGTCTATCCGAGTTTTGGAAGACTTGGACAAAAATTTAAAATTTGTTCAACGGGCTTTGGCACAATTTTTTAAATCTGAGTTTGATCAAATCTGAATTCACATATATATAAATTTTTTATTTTTATATATATGAATTATATATAAATTAATTTATGTATATATAAATTAAAAATATATTTTATTAAACTTAATTTTTATTTTTATATAATTTTTATCTTAATTTATATATATATATATGTGAATTGAATATAATCTTATTGTACTTAATTTAATCATTTTTTATTTTTTATTATATAAATTAAATTTAATAAGTGGATGAGTTTTTTTTTTTAATTTGAATTGAATTTAAAAAAATTTTGAGACTTAAAATTTAAGATCAAATCAGATCTAAATAAATATATAAATTATTAATATTAAACATAAATTTGATCTAAATTCAATTCAAATTTAATCCAATCAATTTATGATTACCACTACCTATAATCCATTCCATTATCTCAAGATTGTAACTTCCTATTTAAAAAAAAATTCATATATCGAATAAGTTAAAAATGATGTTCCTATAAGAGAAAAGTGGACCACCAATTGTTTATTTATAATTTATTTGTTGAATCAGTATAAGTGATTGTGGTGAACCCAATGCAAAGAATTATGGAGCAAATTGTCGAGGAGGTCAACATCCAGCAAAGCTAGTGGTTAAGGAAGTGCTAAGGACCTTGTCAAAGCCGATTTATCTACTCAATGCAACGACTCTATCACAATCAGTCTTTGGCCAATGGCGGACACGGAGACATGGACTGCAGCCATTGGTGCTTGGTTGGTGTTCCTGTACTTGGAGTCTACTCCTATATATCCAGCTCTCATTCAAAGCCCAAAGATTCAAATCCAAATTTTAATTCATTAAAATGATTTGTAATTGACAATAATAACAACAATAAGAAGATATATTGCAATTCTAATGATTGAATGTTGAATAATTAGAATAATGCGGGTCTCCAATTCCATAACCAATCTTCAAGGCATGCAACAAGTGGTTTTCAAATGGAGTGAGCTGTAAACATGATTTTACCACAAAAAAAATTATATATTTTAATGTTATTAATGAAAGCTCCACTAGCAACTCTTTATATTTGTTAAAGCGTCTACACCGTTGGATTATTACTCTATGTTCTGCTCCCGTCCCAAAATCTTTCTCCCTCTTTGATTTTCACACATATTAAGATAAAAAGTTTTTTTTTTTAATAGATTATAAATTTAATTTTTTTATAATATTTTTATACAATATTTTTATTGTCAAAAATATAAAAAATTAAAAAATATTCAAAATATAAATAATAAGATATTGTTTGTGCAAAGTTGAAAAAAATACTTTATTTTAGGACATCCCAAAAGAGAAATATATATATATATATATATATACAAAATAAGACAATGGAGAATTAAAAAAATAAATTGGGATATTAGAATAAAAATTAAGATTCCAACTCTATAAAATTAAACTTTACTCTATATTGTTTACAAATTCGTCCTTATTGATTTTATTATCAAAAATATAATATCATTTTAGACGAAAAAGCAAAACAAATAAAAACTAGCTAGTATTTGCATTGAAATCCTATTATTTCATTTTATTGTCTTTTATGCAAATTATTTTAGAGATGATGGACAATTAAAAGCTATTACTTGATAAGAAAGATGAAAATAGGTGAGAATGGAAAATTTATTAATATAATGGTAAAATTTATAATTATTTTCTTGTTTTATAACTTAATCTTTGAATTGATAAAATTTTCATTCTCACCTCTTTTCATTTTTCCTACCAAACAAAGTCTATAGTAACAAGAATTGCATGTACTTTGAAATAATTAAAAATATATACATTAGATTAAAGTAGTCCCTTACAAATTTTGTTTGTAATTTTAAGCAAAATCCTATTTGACTTTAATTTTGATTTGAAGAGTGATTTTGGAAGTTAATTTTAGATGTGAGGTTAGTTATGATAATAATGTAAGAGTAAAAGGGCTAAAAAGATTTTTCACATATTAAAGCCATCTCAACAATCATTTAAAGTTATTTTTAAAATTAAAACATAATTAAAAATAAGTGCTTTGTGTTATCTATATTTTATACTCTACTTTTTTTTTTGGGATGTATTAGAGATAAATCTAATAACTTAAAATATGATACGTGATACGATACGAAAATGATATAAAAAAATTATAAAGATGACACGATTTAAAATTTTAGCAAAAATCATATATGAGTTCAACAAAACCAAAAAAATATATTTCACATTTTCGTATTAATATGAATTGTGATACATAATATTCATGTAAAATGTAACACGAATACACGAATAGTCAGTATCTTATATAATATGAATATACGAATTGTCAAATCTAAATGGAGATGAGATAACATTTGATCAATGAAAATGCTTAATTGAATGACACGTGTTCTTAATTTTGAAATTTTGATTGGATTAAGTTAAATGAGTTATAAGACATAGATTATATGATTTGTAATTAAGTCGTTCATTGATACTATTGACAAATGTTATTTTTTAAAAAAAAGTTATATGAATCTAATTATTCATAAATTTAATAATTCGTGAATTTAACCAAATTCATGGTATTAATAAATCTAACTAATTGTAAATGAATTGACCTCATGTTTAGTGTGATTTAAATTTAATATTTTGAAACTAGATTCATATTATCACTACGAAGCATATCACTTATTATACTACAATTAACCAATCGAATTTTAGAGTTATACAGGGTTTACCAAAATATTATTTGTAATCGACTCTTATAAGTGGTTGGTCCTCACATAATTCTTGATTTATTAGACAATTACAGTATTATAGTAAAAAGAATTGTAGTTGAAATGCTTCCCACTATGGAGTAAAATAAATAACCATGAATCAAACCTAATTTGCTTGAATTAGCTATTCATAATTTATCAATTCATGAATTTCTGATATACATGAATCTAATTAATTGTGCGTAATCATACTTAGTTTTTAGTGTCATTTAAGTTTAACATATATATCGAAAAGTATAAATATTCATGAACCAATTCAAATTGTTATATTTTGGTTTTTTTTTTTCATGTTTGAATATGTTATAAAAGTATAAATTTTTTGTTTGTATTATTAAAAATTAACTTTCAATTTTTTTTTTTTTATGAATCAATTGAATTTCAATTGAATTAATTTGATAATTTATTTACTTAAAATATTATTTTGTAAATATCTATTTTATATTAAATAAAATTATGATCCAAATGAAGTCCAATAAAATTTTCTAGTTATGTATTATAACAATACACCATTATATTTTCCCAAAACAAAAACGCACTAGTTATATACTTAGGGTTAAATTTATTTTCTAACAATTATTTTATTCAAATAAATATATATTTTTAACTTTATATTTTTATGATCATTTCAATTTTTAGGTATAATGAGAACAAGAAATGCAATTTCTTTTTTTTTTCTTTTAAAGAAAATATTGATGGATTGACCACAAGTTGTGTTAAAGACATCTAATAACACAACAATGCAGATATTGATGATACTTAAAATTGCTCCACAAACCAAGCATACCACTATTCTCCTCTCAGTCATCGGTATATATGAGATGACCACAAGATTTGGGAAGCCAATATTGCCTTAACATGTAACCAATTTTTTTTTTTTCTATTTTCAAATTTGTAGAGAATATGCTTAATTTGTTAACCCAATTGATATTTACTAACTCATTAAAATTGTGATTTTCAAATAATTGTTAGATATTTATAATAGAATTTTCAATAGTTAAAACATATTGTCAAGAATATATATATATATATATATATATATGAAAGAGTGATCGACTTATATCAGTATAAATTTTTTTAATTTTACATTTTTTAATCAATAATTTCAATAAATCCAAATGATATGATTAAACTATTTTTTTTTGTTTTTTACTTATTTCTCTCATCTCTTAAATATATTGAAATTAATAATTAAAAAAATGTAAACTTTTCTTGATATAACTTAATACCTCCCATATCTTCAAACAAGATGAATGTATTGCAATGTTTCAATTAAAATATGAATTTATTAGCTTTCTTACATATAGCTAATAAGACACGAGACCACTCTTAACTTTAAATTGATCTTATTTTTAAATAAAAAAATCTTTAAATATGTTTTTCAAATTAAATTTGCTTATGATTTTTGTTTATTCTCAAACCAACTATATGTTATAAATATTATTTATTGATCTTAAATGCAAGTCCAATTGATAGTGTTATAACATATAAGTCATTGAACTTGATAGCTAAACACAAAGGAATTGTCATCAATATTTTTTATTAAGTGTGATTGATCACATAATGAAATCTATTATATTTTAAAAAGATCTTAAGTTTGACTTAGAATTTTTAAAAAAGAAGATTAGTCTATGAACTAAGTAGGATTTGAGAATATAATTACGTGTAAAGAAAATTATAGCATCCCTACAAGACTACAACGTCTAATGCCAGAAATTGATGTTAGAGATGTGGAGATTAACTGCAAACAGAAAACCTAACAAAGAAACAACTCACAAGGATATGAATAATGGCAGAATAGGATTATTGGATTAAAAGTGATAAAAGTTCACCACCAAAACTAGAAACTAAGGGATACAAAAAATATCACCTTAAGAATTCTAATCAAGGATACAGAACAATAAAGTTAACCACTCTAGAAAATCCACCTAAGAGATACAGAACTTGAAAAAACAATCAAGAAGATTGCCTAAGGATAAATAAAACTCTATTATGCTTTTTACCAAAGAATAATAGAAAATATATAGGCTATGAACATCCCTCTAAGCATGAAAACTTTCAGATTGTATTGCTAGAATCACACCTAAAATCATGAGATTTACATGTGAACATAATCTACCAATTTACTCTTGAATCTGACCACAATCCCATTCATATTCATGATCTTATTTTTTAGCTAGTGTGAATGCAATCTCCTGATTCCAACCCATCTTATTTATGTGTGGATTTGGACTAAGAATAGGCCTATTTATTTTTGGATAAGTTTGTCTTAGTCTCAACTCAAGTTGTATGATGTGCAAACACTCCGGTGTAAATCTTCTCTGATTGAAAAAAATTTATCCTCAAGTCTAAACTAGTATTCTTGCCATGGTAGAGTGATAAATTAGCAACATTGAAGGTGAAAGATACTTCATAAATGTCAGAAAGCTCTATCTTGTAGGCATTCTCCTCAATATATTGAAAGACTCTAAATGGACCATCTGCTTTAGGTTGTAATTTATGAAACTTTTATGAAGGAAATATTTTTTCCCGTAAGTTAATTCACACCAAATCATGTTTTTTGAACTTTACATGTTTTTGATGCATGATTATTATCCTTTTATATTTCTCATTTTTCAAGAATAATTTCAAAAGGGCTGCAACCAATGGGCAAAATGACTCTTGGGATATGCAATATTGAATGTCCCTCATTGGTGGTAGACTAGCTGATAACTCTTCTTGAACAACATCTTGAAATTCTACCAATAATGGTTATGTCACTACAAGGCTTTTCACTATCTTTATTTTTCTCAATCAACACCAAAGTATACATAGTACAACCCATCTTAATTTTTTTCTGTAATTGGCCTTGATAAACAAACTGTTTCTTTCCCTTTTGATTGGTTTTGACATCATCTTAGGCTTGGTAGGGCCTAAGATGATTTTGCATCCATCCTTCACAAATGTATAAGTGTTACGGTAACCATCATAAATAACCCTTTTGTCATAATGCAAAGTCTTTCAAACAGTAAATGGCAAGCATCTATTGGAGCTACATCATACCACACTTCATTCTTATATTGCTTTTCTATAGAAAAAGGAACCAAACACCTCTTGCTAACCTTGATTTCATTTTTTTTTTTTGTAACTAAGACAGCTTATAGAGTTGGGGGTAATCCACTACTTTGAGGCTTAATTTTTACACCATAAAGGTAGAAACAACGTTTTTCAAAACTTTCACTATCAATTATAAGATCACATACATTCTCATAGGTAGTTCACCAAGTGTGGAACACGTTTTTACACAACCAATCTTTTTTCTTAGCAGGTATGATACTCAAGCTGCATTGTATGACTAAGGATTCTCCACAATCACCATAGGTCACCTTTTCTTCCTCTTCAAGGTTTTGATCTTTTTCAACCAGTTCCTTTTATTTTGCTTCAAGTATTCCTCTACTAGAGTCATAATTTTCCTGTTTGGGCATTCTGAGGCAATGTGTCCAAGCCCTTGACATTTAAAACATATTTTAGTTTGTTCACTAGACTGAGACTTGCCTTCTCGAGACCCAAATCTCAAGTGGCTACCACGAGCCTTCTTTTGTTATCTTTTTACCTTAAAGTTAAGCTTGCATACATCGTTGAAAGTCTAATAGGATTGTAATGGCACCACATTAGCTATCTCAATCTTCAATCTTCTAAGATATCGGGTAATAGTCTGCTCCTTCTGTTCCACCAATTCACACTTTAACATGAGGTGATCAAACTTAACTGTATACTCCTCTACTAAGAGATTTTTTTGCTTCAAGTTATAAAGCCTAAGAAAGACATCTTGTCGAAAGTTAATTGAGAGATACTTTCTCTTCAACTTTCTTTTCATCTTTTCCCAAGTTAAAATTTTTTTTTACCTTCTCTTTCCCTTTGCTTCTTTAGATTTCCCACCAAAAAGATGCATGCTTTCTAAGTTTGATGGCCACTAGCTTCACCTTACGATATTCAAGGGCATCATGGTAGTCAAATATGCGTTCTACCATGTGTAGCTAATCTAAGAATTCTTCAGGTTACATTTTCTCTTCGAACTCAAGAATTTTTATCTTTAGATTGAATATGCTAGGTTGAAGTTAGTTTATGAGTAGATAGTCTCTAACTTACCGTAGGTAAGATAAGGTACTATCATCAGAATCACTATTATTTCCATGGAAATGGATTGGTTTCTCTTTCATCTTTTTTTTTCTTCTTCGTTGCCTCCTTATCTCCTCTTTCTCTTGCAGTCGATGTTATAATTGAAGGATCTGTTATTGTATTTCTTCTATAAGGGCATCCTTTGGGTCAACATTGATAGTTACTGTAATGTTGGTGTTAGCTTCAACCTCTTTTGTTGGTGCTTGACGATGATGACCTGTCATAGCTCTGATATCAATTTGATGTCGAAAATTGATATTTGAGATGTGGAGATTAACTGCAAATAGAAAAACTAACAAAGAAATAACTTATAAGAATTTGAATAATGACAGAATAGGATTATTGGATTAAAAGTGATAAAAGTTTACCACTAAGACTAGAAACTAAGGGATACGAAAACACCACCCTAAGAATTCTAATCAAGGATACAGAACAGTAAAGTTAACCACTCTAGAAAATCCAACTAAGGATACAGAACTTGAAAAAATAATCAAGAAGATTGCCTAAGGATAAATAAAACTCTATTATGCTTTTTACCAAAGAATAATAGAAAATATATAGGCTAGGAACATCCTTCTAAGCATGAAAACTTTCATATTGCATTTCTAGAATCACGCTTAAAATCATGAGATTTGCATGTGAACATAATCTGCTCATTTACTCTTGAATTTGACCACAATCTCTTTCATATTCATGATCTTCTTTTCAGCTAATGTGAATGCAATCTTTCGATTCTAACTCACCTTATTTATGCGTGAATTTGGACCAAGAATAGGCTTATCTTATTTTTGGATAAGTTTGTCTTAGTCTCAACCCAAGTTATATGATGTGCAGACATTTCGGTGTCAACGTCTATTCAAAGGACAATACCAACTAGCTTTTATATTATCCATTAAGTTTTAAAAAACTTTATTAAAGATAATATAAAAATAATTTATGTATTAAAAATTATTCTTAAATGATTCCAATATTTTTATAAAAATTTAAAAATATTCTCTCACTTAAAAAAATTCAAAAACAATCATTTTTATTCAAGAGGCTCCATCATCATATTAAAAAAAAATTTACAAATTTCAATTTTAATTGAAATATTTGATATTGAAAAGTCTTCTTAAATTACTCTAATATTTTGATAGAAATTTAAGAATATTTTTTATCTAAAAATTTACATAGAATAAACTATTGTAACTTTCTAATAATTGCATCATAAAAAAATTAAAATTTTATTTTAAAATTAAAAAATTGATATATTAACTTTTTTCTTATTTTAAAGAAAAATTAATATTTAAAATTTTTCTTTAATTTTTTAAAAATAATTTTATTTGAAACAAAAGTTGATATTTTAACTTTTTTTCTTAACATTAGATATAACTCATCTTAAGAAAAAAAATGATATTTCAACATTTTTAAAATAATTTTATTTTAAATATATTTTTATAAAAAGATATTTTATTTTTCAAGAAGACTTTAAAATATTTTTAACGCATCAATTAAAATCCATAAAAATGAATAGCTACAAAATTAACCCTAGGAAAATAAAGAAATAATTTAAATACTAAAATTGTCACTAGTAAACGACTCAAGTCAACAGCCTGGGTGTAGGTCTAAAGTAAATTGACGGCTCAAAAATGACTCGGCTTTACGGCTTGAAAGCCAATTAGTAGGTTAGATGGCAATCGGGTTGGGTCGTTTCACGATTTTACTTGTGGATTTGCTAATAATAATCCTTAAAACCACGTCGTTTTATTTGCTATATAAATATAAAATCTTGAACTTGAATTTCTTTCATTGTTCAGATTTCATCCTCTCTCTACCTTCTCTCTAACCTGTTCTCTCTATAAAATCCTAAAATTTTAAACACCAAGAACAATGGTGGCATCAAACACATGAAACCCAGATTTCGATTGTGTTCTGTCGCTGTCATCACCACACGCTATTACCGACCAGTGTCTCTGTTAGAAAAAAATTCTAAAAAATCCTAAAAGATTCCCTTTTTTCATGTCCACATTTCTACCAAACCAAAATTCTCAAAAAAATTTCTAAACTTGAATAGATTTAAAGTTAAACTTGAAATCCAAATACAAAAAAATGATCTTTTTTTTTTATTGAGTAAAACCCTTGTAATATTCACTACCTTTCTCCTCTTTCTTTCATTATTGTAAACCTTAAATCCTTAAAAAAAAACCTCATAACTAAACAACTTCGAAATCCAATAGTCTTCAATATAAAAAACTTTTTTGTTTTATTACTTTTTCTCATAATTTTTTTTTTATATTGCTTGAAACTACTGATGATTAATAGTGATTATGGTTTATTGGTGGAGGTGATAAAGACAATGTTAGCAATGGTGGATTACTGTTGATGTGAGAGGTAGAGGTTATGGTTCAGAGATGGCTGTGAGGATTGATTGGTGAAAGAATCGAGATTCAGCCTGTCTCAAGTTAAAGGGCGATTATAAGGGTTATGGATGTTGCGGTCAATAATGGTGATGGCAGTAGTTATATTTTTTGGTTGGTGATGGGTGGCTATGATAATTCTGGTGGTGTTCGGGCTTATGCAGTGAAGAAACTTTGGTTTTTCTTGTTATTCTTTTTATCCCTCTTTTAAATTTTTTATTATTGTTTGTTCTTTATAGCCAATAATTAAATTTCAAAAAGATTTTTAAATTCCAAATGCTTGTGCCAAGCTCTAATGTTAGAGTAATCCTGAAAGGGCAAAAAACTAGAAAAGAGTGATTAGATCCAATGGTAAGAAATGTTTCTTACGTTTGTACTCTGACACACAAGTTAGAGATCTAGATGAAAGAGGTTGAAAGGAGAGAAAAGTAAGGGATCAAGACAAGATGGAACTTGGGATGATAATGCTTGGATGCTTATATTTATAAATGAGAACCATGGAGCCAATGAAGGACAATAATGACATGGTCGAACTAATGTGACACTGAGCATATTAGGTTTACACAAATGTTTGAAATGCCCTTTGCTGTCTACCAGGAGCCCCTAATAAAGAAAAAGACCCTATACCCTTTGGACAATTAAATATCCCTAACATTCTATACTTCACCAAGTAGTTTGAGTGTTAGACTGTTGGGTGTGCAATTAGTTCATTTCGTACAAGTTAACTAGCTTAAAGGAGACTACATGGAATTTGATCTCTTATATCCAAGGTTGGCATAGAGATCAGCATCAAGAAACAATTTGCCTTTTACTACGATCCGAGGTGCTGTGGTGTGGGCCAACCTAGTGTGAGTCTGATTTTACTCGTGTGCTTTGGTTTGAGTGTATAGTTGATTTGAAAGTTGTCGAAGTGTCATTTATTTAGGATGATTCAAGATTAGGATGGTAGTTTGTCTAGTCGATGTGGGACTTAAAATTTTTTTTAGAAGTTTGAATTTGAATCTTTTTTTTTATGAATTCTGGTGATGAATCGATCATTGATTCACCAGGCTTGTTTAACTTTCAGAGTCATCTGGTCTAGTTATCTAATCGGATCGAGTGGTTGAGGTCACATTAAATAAGGGGAGAGATAGTTTGGGCAATAAAATTCAGAGTAAGAAAGGTAAAAAGACATCTTCCAATGGGGCTTTGACATGTGACACAATTTAGGCCATCGATCTAATTTGAGGCGTGGCTATATAAAGGGCTATTAGGGTTTTCATTTTCCACCTTTTTGCGTTCTTGCTTTTTATTTGATCTAAATTTTTTAACCTCAAAAACCTTCTTTTCGACTTTATTGTTATCTTTTTTTTTTATCTATTTTCACCATTTTTCTTGGTATATTCTATTTTCATCATGTTTTCTAGTTTTAGTTCTCGGAAGAGTAAAAGTTTTAGGGTAGTGCCTAATGAGGGTCAGCTTGGGTAAGATGATAATGACCTAGTCTCACCAATCATTGGAGGTTAAGACTATCACAAGAGTGCTTATTGGCTTAACCCCATGTCTAATGAAGGAAAACAACAAAACGATGAGAATGTTTAGGTAAGAGAAGAGTGAATTTTAAGTACGAAAGAGCTATGTGCTTAAATAAATTTTAATTTAGAGAATTCACCTCATTTCCTATCTTTTAGGTTAGTCTGTCTTCCACAGCCGACCTTTTTTCATCTCGGTTATTTTTTTTTTTGGGATCCAATTTCATCAACTTTTTTTTTCTTTTTTCTTACCCATAAATGCTCTAGTTGTCTTTTCTATTCCTTCTCGATCAATTTTTGTTGATGTCACCTCTTCTTTTGAGGGGTTTTCCCCTCCCTCTGTTCCCTTGAGATTGTGGTGCTTTTAGCCAGTACTCTAGTTTAGAATCTTACTCTTGTTCAGGAGTTTAAATTTTCTAGCAGTGAAGACTTTGACGATGAGAAGGGTTTCAAAGAAGAATAAAAGAAAGATGATACTTTCGTTGGAAAAAATGACGGTAAAAAAATGAGTCTCTCAGAATAAATGAGTTGGTCAAGGTTCCTATGTATACTTTTTATGACCTTGGTACGATCTCCAAGGCCATGATAAGAGAACTAAAAGGCAAGGCCAATCTTAAAGATTGCCCTAATATATGTTTAGTTCATCACGTCCGTGTTTTGGTAATGAACTTTTATTTTCCCAATGAAGGGATAGCATATTAATGCAAAACTCCTTAGATCAAGTCATCGATAGACGAAAGCCTCATCGACTCTAGGTATACTAGGATTTATTTGTAGATGGTCTGAGGTTTCCACTTCACTCTTTATTTGTTTTAATTTTTAATTTTTTTAATTTAAAACTCACTCAGCTCACCCTTAACTTAATATGGTACATAGTATGTTTTATTATTCTTTGTCAACACTTAGATATACTTCCCAATCTCTCTTTATTCAATAAAAATTTTCTATTAAAAACCACCTCAGTGATAGGAGGTGGTACTACATTATAGCTTGGCCTAATAAAAAATTGTTTACTAATTGCTCGAACTTTATAAAAAATTAAAAGTTGCTCTTTCTCTGCCTTCAAAAATAAAAAAAATAAAGATAATAAGACCGAGGTTGAGGTCAGGGTCAAGGCTTAAAAGATAATAAATAAGTCTAATAATTTTATAGATGTGCTTGTTGTTATTTTTGTCCTAGGCCTCTTAGATTGGGACAAAATAATAGAGTACACTCATAGGAAAGAACTTATCATTGATGCTTACAAGTTGACCTCTCTCAAAGTAATAAACAAGATGAAGTACTGGGTATGTGTAAAGTAACCTTGCAGGATCTTTATTTTATCTTTTCTTTATCTAACTATTAGCTCAGTTTTACAAATATATCTACCAACAAGAATTTCAACTTCTCCCTCTTTTAATATGAGCCTAGGCCCAAAAAGGCCCAAAGTAAGAAAATTAAGCTTAATGCCCCATTTTAAGTGAGAAATAAAGTCATTAATCCAACAATGGGTAAGCTATTAGGCTCTTCAGCTTATCATTCTCATGCCACTAAAAAATACAAAAGCACTGCACATTGAGAGCTTTCCTATACAACTTTCATTCATACGAAAAAGCCAAAGACTGAGGCCTTCTCCTCTACCTTGGAAAATCTCAATCCAAGATGCTAAGGTCTAGTTCAGAGATGTCTGTACGAGCTTGGAGTACACTCTAGCTAATAATCCAATTGAGAACTCTGATGTGGCCAGGAGGTTTTACAAGGTTTCAATTCATTTCAGTGGTCAGTATTGTTTAACATTAGCTCAACTTTTTCATTACTTTATTTTTTATTTTGCTAAGTTTGAGTTTATCCTATGTAGTCTATCAAAAACTCTCACCTCAGCCTATTGAAAACACTAGCTAAGCCTTCCACCACGCCTATCTAGCTATGGCCCACCTATTCAAGGTCGATAAAGACATGATCGTCCTAATTGAGAAGCACCAGAAGAGCTCGGATGTCATGGGTAATGTAAGGTCTACCCTTAGTGCATCTTAGAAAAAAAGAGGTTAAGTATAGGAAAAATATCAATGAGTTGACAACTAAGTTAGAAAGCGTCCACATCGAGAAGGCCTTAGCAAAGTCCATAAGGGAATAGGTTGAGTTAAAACTTGATGATGCTCAAGCTGAGATAGCTAGGCTGAGGTCCAAACTTGAGGCTGGAGAGAAAGAGAAAGAAAAGCTAAAAAAGAAAGCTGTTAAAAAGTTCAAAACCTCATGTGAATTCTTTAAGCTTCGGGTGGACTTTTCCAAGGAAAATGTGCTTGGTGCTTTTAAGTTGGCAAAAGATAAGGTATAATTCAAATTTACCAACTTCAACCTTGATCTCTCTAATATTGACATGAACAATATCAAATCGAGGCCTCTTTCAAATAAGTCTAACGACGAAGAAGGAGAGGGAGAGAATGAAAATGATGCACTGGACATCAAGCTTAAAGTTGCTTTGGGCATCAAGATTGAGGAAGTGCTGCTAAGGAGGGACAAATTGATGTCTATACTATTATTACTAGGGATATTAATGTTGCTACCAATGTTGTTGATGTTTAGGTTTTTTTTTAATTTTTTTTAATTTTTGTTTAAGTGTGAGGTCAGGTTTTTGTTATAACCTCAAGAAAAATCACTTTATACAACTTTTGTCATTGATAATTTTTTATATTGACCTAACCATTAACGAGAAGTTTATAATATTTCATTTCAAGTTTTAGTTTAGCTTTTTTTAGTTTAAAATTTTCAAGTTTGAGCTTTTATAGTGGTTTATAAGATGACCTCGTGACTTAAATTCTATGGAATTAGCTCAGACAAATAGAATAACTCAACTAATAGTTGATTTGATTAAAATAATCCAAAAGTTTCTGCTTAGTTCGAGTGAGCTTAAAATTCACCTAAGTCTTAGGTCAGATTTTATGAGGTCGAATTAGGTCTTAGTCCAAGGATTAAGACAAACATTATGATGTTTTGACCTGAAGTTTTAGGTCAAACATATTAGGTCAAAAACATTATTTTTGGATTGGGCAATAAACATGATCATAATAACTTTATTGACTTTTAGATTACAAGTATGAGCTTGATTAATTTCTTGCTATTGATAATATACATTCAAATTGTTCACATTTCATGTCCTTGACAATGAATTATCGTTCATATCCTATAATCTATAAATCGCATCATGTATAACTCTTTAACAACATAAGATCTTTCTTTGGTCAAAACTAGTTTGCTAACTAGGTCATCAATTCTTGAGGCTTCAACTTTCCTAAGCACCATGTTGTCTTTTCTTAATATTTTTACATTGGACCCTTTTATTGTAATAGTTAGGTACCCTCTACTGGTAAGCTGCTATTCGTGTTAGGGCCATACCTCTCTGTTCTTCAACTAAATCTAGGTCAGCTTTTAGGGCCTTTTCATTTTCTTCCTTTGATCCTAGTTCAACTCTCAAGTTAGGGAAACTGATCTCGATAGGCACCACTTTTCAAATGCTAAGTAGAAGAGGGTTTCTTTTGTGGGAACCATGGTGGTTTTCCTCAAGGCCTATAGTATCCCAGAAAGCTCATCGACCCACTTTTTCTTCAATTCATCCAATCTCTTTTTCAGAACCTCCAATATTGCCTTATTCGTAGCTTTCCCTTGCCTGTGAGACTAAAAGTGGGTAGTTGACGTGAATCACAAATTGATGTGTAGGTTTGAACACCATTATTTAAATGTCAAAATTTTGAATTGTTTGCCATTAATCATTACTATAGACTAAGGTAAGTCAAACTTGCAGACTATGTTCTTTCATACAAAATTTCAACTTCGGCCTTCGTTGTAATGGCTAGGGCCTTAACTTCAAGCCACTTTATAAAGTAGTTTACTACTACTAGGACAAATCTCTTTTGTCCTGCAGTAAGGGTGAATGGTTCGAGGACATCCATTCTCCACTGCATAAAGGGCCAATGACTAATAATGGGGATGAGCTCAGTTGATGGAATATATTGAATGTGCGCGAACCTCTGGCATTTGTCACACCTTTTCACCAAGAGATTGCATCTCTTTTAATGATAGGCTAGTAATAGCCCTATATGAGTACTTTGTAAGCAAATAGCCGAGGTCTGAGGTGATTTTAATATATTATTTTATGAATTTCCCTTAAGACATAATTTACTTCTTTGTCATCTACACATCTTAGATAAAGTAAGCTAAAAGATTTTTTGTATAGTTTTTCATTAATCATTGTGTACCAAAAAGTCTTTCTCATTAATGCTTTGGTATAGACCTTATCCTTAGATAGCTTTCCCATAGTTATATATGTCTTGATTATGGTCATTTAAGTTTTTTTTTCCTCGATCTATCCTACGAGGTTTTTCTTGGTGCTTTTTTGCATTAATTCTTCCACTAAAACTTGGCCTAAACTCTTTGTAATTATTCTTGAGGCTAGTTTAAACAAGGAGTCTACTAGCAAATTCTTAGACCTCGATATTTTTTTACTTCAATCTTTTGGAAATCGACGATGAGAGCCAGTGTGTTATCCAAATATCTCTGAATTCCTTTTTTTTGGGCTCTGAACTCACCATTTATCTGACTAATCACTAATTCAGAATCGCTATACATAGTTATATGTTGAACATTTAGCTCGATTGTTAATCTTAATTTAGCTATCAGTTTTATATTTGCCACATTGTTAGATACCTTGAATCTAAACTTCAAGGCATACTAATATTGTAGGCCATCTAAGCTTATCAAAATAAGGCCAACTTTGCATTGTGACTTATGGTGGATCCATCAACAAAAAAATTTCACATTTATTGTAGTTTTCTTATTCTTTTTGGGTTGTTTATCATGATAAGCCGACATGAGCTTTATGATGAAGTCTATCAATAACTAGGACTTTAAGGCTTATCTATGGACTATATGCATGTCTAATTCACTATGTTTTACTACCCGTTTAATTAATCTTCTTAACAATTCTAGCTTTTGCAAGACTTGCCTTAATAGTTGGTCAGTTAATACGTGGACTATGTGAGCGTAGATATATGACCTAAGTTTTCCAGCCTATATTACAATTACATAGGCTAATTTTTCTATCTTGTTGTAGTTTATCTCTAATCCCGTTAGTGCTTTACTTACCAAATAGACCATCATTTGCCTTTTTTTTTCTTTACGAACTAAGACAGAGCTGATAGCCTAGTATGTGGTGGTTAGATATAAGTACAAAGTCTTACAGAACTTAGTTTGTAAAAGATGGATGGAGAGGATATAAACTCTTTGAGTTCATCAAATGCTTTTTAACATTGACGGGTCCACCTGAAATTAGAGATGTTTTTAAAAATTTTTAAAAATAGCAAACATCATTCTGTCGACCTAAACATAAACCTATTCAAAGCAACTATTCTTCTAATTAGCCTCTGCACTTCTTTCATTAAGGTCGATGCTTTCATGTCTAAGATTGCTTGAACCTTCTTTGGGTTTACCTTTATCTCTTTTTTATTGATCATATAGCTGATAAATTTACCTGATGTGACTCTAAAGATACACTTGTTTAGGTTAAGCTTTATGTTGTATTTTCTTAAAGTGTCAAAAGTCTATTCAAGGTCTTTTAAGTACTCGATCAGGCTTTTTCTTTTGACTATCATGTCATCCACATATACTTTCATATTACAATCGATTTAATTTCTGAAGACCTTGTTAAGCAGTCTTTTGATAAGTCACCTTTAGGTTTTTCAAGCCAAAGGGCATCACTTTATAGCAGTAAAGACCTTTTTCGATGATAAAAGCTTTTTTTTCTCATCTTTCTTCAATATTTTAATTTGGTTATAGCCAGAATAGGCATCTATAAAGTTGAAGAGGTCATGTTCAGCATTGTCATCCACTAGCTGATCTATATCGGTGAGAGAAAAACCATCTTTTAGGCATACTTTATTGTGTCAGTAAAGTTAACACACATCTTTCATTTTTCATTATACTTTTTGACCATGACTATATTGACTATCCATTCAAATAGTAAACCTCTCTAATGAAGCCTGCCTATAATAATTTGTTGACCTCTTCCTTAATAACCTTTTTATTTTTTCGAGGTAAAGGTCATCTTCTTTTGCCAAACTAGTTTCATGTTTAGGTTGTATGCAATCTGTGGACCACACTACCTTCATATCCATTTTAGGCATGTCAGATGGAGTCCATGCAAACAGTTTGGAGTTATTCTCAAAAGTTGAATTAACTATTCTTTATGTTCAAGTTTAGTCCCGATTTGCATGTATTTTTCAAAGATATTTTTCCAAAATAATATAAACATAAAGTTTTTGGCCAACTCAGGTAAGTTTTCATATGAGTCAGGTCTTTGGTCAATTATTTCTTTATGTTCAATCAGGTTAAGACCGTTTCCTATGAAAACAGATCCCAATGTAATGGTTAGTATGTTATTGATAAGTAATTAGAATATATGGCTGAACATAATGTATTTCTCATTTTAATTTTTGTTTTGACTAGTGTGTTAGCTCGGTCCAAATGACATGTAAATATTTATGCCAGCTTAAGAGCTTAGTCACTTTTAAGATCAATTCAAAAGTTTAAAAAATGAAACAAAAAATGTATTTTCTATTAAAGCTTAAAAACGCTCTTTTACAATCGACTTACGTTGAGGTCTTACTTTATGTTTTTGTTTCTGATTTCTATTGCTTAGTTTTTTTTAATATCTTGATCTCGTTGAACTCCAATCAATTTTAGATTCCTTATTCATATATTGTGATGTAACGCTATTGTGCCATAGATTTGTTTCCCCTCACCTCTCTAACCCCCTAAAATTTGAGAATAATTTTAATGCAGAACTAAGCCTATGAGCCGATAAATATTGCTAGTCAGCTATATTATATTGTAGGTAGATGGGACGTTACTACCATGAATTTTCTATGACCTAGGTGATTGTCCTCAGTTCTTTCCCTAAATAGATTGGTACTTTGATAGTCACTTTCATCAATACTTGTTCGTTTTCAAATCCTACCAGGGTCGTAATGATATGTTGTAACTGGTTATCTTTAATTCCCATCTTTTTCATGGTGACATGGTACATGACATCAATCGAACTTTGTTATTGAATAGGATCCTCTTGACCACGTAATTATACACTACAATTGTGATCACTATAGCATTATCATAGAGGTATTGATTCTTTTTAAATCTTTCGAATTAAGAAGATCGATTCATATTTTTAGTCATTTTCTTTCTTTACTGAAATGCCAATAGCTATGATCATACTTGGGTTAGACTTTTTTTGGCCGAGGTTGAGCTCACTTTAGCAATTACATTAATCACTCTAGCAATTAGCCTATTATTGTCAGCTTGGCCCTATTTCTATCTTTGCTCATCTCCTCAAACTTTTCATTTCCCATTTTCCTCTAACCTATTTTTTTTAATCCTTTGTAGGTTCTCTTTGATTCATCTATTGTCTGATCTATTCTATCCTCATCTTTGTTAGTCCACAAACCTCTTTAATTGACCTTTTTTAATCAGAGCTTCAATCTCATTTTTGAAGTTAACACAGTCTTTAGTGTTGTGAACTATATTTTTATAAAAGGTATACCTTTTGGTCAAATCCCTCATCATATTCTGCCTTAGTGGCTTCGACCATCTAAGCTTTGAATTCTTCTCAATTTGCATCAAAATTCTATTTTAGGAAGTATTCAGTATGGTATAGTTTTTTTTTTCGTTGAGGCCCATTACCTTATGTCGTATCCCTTTTAGGGGAGGATTGTAGAAATCCTTGCTTTTTTTACGATTGAGGATAGGGACTAGGCTTCTCTTACCTTGGTAATTTCTTATTATAGCTTTAACATTTATGAATTTTTCAGCTACAAGTAGGATGTCGACCAAAGTTTTAGATGGTTCTAATGATAAGGTTAGCTTTAGATGGCACTTTCTGTTATTGAGTTCACTTGTTAGAGTGGCTAGAACGATTGTTTGTTCTAGGTCTTTTACTTGTAAGGCTTTCACTTTAAAACAGATGACATAGTTCTTTAATGATTCATTATGACCTTGGTGAATTGACATCAGGCTTAGCATTATCTTTTTCATTCTTCTACTACTCATGAATCAAGATAGAAAATAGTGGTTGAGCTTTTGAAACATTGTAATTAACCTTGATTTTAGATTATTATACCAAGATTAAGCTATGCCCTTGAGGGTAATAGTAAAGCCTTTACACATTAGAGTTTTGTCTATAGCCAGCATCATAATGTCAGTTTTATAAAATTTTAGATGATTGAAGAGGTTAGAAATACCATCATAAGTTTTTAAAGTCGGTATTTTGAAACCTTTTGGGGGTATAACTTTGTCAAACTCTTTGGTGAAAGGTGAGATCTCCAAAAATTTGAGCTCATCCTTGAAAGCTATTATTTTTATCTTTAACTCTTACTCCACGGCTTGCATTTAAGCTTCTAAGTCTTTGTTCAGCTAGGGTTCTGGGTTGGTTTGTTTTGATTTTTGAGTTATGGCATATGTTAAGTTATAACTAGGGTAGTGGTGATTTAAAATATCAGGCTCTTTTTCTCTAGAGGCCTATGAGGCTTCCACACTTTCATAATTTGGTTGCCTTTCACAGCTTGATGGTCAAGGGTAACTAAGTTGGGTACCTTTGAGGTATATCATGGGGTTATAACCTATAACATTTGTTTATGATCCTGTATCTGCTCAGTTAGAGCTTGAAATTGCTCCATGGTTGAACCAGGCTGTTATGGGGTAGCTTGGTCTGAATGCTGGTTATTGTGCATTTTCATTCTATTTAGGATAGCCATTTTTCCTTTCTCAAAAGCTTTTTTTCTATGTGGCATTATCTTGTGCTCGGCTAATGAATAGAAAGCCTTCCCTACCTAACATGTCAAATGTTTGTACCGAGTTCTAATATGAAGGTATTCCTAAAGGATAAAAAAACTAGAAAAAGAGTGATTAGATGCAAAAGTAGGAAATATTCCCTACATTTGTACTCTAACACATAAGTTAGAGATCTAGTTGAAAGAGGTCAAAAAGAGAAAAAAGTAAGGGATAAAAACAAGATGAAACTTGGGATGATAATGCCTGGATGCCTATATTTATAGATAAGAGCCAGAAAGCCAATGGGAGATAATATTGACATGGCCGAGCTGATGTGGCATTAAGTGTGTCATGTCAGATCGACACAAATGTTTGAAATGTCTTTGACTATCTACCAAAAACCTTTAGTAAAAAAAGATCTTTATACCCTTTGGACCACTAAATACCCCTAACAACAAGGAAATCTCATTTCTAAAGTTTCTATTTTAATCCATATATGAATCACATTCAAATTTTTGAAAAAAAATCTTACCTCTTTTAGACTTTCCAATAGGTCGAATTGAGCCGAGTCTAGCATGATATTTAAGCATTTTAAGCAAGTCAAAGCCTGGCCCGACCTGATTTTTTTAGGTCTCATTTTTTGCCTAAGCCAATTCTTAAATGTAATAATAAAATCCAAACCTGTTTAAAATACTAGTATTTAAAATTAGAAAAATGAATTTTTTATCATTTTTTGTAAATTATTAATTTAACTAATTTAATTAATTTTAATTGAATTTATGAGTCATTTGGATTTGAGTCCAATTTAATTTTGTTGAATGCAATTTAAAATTGGATCATTATTTTGTATAAAGAAGAAATAGGCTTTATCTTATTATAAGTAATAAAGCAAATTGGCCTTGTCCATTATAAAAATAAAGCAAGTGGGCCTTGTCATATTATTATAAAATTATATATTTTTAAATTTTCAGGCTAAGTTAGGTAAGGTTGACTTCGGCCCGAGCCTTAAATGGTGAAACCTAAGCTCGACCCTATTTTTTAATTCAACTTCATTTGTTAATCCAAGCCCATTTAATGGGTTTAATATTCATATCTAAGTCTTTTAAAATTTTAAACGGACTTTGGGGTTCGAGCGAGCCATTTGACCTATGAACATGTTTAGCCTCTTTTATTGTTTTTGATTTTTTTGTTATTTTTCAAAAATAAAAATAAAAATAAATAAATAAATACAAAAAATGAATAAAGTAAATAAAAAAGAAAAGAAAATCAACCAAACACTTAATTTGGGTTTAAAATCCATACCAAGTTCAATTAGTCGATTAATGGATAAAATCCAAAAGTGATTCCAAGACTTAAACATATTTCAAAAGATCTCAGTTACCTCACTTTGAGTATTTTTTGTGAAACAAAAATTATATAAAGACATTCATATTCATTACATTCCGGCTCCATTTGCCCAAAGAAGAGGCTTAAAAGGATTTAACGGCTCTTTTAAACAGAGGTAAACAACTTTAACAATTTAGAAACTTATGAATAGGATTGAATTGAAGTCTAAAAATGAAATGATCGCAACTGAATTGTAGTCTAAAACCAAACAACTTGAATTGAATTAAAGTCTAAAAATAAAATGGCATAAACTAAACCAAAATTTGAAATAAAATGATATGAACTAAATCGAAGTCTAAAAATGAAATGAGTAGGACTGAGTTTAAGTCTAAAAATGAAATGACTTGAATTGAGTCAAAATGTAAAAAAAAAAAGACTTGAACTGAGTTAAAGCCCAAAATAAAATGACTTGAATTAAACCAAAGTTTGAAAAAAAAATGACCTAGACAGAGCCAAACTCTAAAAATGAAACTACTGGAGTTGAGTAGAAGTCTGAAAATAAAATGACTTGGCTTAAACCGAAGTCTAAAAATGAAATGACTTGGCTTGAACCGAAGTCTGAAAATGAAATGACTTAGACTGAGCTAAAGTCTAAAATTGAATTGATTGGACTAAGCTGAAGTTTAAAAATGAAATGACTTGAATTAAACCGAAGTCTAAAAATAAAATCAAAGATATTAAAACTAATACCCGAAAGTTTTATAGATTATACTCAAAGGTCTTATAGATCTTGCTTTTCTTTTGAAATATACTCTCTAAAAATGGGCAAACAACTTTTGGAAAATTTAAAACATATTTTCTTCAAAATGTTTCCCTTATCTTAAGGTTAAAATCTTATCTCTAAAAAATTCTTCTCAATCGAGTATTAAAGTATCGTATTTGTAAATTTTTCTCAACCAAGGATTAAAAACATATCGTTTGAAAATTTTCCTCATTCAAGGATCAAAATTTCATTCTTGAAGAACTTTCCCCAATCAAGGATTTACAGGTTCAAAATTTCTTTTTTAGAAAAATTCTTAGCCTTTTGTTAATTTCAATTTCAAAATCCAATGTCAAAACTTTGTGTTTGCAATGAATGCCATGATTGTAATGCTATGAATACAATGCCATGAATACAAGTGGTAAAAAGGTTTTCAAGACTCCTTTTCCCCTTTTCTTCCTTTTTCTTTTCCAACTTTTAATCCTTTTCCTCTACTTCTAACTAATTATAACTTTAGAATTAGTTATCTTCACAAGTCTTATCAATTGCTTTAAGAACCAAAATGTCTCTTTGTCACCTTTGTCAATTTCATCATTTAATCAACAAATTTGAACTTTCTCCAGAATGTTTTTTTTTTTTCATTTAAAGGCCTTAAGGATTAACATTTTTTTAAGTTTCTTTCATCATACTCTTTTTGTTTTCATTTTTCCCATGCCACTTTTGACTTTCTTTTCGAAATAATGAAATGATCTTTTATGTACTTTATCATTTATTTTTTATTATTTCAATTTCAATGACAAATGCAATTTATTTACATATTTTTTTTAATTCAGTACAAGAAAGCAAAAAGGGTGAAGAATAAGGTAAATTGAGGAAAAAAGATATTCAATAGAAGAACAAGTCTAGTAAAGAACAAATAGGCAGATGAATAATTTTAAAACATATAACTAGAATAAGTGTTTAGATGGTATAACAATATCCAAATAATAAATACTTAGACAATATTTAGCACTAATCTAGAATTATTTCTTAAAACTCATTTTATCAACACTTTAGATCTTTTTGAGCTGTTGCCCCTATCATATGAGATTCTTAAATGATATTGTCTTTCTTGTTTTTAGGCTGTCTTTTCGTGTTTTTAGCCCAAATATCTTTTTTAACATAAATGGCCCTTTCAAATTTTTAATTTAATTATTTTTTCTCCTCTTTTTTCATTTTTTTCATCTATTTTTCATTTTTTCATCTTTTTTGTCCTTATTTTTTCCTTTATTTACTATATATATTCCCATCAAACTCCAAATCAATCCCAAAATATAAAGATCATAATCTCATTGTCTTTCGATTATTCCGCAAACATGCCTTAGTTCAATATATTATATTATTCAATTCAAGCATTCATATATGATTAAAATGGACTTTTAAGGTACGTACTGTAGGTTATGGAGAAAGGTTATGAAAAAAAAAAGTATAGACTAGTCCAAAATATGTGATCGAAAGGTTATATATAAAAGGATTATTTCTTATCATTTGAAGTACCTTGGCATTTTGCTCAATTCCTCATCATTTTTTTTCATTTTTTTCTTTTTTCATCCTCACTTTCATCTTTAAATTTTTCTTTTTCATTTTTTCATCCTTCTTTTACAAAAACAACTCACACACAATAGGGCTTTCTTTGCCTCTGTTTATCATTTGTGACTTTTATCTTTTCTTTTCGTGAATAAGTTTTTTTCCAAAATTGACTCTAATGTTAAGGGTGATGCCTGATGAGTTTTTTTATTTTTTTTAAAATCATAATAGGTTAAAAAAGGGTAGCAAGTGGATAATTTTACTTTTTATGCAAAAGGTAAAAAAATATATGGTTATTTCTCATCTTAAATGTGAATATTTTCTTTAAAGAACATTTATGGAATGAAAGCAAGCTTGTGGATTAATCACTATAAATAACCACATGCTTATAAAACATATCCACTTTCGCACTTTAATAGATGGCGATTGCATGATAGCTTTAACTCCTTTTTATAAATTTGTCTTTATTTTTACTTATATAGTCTCAACAGATTAGGGAATGAAATCATCAATCTCATCAATATCAATGAAGTTTTCAAAATTGAATTGTGAATTATTGTCATGATTATCTGAATATTCATTATGTGAAATATGAGTATGAGTGAAATATGAAAGGATATTTAAAAGCAAGGATAAAAAGAAGAATATGTAGTGAAAAGCACTTGCCATTTTATTGAATTGATAGATAAATAAAAGGTCAACATCTAAAAAACCTCTCTAGTGTTCATTACTTCTGTAAAACTTTTAAGGTGACAAGCAACTTCAACTTTATCATAAAAATCTTCTTAGAATTATGTCCCTTATAGTTAGGCAAAGATTTTCAATAACACTTGGCCTTCTTTTATTCTTAAAATTTAACAGATTAACCTTGATGAGATTTTGTACCTTATTCTTCAGAGCAACATAATTTTTTGTAGAGTGACTTACGATCTCATAATGATAGCCATATTGGGTATCAACATCATATCACTTTGCATAAGGCAATTTCATTAGCTCCATATATACAGGAGCTAGTAAATGATTATTCACAAGTTGTGAGAATAGATCTGTATATGTAATTGAGATGTGGTCAAAAAAGGCTTTCTTTTATTGTTTTATGGTTCTTTTAAATTACTTATTTAGTTGTTGGGCCTTAAAATTGGTCTTGCAAAAGGGTGTGATGATAGGGCAAGGTATATAAGTGAATGTTTAGGGTTGAGACATTGGTTGAAAAACTAATACTAGTACAAGCTGATAGAGATAATGGGTTAATGCTACATAGGCTTGGTACATTGGGTGATGATAAGATGAGGCAAAACTTACAAACTGTTACTCCCTAAAGCTCACAGTCTGAGCTCACTTTCTTTCTTTTTAGGTGTTCTATTTTTCTTTGCACTGGTAGCCTTTCCTCTATCTAGCCTGCCATTCTTAATGGCTTTTTCAATAATCCCATATAAGATCATAATGTTAGAAAGTTCTTAGTGGCATTTCCAATCATTCCCTCGTAGTAAGTAGATTTTAGAGTGCTAACAAAAAAGACACTGGTCTCTTTTTATGTAAGAGGCGGTTAGACTTGAGCAATCCATGTCTTTCTATCTCTATGCATATTTCTTGAAGCTTTTAGTTACCTTTTTCTCCAAACTTTTCATAGATAAGCGGTTTAGGACAAGGCCTATGTTATACCAATACTGAGTAATGAAAGCTCTTAACAATTTTTTTCGTGAGGTGATGCGGGTCCTATCCAGCTGAACATATCATTTACCAGTAAAGCTTGTGAAATTATCTTGAAACATACGAGTCAATCAATTGTCATCATGTATATGGGTAATCATTTTTCAGTAATACATTATAACATGAGTCATTGACATTTTGTTCCATTATATTTTTAAAATTTTGGGACCTTGAACTTGGCTAAAACTACTACATTTGGTACAAAGCACAATTTATATGCATCCATATACCTAGGGGTGTAATTGAGCTGAGTTGAGTCGATACAGTAAGAAACTTAAGCTTGAGCTCAACTTCAAATTCACTGCTTACAACTTAGATTGAGCTTGATCGAGTTTTAATTTTCAAGTTCGAGCTCGACTCGAAATTCACTACTTGAAACTCATATCAAGCTTGATTAAGTTTTAATTTTTAAGTTTAAGCTCGACTCAAGATAAAAATCAAATTATTCAAGCTCGCACAATTAAGCTTATTTAATAAAAATGAGCTTGAATATATGTTTGAACTCAAATTCGAGGTCGAATTGATATATATATATATATAAGGGTAAAATAATAATTTTTTTATTTTAATAAAAAAATTATATTAAAATTTAAAAGCTTGATTAGACTCGTGAGCTACTCGAGCTGGATATTAAGATGCTCAAATTTGGCTTGCTTGATAAATCGTGCTACTTGAGCTTAAGCTTAACTCGATAATGACCTAGTTGAATTTGAGTTTTATTCGAACTGAATACGAGTTGCTTGTAAGCATTAATGTACAATTTATACCCCTACATAGAAGTCCAATCTTTGAATAACTTAAAACCTTTCTTCCAACAAATTCATATTTTGCTAAGAGCTTGAATCTTTGATTGGCTCAAATGCTTTTATCTTTAATTTCTCTTTTTCCTTAAGGTTATCTAGGTCAAGAATAGAAATTGGATATGACGTCTTTCTCCAAAGACAAGATTAATATAACTCTAGAAATCTTTTGCTAAAAGCTTGAATCTTTGATTACTTTAGATGCATTTATCTTTAATTTCTCTTTTTCCTTAAGGTTATCTAGGTTAGGAATGAAAACTGGATCTGATGACTTTTCTTTAAAGACAATATTAATATAACTCTAAAAATGACCTTATGCAACTATAAAAGATGTTTCGGGATATAGATATGCCTTGGAGAAAAAAAATTAAGCCTGTGCCCTTTAAGAAGTTTGGCTTTAGTAGGGACTGAACCCAAAAGGACCTAAAGGATCAATTACATCTTGAGATGGATGCTCTTGCAAATTAGGAACTTTTTCCATAGTTTTCCCTTTGCCTATGTTTTGAGCATATACATTATTTTTGTTAGTTTTCCCTTCTGTTTCTTCTTAAGCTTTTTCCATCATTTCAAAATGACTAGCATGTCTTTGCTCCATAATCTTTGATTAGTTTTAAGTATTGTACATATGGTAAATAGGTGGGATTAGAGTTTTCGATGATTGAGCTATCCTTAAACTATGAGTACCACAATTATGATGATATATTACTATATGTTTAAGCAAAAAAATCTACAAAATTATCCCAACTTGTTGGCAAATTTTCTTTATATACTTGAATAAATGCATACATTGATGTTTCCCACTGAACAAATTAATGATGAATGCACGCATTAATGTTTGACCTATAACAATTTAATGATGCATGAATGAATGAAGGAATGCATGTATTAATGTTTGACATATAATAATTTAATAATGCATGAATGAATGAAAGAATGCATATATTAATGTTTGACATATAATAATTTAATGATACATAAGAGAATGAATAACCACTAAGTTTTTCCAAACTTATCATAGGATTGATACAAATGAAACTAGAAAAGTCCACTCATATGTCGTAACTAGCCATTACCTTATTCCTTCAAAATTGACTTTTTGAGATGCACTGTTATATGCACAACAACCTTTTCTTTCTTATTTGATGTGGGATTAATGCACCATGCCTATTTTTTTTGAATGCTTGACATGATACTCTTTCCCATCCAGTCTCATAATGCCATTATCATGATTGCCACCTTACCTACTCCCTTTTAGAGTACTTTTTACGGTCAAACTTTACCACTGTACCTTACCCTGGTGTCTTGTTAAGTGGTTATACTAGCCCACCTTGTTTACCCCTATTAGAGTGCTTGGCGTAGAGTTAGATGAGTCAAAGGTTAGCTCTGATATCATTTGTTATGTGACCATTACCTTTTTTCTACAAAGCCATCTTATTAGGGTGTGCAATGCCAATACTTATATGCCCAATGACTTTCCCTTTCCTATCTGATACATGATTAATGCACCATTTTTGCTTTTTTTGATCGCTTGGTATGACATTCTCCTTCACCTAGTTTTGTGACATCTTTGTCATAATTGCCAACCTACCTACTGTCTTTTAAAGTGCTGGATATGGTTAGACTTTGCCATTGTGTCTTACCCTGACATCATATTAAGTGACCAGACTGACCCATCCTACCTACCCCTATTGGAGTTCTTAGCATAAAGTTGAATGAGTTAAGAGTTGGCTTTGATATTATTTGTCATATGGTCATTAGCTTCTCTCTACAAAATGACTTATTAGGGTGTATAGTGCCAACGCTTATATGCCCAATGACTTTTTCTTTCCTATCCAATAAGTGATTAATACACTATACATACAATGTTCATTAGGAATGACTAAATCAAATATGAAATATTTTTGACTATTTGATAAAATAATCTTTTTCAAGATATTTGGATGTTTATGGAGAGTTATCTAAATATAAAACATTAATTAAGAATTTATGAAGGAATAGGTGAGAATAGGGACAAAGAAGAGTGCGATTCTTTCAGGTTACCCAAGTCTTCATAATGAGAAACATAAAATTCTTAGACTTTCATGGATGGGCAATGTGAATACAAAATTGCAAAGAAGCTTTTGAAATCTATTGCTATTCTTAGACAAGTCATTCATAAATGAATAGAAGCATGCTTGATTAACATTCAGTGTATATATTTTTATTATGAAGTCTTTATGAATTCAAATTATACTTTGTAAGACTTGTTTATGTGAAATCAATATCTATTATTGGTTATATGTTAGTAATCTTATGCTTAATGGGAGTTCTAAGATAATTGATTTATTGCATCTTAGAATAATTGATTTTGCACAATGAAAAAAAATAGTAATATTCAAACACATTAAAAATAAAATTTGATTATGAATATAGTGACCTTTTGGTTTTATTTTTATGCAAATGATTGTCATTGTTTCATTTATGATATTGTGGCAAAATAAGAAATGTGCAATGCTAGGCATTAATTAATGCATATGTCTTTCAAAAGTAGAATTATGCTTTAAAATGGCATTTACTTTTAAAATATTATTGTTAAGTTAAATAAAGGTAAGAAGTTTAATGGGAACAAATATGAAATATTAAATATGAAAATCTAGTATGTACTTGAAGAATAAGAGGTTATTGATGTTCTAAACAATATCCTTGATGAACTTGAGGAAGGGAATACATCTTAGTGTAGGAGAGACCGAAAGGCTTATAAGGCCTAAAAAAGAACTCTATTGCATGAGTTATATTGCTTAGCAGTATGGAGAATGATATTATGCATAGGTTTTGATCTCATAGAATAGCCAAAAAGATATGGAGTGCCCTGAAAGCAAAGTTTGGTGCAACTTTAATTACCAAATTAAGGCAACTTCCTATCAAGTTTGACACCTATAAAAAGTGACCTATCATAATATAAGGTAGCATGTGAGGAAGGTATCAAACATGATAAGCGAGTTGAAAGAGGCTGGCCACATTTTGACAGATGAACAATAAGTTTAAGCTATCATATATTTTTTACCATACAACTATGAGCACATGAAAGTGCACCTTACTTACAATGAGAGTATAAAGACTTTTGATGATATTTTCCATCATCTTCAACTGAAAGAATTTTATATGAAAGCATCTAAGCTTAGTGCTAATGCACATATGGCATCATTTAATTCAAATGAAGCTTTAAGCTTCAAGTATAAACCATACAATGAGAATAAGGAGAAAGCTTCTAAGAGGCTAAAAAATGGCTAAACTGGCAAAAAATAGGGTCTCAAGGCTTATCCTACGAAGAATAAACTGAGAGTCAAATACTTTAAGTATGGCAAAATGGGTCACTTTGTTAATGAATGCAATGAGCCAAAGAAGGTACAAACCCTTTAAGCATTTTTACGTAATGTTGAAGCATTGTGTTTATTTTTAATATTGTTATGATGACTAAAACATATCATTAATAGATTGTAGACTCATAGGCCAAAGATTATGTAGCATGAGTTAAGAATATGTTTATAGATTTTTGTTAGATTCCATGCAAAACAAAATGGATCAATGTAGGAAACAATTCATGGATTGAAGTAAGGGGAATTGTCACTTGCAAGCTATGTATGCATAGTGTAAAAATCTTTATCCTACATGATATACTTTTTACTCATAATATTTGATGAAAATTGGTTTATATCACTGTTTTTCTTAGCCTAAGATTTGTTTTGAATTTCAACAGAACTTGTTTGAGTTTATGTTTGGATACAACTTATTATGGATTTGGATATTTATCAGATGGTTTTATTATGTTAGATATTATTCCATATAGTAACCTAAGCTTTTCCTTTATAATTGATTCTGATGCAAATATTGATGTGAATCATTGGCATGCTAAACTTGGCTATATGGGTCAACAATGAATGGATAGATTAGCAAATGAGGGATTATTAGGCCCTATTGAGAAAGTTAAATTACCATTATGTTAAAATTGTCTAACAAGAAAATAATAAAGAAACCATTTAGTAAAAGAACTAGAGCTGAAGTTCCATTATAATTGATATTTTTGTCATGTGTGGCTTGATGAATTAATGTCATAGAAATGAGGTTAGTATTTCATCACATTCATTAATGATTTTACACACTTCGCGTTCGTCTATTTGATTTTTCACAAATCTTAAGCATTAAAGTGTTTTAGAAAGTATGTGACCTTGGTAGATAATTAATTAGACAAAAATGTTAAGCTATTAATAATAGACTAATGACGTGAGTATTTGTCCAATTAGTTCAGAAAAAGGTATTGATAGGCAGTTAACCATTCTAAGAACTCCATAATAAGATAATATTACGAGCAAAAGAAATAAAACTCTTTCAGAAATGGTAAGGCCTATGATGTGTTATCTACCAATCACCTTTTAAAGTGATACGTTATTAACTGTTTCCTATATACTCAATAGAGTACTCTCAAAGTCAATTACATCAACCCTTTATAAATTATAGACTGAAAAAAAAAAATCTGATCTTAGTAATTTGAAAGCTTAGGATTATGTTGCCTATGTATATGAAACACTTATCTACATGGCAAGTTAGGTCTTCGAGGCAAAAATAGTATATTTGTAAGATGCTTAGAGCATTCAAAAGGATATATGTTTATGGGTGAATAGTCAAGTGGGCTCGAGATGCCACTTTTTTAAAAATGAGTTTTTAAAAAGAGGTGAGATAGATCAAAAAATGTCTCTTTGCAAGATTGAAAAAGCAAATGATTTGTTAGTTTCAAGTCAATTAATGCATGTTCCTAATCAAGAACCAATAGTATCTTATCCAAGTGAGAGTGTGAGTAAATATGATGAATTCGATGAATTATTTTCCTAAAAATCACAAGTCAAGTGAAGTAATCATGAAAATATTCCCTGACATCTTTTTGATATAAAAAGGAAAATGTTCTTAATTAACCTATAAGATGAAAAAAAAACCAAGAAATGTAAACAAGTTCTCACATCTTCAATAAAAGTAAAGTTGATGAAAACAATGGAAGAAGAGATGGAGTCTATGAGATCCTATGAGATCAAATCGTGTATGGGAATTGATTGATTTTCCTAAAATCGTAAGTAATTAGGAATAAAAGGGTTCTCAAGATTAAGCGCAAGTCGAATGGGACTATTGAAAGATATAAGGCCCATTTAATAGCGAAAGGGTATACTCAACAATAGGAAATTAATTATGAAAAGATTTTTTCTCTTATTGTGAGATTTATCTCGATACACTGAATTCTAGCCATTATGGTCAGTTTTGATTTGGAGATGCATCAAATGGGTGTGAAAATTACATCTCTAAATGGAAGACTAGAAAAGAAAATCTATATGGAGCAACCCATAGGTTTCATTAACTAAGGTCAATAGCACAAAGTGTGTAGGTTGATAAAATCGATTTATGATTTTAAATAATCTTTTAGGCAATGGTATATTAGATTTTATCAAGAAATAATTTCATACGATTTTATCATGATTGATGAGGGCCACTAGTGTATGTCAAAAAAGACAAAGATAAATTTGTGATCTTGTCATTTTATGTGAATAACATACTATTGGCTGGCAATGATAAGAAATATATCATTGAGATGAAAAACTAGTTGTCCATAAATTTTAAAATGAAAGACATGGGTAAAGCAGTTTACATACTTGGTGTAAAAATTATGAGAGATCGTTTTAATAAGTTGTTAACCCTTTCACAAGAGAAATACATTAAGAAAATTCTAGAATGATTCAATATGCAAGATTGCAAGCCGTTAAATACTCCTATGGCAAAACGTGAGTGCCTTACCAAAAAAATGTGTCCTAAAACTTCATAAAAAAGAACAAATGGCTAGAGTTCCTTACTCTTGTTCTATTGGAAGCCCTACATAAGTTATGATGTGCACAAGGCTAGAAATCTACTATGCCATGTGTATGGTAAGCAAATATCAATCCAATCTAGATTAACCTTATTGAAAGCTATTAAAAGGATATTGCGATATCTAAAAGGCACTATGGATTATTTGTGGAGTTATAAAATAAGTAGTTTACATTTGGTCGGCTTTACGAATTTTGATTGGAAGGAGATTTAGATGAATGAAAGTTTATCTTTGACTACATTTTCATACTAAATAGTGAGGTTATTTCATGGAGCAGTAAGAAATAAACTTGTATAGCACTAACCATAATAAAAGTTGAAGTTTTAGCATTTTCAGCTAAAGTAAAAGTGGCTTTTTGGCTTTAGAGATTCTTAAATCATTAAGAATTTGAGAAAGATGAGTCCAACTCAGTGTTAGTGGATTGCGATAGTCAAGTTATAATCTTATTCGTAAAGGATCCCAAATATCATTCTAAAACCAAATATATAGATATTAAGTATAATTATGTAAAATATATGGTTGCATAAAAAAAGTCAACATGCAATACATTTCTACGCATAAGATGATTGCAAATTCATTTATTAAGCCCATACCTAGAGATGTTTTTAATAGCCACATGAGATATCTAAGGTTATGTAGTGTTGATATACATATACTAATTAAACTATTCTATATGAACAATATATGATATTTTTTCATTTGAGTTTACTTATATTGAACACAATTAATGCCATTAAAGTTTAAAATTTTGTTTTGTGATGCATGCATACATATAAATGTATATGCATATGCATATGCATGTGTATATGTATATGACATTGTTTGAAAGGAATTTCAGATAGATGATTGGCCTTTTCACATAGGCAATTGCTTTAATAGTTTGGCACCATAGAAATGAGATTAGTTTTAGGCTATGGATTGAGTGCCCAAGCTTAAAATGGAATCCCCTTGATAAGGGATCAAGATGATATCACTTGATAATGAGATTTGTAAACGAAAATGAATAAACCCACAATTTACTTTGTCTATCCTAATATACCAGGTGGAAGTCCTATTGATTATTTGAAATTAAGTAAAGTTATAGACTCAAGTTAGATATTAAAAGTATCTTAACTATCACTTGTACAGTATTTATACAAATGATTAAAGACATATGCTCTTTAAGAAAATGAGAATAATACCATAGCATATGTTTTATACCATATATATGTTGTTTGACCAATAAGGGTAACAGAAAAATAAATATTTACTGCTTGTTGTATGAAACCCTTAATATTAGAGGATTTCATATTTAGTACCCTAAAGGACTTTCAATTGTTTCTTAAAGTTTTAGTTCAATGTTAGCTATTTTAGAATGTTGCCAATGGTTATGGATGATTCAATCTATTATGACATATCTGGATAGTAGTTGAATTGAAATAGAGAGATTTTAGAAGAAGGGAAGATCACTTTAGTATCATATTTAGTTATATTCACAGATTGACCAATTATATTTGAAAGGTCGAACATAATTGTGAATATACAAGTATATCATTCAATATGATAAAAAAAGGATCATAAGGAACTTGAAATGTGACTAAGTGGGTCTAGGTACTACATACTTACTCTACTTACACTTAAGAGTTACTATACATATTTAACAGTTGTATGAGTGACTAATGTGATTATGAGCTACTATATGCACGTAATAGTCGTATAGCAACTGAACTTTTAAAGTATGCTGGTCACACAGCTTATTTACTTCTATGAATCCAATGCAAAGAATAAAGAATATTTTCAAGATCACGAGAGTTTGACCCATTCTGTGTGAGTGAGAGATGTAAGAAATAGGGGTCGGGTTTGCCTATAATGTGTGACCGGAGCACTCTAATACTAACAACTGCTTTGAGTAGTTTACTTTTGAGCATGAAAACTACCTTGAGCAATTTACAATATACTTGAAAATTTTTGCTCAGTCTTTCCATTTTAATCAAAAGAATGGCATTCAATTGTTAAGGAAAAACCAGAAGAGAAAAGTGTCTCATAGAAGAAAAAAAAAACACATAAAGAAAGGGATAGAAAGATATCACAGTCAAACATCTCTTAAGAGAAATTTTTGCATTTGGTGATTGAAGGACTTAAGCTATGGAAACAAATAATTTCCATACTATAATCTTGTTCAACAATTCAAGTCAAAGTTTCATTTTTGCTTCCACTAAACAAGTATATATGTATGTTCGTATATATCTTGCATGAGGTATATAGTTTATGCTTTATAAATTTTAGTATATCTTTCAGGTAATATTTACAATAATTGGTGTTTAATTTTAAAATTGTTTCTTTATTGGCTTGAATATAGTTTATGCTTCATTTTTTTTAATATAGATTTTTTATTAATTTAAAATTTTTTAAAAATTATTTATTTAGGTGATTCATTTGCAAAACTTGTATGTTAGTTTGATATTAATTAAATTTTAATTTGAAATCATTATATAGTAATATAGTATAATGTGTGTATGTCAAATTTATTTTTTTTTCCCGTTTTGTAGCATAAAAGGCGAAGCGCACTTCTAAAATGAGTTTTGGTAAATCTTCCATAAAAAGAATATTTTTGGGAGGACGAAGGTGTGTGGAAGATGGGTAGATGCACAATGGCGGATTAAATTTTTTTTTTTGTGTTTATTTATAATATACAAAATAAATTATAAAAAAAATTTATTAATTTTATTGATGAAAAAAATATTTAAATAAAAATTTTGAGATGTTAAAAAAAATAGTTTAATTTTTAAAAATATTCATAAATAACCGTGTCATTTGAATCAGTCCCGTGAGAAGGTTTGTGGGCAATGTATAGCCACAGAGAAAACGTAAGTTGACAAACGTGCACTTTGTTGTTTTTCTCCAACTTCTAAATGCATCCGAAACGATATTTTTCCGACAACTTTCAAAATATTCCAAGAAAGGATGGTCTGTCTTAAACATTAAATGCCTCAGTCCAATAAAGTTTTATACACGTAAGATTAATGTCTTATTGAAGTTACCAACGATCAACAATTAAATTAATAAATCCTTGAGTAAATCAAATCACATGAAATAATTACTCATTAAAACTAATATCAATTGGTATGAATGATAAAAAATTTGATTTTTTTAAGTAAAATTTTAATTTTAAATTTTATAAATAAAAAAATAAAAAAATTTTATTTTTTTTATAAAATTTAATTTTTTTATTTGACAAAATAATAATAAGAATTGTAAAAAATTCTTAAAATTTGAATGAAAAATTTTGGAGAATCCAAGTTCATTTTTCAAATTCCACTTAAGGAGATGGAATGAAATTACTTGATTTTATAGTAAGAAGTCAACATTTATTATATATATATATTTGTAACTTTTATTTTTGTTTTTTCAATTTTAAATACAAAACTCAATATAAATTTATAATTTTAATAATTTTTATATTATTAGTAATATATACACATTTTTACAAATCTAATGATATCCCTATTGCATTTTTGTTAGATATTTTGCTTTTTATATCTAATCAAATTCTAATATTAAAATTTTTTTTTTAAAAAATAATTATCCAAAACAATTCAATTAAAAACTCTATTATTTTAAATTGATGCATTTTAGATTACTAACATTTTAAAATTCTTCAAAATTCTAAAATTTTCTATCCAAACCTAAGAGATGCAATAAGTTTTAAATCATGGAGTGTATATCTCAACGTCAAGGTACTCACTTATAAGGCTTAAACACTAAACATTTAAATCGTTAAGGAATAATGGAAGGATGTTTTAATTTCTTTTGGACAAATATACTAATGTAGATCAAGAAATTGAGCATATATATGAGTTTCATTTCTTGAATAAAAAATTTGCTCTAAATTGTATAACATTTTAAAGGATAATAATGTATTAATTATATAGTTCTAGATAAGAATGAGAATAATTAGTCCCTAAGGTTCAGAGTCTACTAATCGGATTTAGGATGTGTTCAAGTATTTAATTTAATACTCAATCTTTTTAAATAATATATTAATAATAAAGTGATATTATCAAATTTTTTAAATTTTACACACGGAGTTAACATAATGATACATAATCTTATTTGTGTGCATTATGTGCTAGTTTTATAATCCCGTTTGTGAAATTAAAAAACTTAATTGATAATGTATTGAATAATTTTTTAATAATAAATAGTATAAAATTATTTTTTAAAGCTATATTTATCACAAGATTTTAAAATTAAAATTTATGTATAAACATCTAATTTTGTTTAAATAGATTTTGAATAACATTTAACTTTTTTTTGGTTTTCATAAATTTTACCAATTTGCATTTCAAAGAGTTTAAATTAATAACCTATTTAAAATATGACATCCAATAAATATAAAATTTAAATTTTATCACCTATGACCTTCCTCTTATCTCCCGACCTCCTTTGTACTAAAAAAATTACATTAATAATATTTCATAGATTTTAAATTATAATATTAACCTGAAAACTACACAAAAAACCAACAAATTAAATAATTGTAAATAATAAAAAAGAATAATAAAAATAAATGAATAAAATAGAAAATTTCAAAGAAAAATGAGGAAAAAAAATATTTTGAAAAAAGGTTAAATTAAAAAATCTAGATAAAAAACAAAGGAAAATAAAACAACATAGCTGCATCACTTTGATCAATAATATAAAGACATTCGACCATGCAGGCAAAAAAGTCCACTAGAACCAGACAATAAGCCTAGAACATTTGGAACGTTTTTGGACTTTGTCTAGTTTTGAAAAGGTCAAGCCTCAATTCCTTATTTGCTCTTAAAGTCCATTTCCACAATTCCTTGGTTACATATAGGCAGCAAAAAGCACCCATTTGAAAAACAAAATAACCAAAATTAAAGCTGCATGCCATTAGTTTACATTTTCACAAGACAAAACTATATTTAAAGAGCTTTCATTCCTAAACAACAAGGAACTTTCCCAAAATAAAACGATCGTTTAAAATATCTAATTTGCATTAAATTTCCTTCCAGTATGGAATTGATTGACGTTAATTATTTGTCTAATCTCCACTTAAATATTTTTAATTTTGGGGTTGGACGTAAGGATGTGCTTCATTTTTCTTTCCTATTACTCTTTCTGATTTTGTTATCAAGTCCCACAACTTAAAGCAAGGGGTAGGGACTTGCGAGAGAGAGAGAGAGATGTCAACTTCAATCGATGTTTTCTTATTAAGTCCATCCCCTATAAAAAGACGCACGATGAACCAATGGCAATTCCCGTGTAGCATTAGCATTCTTTTGCCTATCTCCTCTCTCCCTGTTGTAATATCTCTGTTGCATTGCCATTGCATTTAAAAATCACAAGACCCAATCCCAATTCTCTTTTTATCTTCTTACTTTCTTTTTATGTGAAACCAGAATCACAGAGTTTGCGAGCTATAAACAATAGATTCTCCTCTTTTCTCTTTCTTTTCTCTGACAAAATAGAAATTAAATGATGGGTCCATTTGCTTTGGCAGCATTTTTGTTTGTTATTGAATTTTGCCAGCAAGTGCATGGAAGCAGATGTGATCTTTACAAAGGAAAATGGGTGTATGATGCTTCTTATCCTCTTTACAATTCAACTAATTGCCCCTTCATACTGCAAGAATTCAATTGCCAAAGCAATGGTCGACCTGACCACCTCTATCAAAACTATAGATGGCAACCCACTTCATGTAACTTGCCAAGGTATACCGTCTTTTTTTTTTTTCCTATATTTTTTCCCATTACATGTGACATATTATAACCTATGCTTTGATTTTAATCTATCTCATAAACATTAAATTCATGTCAATATCATGTGTTTTTCAAATGTTACAGAGTTTTTTTTTTTTTTTTTCAAAATTCTTTCATATATGGGTCTAATTTTTTATTTTAGTATTCTTATTCCAATATAAATAAATAGTAATTTTTTATAGAAAAAAAAAATGTTGTTTTTAGCCTAAGGTAACTGGTAGTTCTTAGTGCTCCATGGCCTTATCGTGGTGTTCTTATTGTTGCACCATTACCTACCGACTTAAGTGGTGTTCAATATTATCTCCTCTATTTTGAAGTTAATGGTAGATGCTTTAATCATTTCAGTTTCTGACTTTAGATTTGATAGTAACTTTAATTTGTTTGGTAAGGGAAATATACCATGCCATCCTCACAGAAGAAAACATGAATGCTATAACGCTTACTATTTTTTTAACTTGAAATTGATAAAAACATTTACTATTTTTGAAACTATCCTTTGATTCAATTTATTTAGGTACACATTTTATATAAATTGAAATAAAAAATTACGGTTTTTTCTGTTTATTATAATTTTCATTGCATCTGTCACCACACAGTTTATATGTGTAGGAGTCTATCATAAATTAATAAATAATAATTAAAAATATCAACGCTTGTTGATTTAAGTAGTAAGGAGTTTGGTTTTTCTTAAGTAAAATTTCGATTTCGAATCTTGTGAATGAAAAAAATAAGTTTGAAAGAGATGAGATCTTACTCGACTCGATTTTAGATTAATCGAGGGCCAACATGACTCTTAAACAAAAAAAATGATAATTAAAAATATAAAAAAATTAGAAAAAAAAAAAAGAAGATAAGAGTCTAAGTCAAAGACTAAAACCTCTATTGTAATTGTGTTATTATGCCAAATCATGCTTAAACCTAAATCGATTTTGAATTAAGCAGGTTCAATGGCAGAGACTTTTTACGAAGATTTAAAGGGAAGCGGATCATGTTTGTAGGTGACTCACTCAGCTTAAATCAATGGCTGTCTCTCACATGTTTGCTTCATACAGCTGTATGTCGAGCCAAATACAACTTGCAAAGGATTGGTGGCCTCTCCACATTCAGCTTCCCAGTAATCTTTTCCCTTAACTAAGAGGAGTTCCTGCTTGATTTCTAATTTTATTTTTGAACATTATTATTAGAATTTATATTTTATATACTGTCCATATATATATATATTATATACGGTTAGAGAATCATACAATAACAAGCATCTCGTAAAAAATTAATTTTAAATATAATTTTAGGACTAAGTGTATTAACTTTTAAGATTTTAAAATTTTAAAATTAATTTTTTATGATTTACAAATAGTATATTAAATATAAAATTATCATTATTGATATGATGCTCTTTGCAGGCATATGGAGTTTCAATTATGTTCTCACGCAATGCATTTCTTGTTGATATTGTTAATGAAAAATATGGGCGAGTTCTCAAACTCAACTCAATTGGGAGTGGACAACTTTGGGAAGGGGCTGATGTATTGATCTTTGACACTTGGCATTGGTGGCTTCACACCGGTCAAAAGCAACCGTCAGTTCTCAACTAACCCTCCCTTTTGACTTCCTTAAAAAAACTTGTTGCTTATAATTAATTTTGGGTGAATTTTTGGGAATAATGTTGCAGATGGGATTATGTCCAAGACAATAAGATAACTCACAAAGACATGAATCGATTGGTTGCTTATGAGAAAGCGTTGAGGACATGGGCCAGATGGGTGAACTTCAATGTAGATTCTGCTAAAACCAAGGTGTTTTTCCAAGGCGTCTCCCCCGATCACATGGAGTAAGTAGTTTATATATTAGTTATTATTAATATAAGGATAATGTCATAATTTTTAATTATAATAAAATATTAAATATAATATTTAAAATTTAAAACTTTTTAATTAAATATATAAATTATAAATTTATTAATTAATATTATACACATCATTATTTAAAAATAAATATATTAAAAATAAATATCATATTAATTAATAAATTTATAATTTATATGTGACATTAAAAATCTCCTTTTTGTCTAAGATCAAGTGCCTGTGAAGCGGGCCTTTCAAGTCCTATTAACACACGTTTAGATAAAATCATATCGGATTGACATGGTCTTTTGTTGTTGTACTAGTTCGAGGGATTGGGCGGATCCGACAGCAAAGACTTGCCGAGGGGAAACGCTCCCAATGATAAGCATGGACTATCCAGGAGGTCCACATCCGGCCCAAGTTGTTTTAAATAAAGTATTGCGAAGTGTGTCGAAACCAGTTCATTTGCTTGATATAACAGCCTTGTCGCAACTAAGAAAGGACGGACATCCTTCAGCTTATGGCTACGGAGGCCGCCGCGGCACCGATTGTACACATTGGTGTCTCCCCGGAGTTCCTGATACGTGGAACGAACTGCTCTTCGCAGCTCTCATCCAAAGTTAAGGGGCTTATCTTTCTACTAATATAGAACAACATAAAAATTAAGTTAATTATTCCAACATACGTAATTGGGATCATGTAGTAAATCAATCTATGATGGATTGTGTTCCATAGATTAGTTATCAAATTTAATGCTTAAGATATATTTTATTAGTCATTTTGCAATTCTAGCATCACCATTTTCCTAAAATTAACAAAAAAAAAAAATCAATGCTTAAGTGCGTGAATCTATCTATGAATTGAATTATTAATCTAATTTGAAGTTTTCTCTGATTCAAGTCAAGTTTTAAGTAAAAATTTTTCAATTCGATTCATTTTGATCCAAAATATTAAATTATCCATAAGTTGAATTATTCATCTAATTTGAAATTTTATCTTTTTCAAGTTGAGTGTTAAATAAAATTTTTTCGGTTTGATTTGTTTTGATCTAAAAAATTAAATTATTAATAAAAATATTTTTTAATTTAAATTTAATTCATAAATATATTTAAAAATATTAGAATATCAATAGTTTTTTAAATATTTTAATATATATTTTTAAAAATTTTAAACTTTTCGAATCTTACAAGTTAAGCGAAAATTGAACTTTTAAAAAACCTTGATCCAATAAAACAAATTTAAATGTAAATGATTGGTATATTATATAAAAAGGGAAAATTTTTATAAATTTTTACTGTACAATTTATAACTAAGAAGGAAAAATGAAATTCGTACACATTGGTTACTATTTTGTAACCTATTACTTAGTTTGAGTACAAAAGCGGGTGGCCAAATCGGCATGAAATAAAATCTACGTCATGAGGAGGTGAGATCGCATTACATTGGTTTAGGTAATTGGCTATGAATGCAATTACATTACCTAATATTGTAAACCAGTGACCCAATTTTGATGTTTTATAAGTATAAAAAAAAAATTAACTATCAGGTCACCAATTCTTTTTTAAATCTTATACTATTGGATAAAAAAAACTTGATTATATGATTTATTTGCGAAGTTGCACAAATCATAATGATTCTTTCAAAGTTTCGAATTTTAAATTAATGGTTTAATTGTTGAATTATTTGAATAATATTGAGTTAATAAAATATTTTAAATAAAATTATAAAATATATAAAAATTTAAAGTAATTGTATAAATTAAAATTTTACTAATATAAAAAATAAAATATTTATTATCAAATATTAAAAAAAGAAACGGCACTTGTAAATTTTTTATAATATTTTTCTTTGCATCGATCGCCAGGTCTGATTTGGGAAGGGTAGGGAGAGTCTTTTCTCGCGAATCATTGAGGTGACACAGCCTAGCAATGGTTTGCAATTGTGAGATGACAGTGTAAGATGGAGTCGTCAATGCGTTAGGAATCAAGTGGTCCGCACTTCCACAATCTTGCGCGGCCTTGGCCGAACTTGGTAATGTCCAAATCTAAATGTTGAATTTTATACCTTAGTGAACGAGGGCTACAAATAATTTTAGGTTTACCGGAAATTGATTTTAAAAAATGTTTTTAATTTTTAAAAAAGTAAAATTATTTTTATCATATGGATGAGTCAATTAAAAATATTTTTTTATTATTTGATTTTTTAAAAAAATTTAATTTTTTAAAATAATATTAACATAACTATTAAAATATTAACCGGAAATTGATTTTAAAAAATGTTTATAATTTTTAAAAAAGTAAAATTTTTTATCATATGGATATGTCAATTAAAAATATTTTTTATTATTTGATTTTTTAAAAAATTTAATTTTTAAAATAATATTAACATAACTATTAAAATATTAACCGAAAATTGATTTTAAAAAATGTTTATAATTTTTAAAAATAAAATTTTTTTATCATATGGATATGTCAATTAAAAATATTTTTTTATTATTTGATTTTTTAAAAAATTTAATTTTTTAAAATAATATTAACATAACTATTAAAATATTAAAATTATTTATGATTAAAATATATTAAAATTATAAATGTTCAAAAAATTATATTTTAATAATAATATTTAATAATAAATTATTATATTAATATAAAAACACTTAAAACAAACTATTTATTATTAATATCAATATTTTAAAATATTTAAAATAGTATTACTATTTTAAAATATTATTTTTCTTATATTTAAATAACAGTAATATCTATTATTAAAATAATAAAAACATTTGTACTATTAAAATAATTATATTCTATATTGAAAGTATTTATAAGTAAATCATATCAAAAATATTATTTATTTATATTTGTTATTAAATAATAATATAAATACATTAATAAATAACATATAAAAATAATATATTTTAAATCAAAAAATAATAATGATATTATTAAATTATTTAATATTCATTATTAAAATAATCAAAATATTATTTAATATATTATTATTTATTATTCAAATAATAATATAATACTATTTATTATTGAAATATTAAAATATATATGTTTAATAATATAAAAATAAAAATATTTAAAACTAAAATATCTAAACACTTTTAATGTTAATATTTTAATTTTTTAAATAAAATTAAGTAAAAACATTATTTATAAATATAATAATATTTCATATCAGATTAAATTAAGTTTAAACTTAAAATATTATATCAACGTCTTATTTGAGTAGAACTATAAAAATATTTTTGAAATTGAAATATTAGAAGATTTTTAATGTTAATATTTTAATTTTTTTACGTAAAATTAAATAAAATATTTTTTAAAATAATAATATTTTGGATCAAGTCAAATTAAGTTTAAACTTGAAAAATTATATCAAGATCCAACTTGAGTAAAATTATACTCAAAAAATAATATTATTTTTTGTTAACCAACTAGTTTTTTATCATACAAATATAAAAAAATACAAAAATTATTTTTCAAAAGTTAATTTTAGCAAAACAAACACAGCCATAAAAGGTAATGAAAGTGCTAATCGGGCCTTGGTTTAGTGACAAAAAAGAGACTCTAAAACTTTGAAGTTTAGTGTTCAAGTTTCATTGTGTGTACGTTTTGTTCAGTTTTGTATTGAATTTATTTAATTATATTCTAATTTGTGTGTTGATTATTTAGTAATTTATATATATATATGTAATAACTGATTATTAAAATAATTTGTAGTTGTAAATTTTAAAAAAAAAAATTAATGAAATATTGGGATTATTTTTATTGACTTTAATTCCAAACATTTGACAAAATGAAATTGAAGTGATGATCATGATTTAAAATTAGACAGAGCACATGCTACATCCATGCAACTTTTTCTAATATTATGGTAAGTTTTATATGACTAGAAAGATCTTCAAATACATCTGTTTTGCTAAACATAATATCGAACAAGATATAATTGAATGATATTTCAAAAAATATAACTGAAATGCATATTGAAATATGATAATATTTTTTATTACTTCAAAAAATGGGTATAGTAGTTTGTTCTAAGCTAGACATTCAAAAGTTTATTGAACAAGGAGGTTGAAGTGTGCGAGTAGATGGAAGTTTTCAAAGTCTTCATCAACAATGTTCCTCCACAAGTGTATCGGGAGATGGCTACGAGAAATTTTTTAGAATCATGGTAGAATTGTATGTGTTTATTTTTAGAAACTGGAGTAAGATAGGGAGAAAGTTTCGTTTCGTTCAGTATGCAGAAACTGGAGACGCAAAGGGAGCTGTTGAAAGGTTGAATGGAGCACAGGTTATGGAGGAAATCTTGCAAGATTAATGATAGATTAGCCTATTGCGGGAAAGTGCTACCAAAGGGAAAGCAAGTGTTAAGTGTGAAGACTAATTGCTATGGTACTGTCGCCATAGTTTTTGATATGCGCTAAGTATCACCGTCTGTTATAGTACCACCGCAAAAATGACATTTGTTGGTATCAAATTCTGAAGAATATTTTGGTGCCCAACTTTGACATAAGCATCGTGAGCTACAGTGTCGTCCGACTGCAAAAGCACCGTAAAAAATTGAAAATAAAAAGAAAACATGAGCGTTCTTTTAGAAGAATCATGATCCAAGTCATGTCAGAAAAGTTTCTAGCTGGACCAAGGATTTTATCATGGGAAGAGGATAGATTCTGTTAACATGCATGTAATTTCTATACTAGCTGGTGAAATATTACAAAACAATTATTGTACACTTGGCAGAAAATATATAAGCTGCTTTGAATGACATCGCTTCAATCAACCCCACTTTTTCATTTGCAAACGCGTTTGCATCAACGAAGAGAACGTTTGTCAGTTTCATCAAAAAGCTTACAATGTTTCAATGGCCGAGCTTAGTTATTACGGACCCAACTAATGCCACCTTTGAATCTGATAATTAGAGCATTCTTTTTAAATCAAGTTAACCCAGCGAAGAAGTTTACTCCAGTTTTACAGACAGTTTTTCAGCTACATTATAAGGTTCCTGTTCACCAAGCGGACCGTAGAATAAACCGCAAATTTATTTATTAATTAATTTATTATAAATAAAATTTATTTTATAGCAAATTAACAAATTTTATTTGTAGTTTTTAAATAAAAATTCAAAAAGATAAAAATAAAAAGAAAATGCCTTCTTTTATAGTTGTATGAGGAAAGAGTTATAAATATCGAAATTCAAATTTTATATCTGTTAAATATTTTTTTTATAGTTATATGAATTAATTAAATTAAATTTCATATTCAATTGACATTTTTTAAGTGGACACATAATATATTCTTAATTATTTTTCTACAAGGTGAAAGAATGATTCAGAATGGATCAAGGCCAAATGTATCATTTGTTTTATATATGATCTTTGTATAAGCGCAAGGCCACCTATAAGCAAGGTTGCAAGATTGAGGAAAGCAATGGAAGATAAAGGGATCATATCATGTTCATGTGAACTGATGATTTGGCTCCAACTTCCAAAATGACTTTAAAAACCAAGCTTTTTAATTAGTTTAATATGGGATTGAATCTCATTTTCCATGAAAGGTTGACAAGAAAGTTAAAGGTGTGAAAAAGGGAATGGAATCACCGATAATGTTATATTATTGTAGGGGGAAATGGCCCATAGTTTCTTTTTTATTTGACTTTTTTATAAAGAAAGAAAAAACAAAAGCATTTTGCTTTCAATTGGTGAGAAATGGGGAATCTGTAATCTTGTTTACGTGGCAACTAAAGAGCAATGCGACCCACTTTTGCAACTTTTCAAAGGCTAAAAAGATAAATATATGAACCTTAGAGCTGAACTTATCAACTTAGTAACGGAAAATGCAAAATGGTCTTGCTTTAAATGGCCGAGATAGCTCGGCTTTCTGTCGATTAAACTTAGTTTGGCATTGTGATTCCCATACTCAGTTTTGTGATCTATAACAAATTCATCACAATCATATTATTTGAGTAAATTACTTTTTTTTTTAAATTTTTTAATTTGATCATCAAACTTTCAAATACAATGTTTTAATCAACAATGTTTAATAAATAATATTATTTGATCATTCAAACGTTAAAAAAGTATGGGGATAGAAATGAACTTTTCTATCACCAAACTTCTTATAAAAAACTTACCAAATAGAGACAACTAGTTATTTTATTTTTTAAAAACAATAATAAATAAATAACAAAAACAAAACTGTTGGCAGTTTGCTTCCTTGTGTATAAGCTGTCTTTGCGCAATTAATGCTTAATTTTTCAAACACCAAAACTACCGCCCATTTTTATATATATGATAGATGTTAATCGGCCGTCATGAAATAAGATAAAAATGGTTTATTGTCTTCCCTTCTTAAAATAAATATGGCATCTGGTCATGATAAGAAATAAAGAGGATGAGAATGTTTATCTAAGTTAAGAACGAAAAAGTTTCATTTATGTGGAATTATATGATGAGTTCATATAGAAATAAGAAAGGAAAAGACAGAGATCGGTAGAGAAAAGAAAATTCTTCGAGAAATCTTTTGCATCAGTATTAAGGACTTACAATGTGATAATAAACAATTTTTGAATGCGTGATCTTGTCCCCACTCATAAAATTAAGTTGACATCGCTTCCACAATAGTTTCGCAAAAATGCTTGCGTCGTACTTTTGCAAATCAAGTAGGTCTTCTGTATTATTTGATATATGATTATGTTCATCATATTATTATTCATTCTTCATTGGTATCAAAACTAAATTAGCTTGATTCCTAGTTGTTTTGATATTTGTTTTGAAACACCGAAATTGTTGACATGTTCTTGAGTTCTTATCAGATTACATTTGAAAATCTATGGAAGTATTACATATAAGTGTATAATGTTATAGTAGAAAGTTAAGGTGAATGTTTTGGATCATTCAAAATGCAAGTTGCCATTGTTGTTTGAAATATTTGGATCGAGTTTCCAGTTTCACCAAATTCGAGCATTTGTATGCTTAATAGGGCATCTGAATGCCCTAAGCAAATTTTTAAAAATGAAGTGTTATTTTTTGAAACAAAAAAATTTTTGAAATAGAAAATGAACATTCCAATGCTGCTCAAGGCATTCTAATACCTTATATTTTTTAAAAATAAAAAGCAAGCATCTAAGTGCCATTTCCAAAGTATTCGAATGCCCTTTTTTTTTTTTTCAAAAATATGCTTCAATTTTTTAAAAAAGAATTTTTTTAAAATTGTTTTGTCCTTGATTAATTTTGGAAGGTCAGATCACACAAGAATAATTAAAAAAAGTCTTAATTATTTTTTACTTGTGTTGACTTATGAATTCATGAATTTTTCTCAAATTTTATTTCGAAATATCATTATTGTTTTTGTGATAACTCTTATTATTATAAAAACTTAAGCACAATTACTTAAAGACATAAGGATGCTAATTGAATTAGTGTATTACTGAATGGATCCAAATGATGATGATATTGTGTTTCACATCATCAAGGGTTAGCCATCTGATTAAAGAGTTAATCTTGTGAGGCAACATGCATGTAAGGAAGATCTAAACATATACATGATATTAAATAGATACACTCTTTACACTTAGACAAATGAATCTTTTCAAAAATCTTTGGATGTCTAACAAAAAGAAAACGTCATAATGTTACAACTTTGATAAAAAAATTTATGATTTTGCAAAAAACGAGACAAAAAAGAATGTGACCTTTTTTATAAGCCTAAGTTTCAATAGTGACAATTTTTTTTGAATACATGGGTGGGGGGATGGGTTGGCTTGAAACTAAGCCTTACATGTCCCTTTAAAGGCTCTTTAGCCACTAGGTCAGATCACCAGTGACACAAAATATTTGGACATCTATGGATGGTTAATAAGAATGTGAAAATCGTTATAGGAATTTATAGATTCCATCTTGTCATTAGACAAGTGATGTATACTGATTGAAAACATAATTTAATAGAAAATGTGTATGTTTAATGATGTAACTTATTAATGAGTTTAGAATGTAAATGTTGTATGAAACTTGTCTCTATGAATTTCAATCAATGTATGTTAATGATTGAAAGTAACCTTATGGTTGGTAAGAATTCTAAGGTATTAATTAATAAGTTATCTTAGAATGATAAACTTTGCACAATAAAATAGAATAAATGATAATCAAACATATTAAAAAATGAAATTTAATTGTGAACATAATGATTTTTTGGATTCATTATTATGTGAATGATTATCATTATTTTATTTATGACTTTGTGACAAAATAGATATGTGTAATAATAAGCATTAATCCTCTTCATTTTTTCTTTCCTTGACCCTCTTCTCTTCTCTTTCTGTTTCCCCTCTTTCCTTTCCCTTTCTCCCCATGTGTTTTATTTTATGGTCTCTGGAAGCTTCTCTTTGCTCCAATTGACAGTCGATAAAACTTAAGAGACAACTAATAAAATTATGACAAATGACATAAAATTGAAAAGTTTAGTAAACAATGCAATAAAATCGTGTGAATTGGGAGTTTACTTTAAATATATAGTTATAGATGTAACGAAAAATACATGTAATATTTTAGGCACGGAGTTTTTCTTTTCAATGATTAAGGAAGTTTAAATATAACATACTTATACATATTTAATCAATCATATAACATATTAACATATATTACTAGATATATCAAATGTGTTCTTTAAAAAAAATTTAACCCATTTAATTTCATTTTTTGATTATTAAAATTTAAAATACATGATATAACTTATTATTCATATTTAAACCCATTAGTTGCGTCTAAAATAAGTTAATTATATTGAAAAGTATTAATTATGTTTTGTCATATAATAATATAATAAACATGTGATGTTAGTAACTTATAAACTTTGACAGTATTAATCAATGGGTTAATATATAAATTGGTTTCTGAACTATCACGTGTCTTGATATGATTAGTTTTTTTACTACATCAACTTACAATAAGCTGATGAAACAAAATGCTTGACAAAAGATAAAGATCAAATATCTAATTATAAATTTTTTTTATATAAATATTAAATCGTAAAAAATATATAATTGGGAGACATCACACATTAACACTTAATTAGTTGTGTTGTGTTCATGTGGATTTATTATATATTATTTGCTTATGTGTATGTTATTAGCTTACCTTTACACGATACAACACATAATTTATGATTATAATTAAACAATCTCTCAGTAAAATTCGCTAGCATAAGGAAATTTAAGATAGTTATAGACTATATAGAACTAATGGTTTCAACTTTCAAATTTATCTTATCCAAACGAAATTTCGTTTCTTGGATTTTTTTTGGAGCAACAAATTTCCTGTTCTCATTGTTGAGAACTTTCAATGCTTTCTTCACTCTCTCTTCTTTTTTTTTTTTTGTTTTGTTTTAGATAACAGTAGAGAAAACGATTCCTAGCACTTAAAAAACAAAGAGAGAGTTATGTTCCGATTGAATTTATCAATCCTACAAAAACACCATCACATGAAATATTCCAAAAATTAGGCTGTTGCAATGTGAGAAGTCTCAAGGAAAAGAGGGCATAGAGACAGGTGTCCAGATTCCCAGTTAGAATTTCACATCAACGACCCCATACTCTATCTCTTTGTTTGACATTTTTATCTTTTTCGTTTAGACAGCTGACCGGCCCTGCACTATGCAAATCGAATAATCTTTCACCTGAGCTTTCTTGCTAAACAAAAAATCAAACACCCATATCTTCAATTTGATTTCGTGTTCAAACTTCAAACTGCTCAGTTCATGATATTTTAATAAAGTGAAAAAGTGATTTTTTTTTTTTTTTGATCTTCTGATTATTTTGTCTTACATGCCCAGAAACTACCATGAATATTACGTTAACGACTGTTGAGGGTATTTGAGTCATTACATCACTAACATTAAAAAACCAACTAGACCTAGTAATAAGTAAGTGACAGAATCTTGAACTTTACTCTCTTGTTGTGGGTAGTTCTCACTTCCTATTCTCACACCTCTCTGTCTCTTTTAGGATCAAACAGACCCCAATGAGCAAATGAAAGATTATTGCAGAAGGAGACGACAAGGGAGAAACATGACAGCCCCAAGAGGAAGAATCATTGGATCATCATTCTTTGTTTCTGTAATGATGATGGTGATGATGTTTTCAGGGTTGGTTTTAGTGGCAGAATCAGCAATAGGGGTGAACTGGGGGACAATGTCATTCCACAAGCTGAGGCCATCAACGGTGGTGGATCTGTTGAAGGAAAATAATATACAAAAAGTGAAACTTTTTGAAGCCGACCCATTGGTGTTAAAAGCTTTGATGGGGAGTGGGATTCAGGTCATGGTTGGGATACCAAATGAGATGCTGGCTACACTCAGCTCTTCCCCTGCGGCTGCTGATTTGTGGATTCGCCAGAATATCTCTACTTATATTGGCAAAGGTGGTGCTGATATCAGGTAATTCTTTGTAAAAAGAAATTAAAGAAAGTAACTTTTTTCTTTATTTGGTGTTTTGTTTTGTTTTTGTTTCTGGTGAGGATTTTATATGACAATAAGCAGATATTTTATTAATATGTCATCATTTAGAATATAGCTAATAACTTGAGAAGATCTTTTATGGTATGCTTGGTTTTAGTTCTGGAAACCATTTGTGCAAATTCAGCTGATAAATGCTTCTAAAAGTTTCTGATATAGGATAAATTATTTTTTGAATAAATTCGTATGTTGAATTGGTCAGGCGAAGGAATCTTCATTTGTTGATCCTCGAAGAATTTAAATAGATTAGCATTTCTTTAATAATTGCGTCATCAATTTGTGTTTAACCAATCTAATGTTAGCGGCGTCCCCAGTATGAGTTTCTTATAGGCTTATGCAGCGGCATACTGCCTTACAACCTCAATTACTTTATCCTGAAAGCTGCGGATTGGTATGCCAGAGTTCATGTGCTATTCCCTATATCAAGCTGCTTGCACAGTTTCTCATACTATAACCTACACAACATCATTCATGTGATGGTATATAAAATTTTTTCCATCCTTGACAGTTTATTTCATTAATTCCATTTTGATATTTGGATTAAAGTATCTTCTTTGACACTGTGGTCGCTGTCCAAGTGGTTGTAGATTTAGACTCAAAACAAATGTTGAGGGAAAACTGGTGCGCATAAGGTCAAGTTTTCCTTTGCTTAGATAGTGGAGACAATAGAAGTTAAAATTTCTTATCAGCATAGACATTTTTTGGGGAAAGATAAATGGGGAAAAGGAGGTAGGGGAGTTTTGGTTTTCTTTTTTTTTTTCCTTTTTTCTGCTGGGTTCAATGGCTGGTCTTTGGATATTTTAATTGTGTGAATGATCTTTTTGACAATTGAATGCACCCATGTTACCCCAGATGTAGTAATCCCTGAATGAATTCTTTGGCACCAAGGACCATAAAATGAAAAATTAGTACTTTTTCTATGGAAAACACTCAATTAGTATCTCAACCTCAGGAGAGATAATGAGACAAAATAACCTCAAGTTGGATTTCTATGGCTTCCTCTATAGGCCCCTATTTAATGCCAAGCTCTGAATCTTGCATTTCAAGATTCTACATTGGCCTGCAGTAGTAAGATTTTTCAATGGACTTTCCCCTTCTGTAGAAACACCTGAACTGGATTTCTGATGCATCTATTGCTTTGAAAGTAACTTAATGTTTGTCAAAGCATTACTTATGTGCTAGTTTAAGTAAGCTGTTGCAAATCTTCTAAAGTTATTTCATTCTGGCTGTGATGACAGGTATATTGCTGTAGGAAATGAACCCTTCCTTACAAGTTACTCAGGTCAATTTCAGTCCTATGTAGTCCCTGCTTTGGTCAATTTGCAGCAATCTTTGGCCAGAGCAAATCTTGCAGGATACATAAAGTTAGTGGTCCCTTGTAATGCCGATGCCTATGAAGCTAATGTTCCTTCCCAAGGGGCATTTCGACCAGAACTGACTCAAATTATAACTCAACTTGTTTCTTTCCTAAACTCAAATGGTTCCCCATTTGTTGTCAACATTTATCCATTTCTAAGCCTCTATGAGAGCTCAGATTTTCCTCAAGACTATGCATTCTTTGAGGGTACTACACATCCTGTTATAGACGGTGGCAACACTTACTCCAATGCGTTTGATGGAAATTTTGACACATTAGTTGCAGCCCTTGGTAAAATCGGATATGGACAGATGCCCATAATTATTGGGGAGGTAGGTTGGCCTACAGATGGGGCGGTTGGTGCTAATCTCACTGCTGCTAGGGTTTTCAACCAAGGCCTCATTAATCATGTCATAAGTAACGAAGGAACCCCTCTTAGGCCTGGTGTTCCACCCATGGATGTCTATCTTTTTAGTCTGCTTGATGAAGGGGCTAAGAGCACACTTCCAGGAAGCTTTGAACGTCACTGGGGGATGTTCTCCTTTGATGGCCAGGCTAAATATGCTCTAAACCTTGGTTTGGGAAACAAAAAGTTAAAGAATGCCAGGAATGTTCAGTATCTCCCTAGTAGATGGTGTGTTGCAAACCCATCTAGGGATCTCTTGGATGTGGCAAATCACATGAAACTCGCTTGTACTGTTGCTGATTGCACAACACTCAACTACGGGGGATCATGTAATGGCATTGGAGCAAAGGGAAATGTCTCATATGCATTCAACAGTTACTATCAGCTGCAAATGCAGAATGAACAAAGTTGTAACTTTGATGGACTTGGTGTGATCACTTTTCTAGACCCTTCGGTTGGTGATTGTAGGTTTCTTGTTGGTGTCACTGATACCAGTTCAAGTTTTAGACCATATCAAAGGTGGGTAATCAGCTGGCTTTTAATTTTATGGCAATTTTGGGCCTTCAGAATGTGAAGAAAAGGCAGTTTCTAGGTGGGTTTTTGGCAGTCCCCTCTTATGAAGCTGATAGTGTCAACATAGGTGCAAGAATACTAGAGTAATTTATATATGTGCAAGAATACTAGAGTAATTTATATTTCCAAATGATTGCAGATTAATGTAGTATACTATTGTATGATGTAAGAAAAAGTAAACTCTCATGCGTCAAATTTATCTAGTCATTGTCTTAATTTTTTATGTTGGACCACCTTTCTGGATTTTTAATATGCATGCCTTGCTTATCCATAGATCATTATTCCAATAAAACAGATCCTGTTTTTGATGTACTCTATGGTGTTGTTAAACAAAGTGATAAGGAAGAAGAAAGCTAAAGCAGTCATCATTAACGCCCCCACCACCCCTTTCTTCACCGTTCATTTTTTACTTTTCTGCAGGAATTTTATCTAAATTTGGCAATATATGTATTTGTCTTTGTCTATTTCGTGTCTAAACACGAGTAAAATATAAAAATTGTCATATTAGAATACATGTTAATACATCAAATATATAATATTATTTTTGTCAAATCTGATTTTTGCTGAAGTTTTAAATTATTACTTTCATTTTTTTTTTTTTTGTTGTTTTCTATTCTATTATGGTGTCATGTTTAAAATTGTCAAACCTAATTTTAGTCTTGTTTTGATGGTTCTAGCCGTTCTTGTTTTGATGTTTGAGCGTTTAAAACAAGTCCAAGGCAGAACATTCATCAAAATCACCCCATTTGTTGCTTACCGGCACTATTAATTAGTGTCACAAATGAAATTCACCGGTCGCTAATTAGCCCTTACATATCTGAAGTGTATGGCCATAATACATATGCACTGAATCATAAAGCATACATATATATCCGAGAACTGCAGCTGAAACTCATCCTAAACTAGAGTTTGAGAGCATGGGGAGGAGAAGGTAACGTCTCGTCGTGCAACTTACTCATTGGAAAGAAGAAAATATATAATCTTCATAGTTAAACTATGGAGGGGCATTCAAAACTCAATACATCTGTTTTGGAGTGAAGGTATGGATACCATTGAAGTAAAACCTCAATCGCCAGATTCATCCCTTCTTATTTTATGCAGTATAGTGGTCTTATTTATTTATTTATTTTTTCAAATGGATGTTTTGTGGCCGTTGAAGCTGTAAGCCAACTTTCGTCATCATGGACACATGCATATTGCGGAGCAATGATTCTTTATCTTGCTTGGTTAGATCATTTAATTCTGATAGTTCATATATTTATGTCAATGTAAAATAACAAAAACTTATGTATTTAAATTATATTGTACAAGAAAATTATGTTTCATAATTCATATGAACACAAAAACACAAAATATATATTTTTGTTTTATTAAAATTCATAAATAATATTTACTAAAATTTTAAATTGTATTAATTTTTTTTTTTTTTTTTTGCATTATTGTTGTACTGTGTCATGGTTTAATATTTTTAGATTCTCAGATTTCTTATCATTTTTGCAAATTGATTATTTCCCTTGCATAGCATCTTATTATCAAAACTTCATTATTTTTTTTTTTGGCAAAAGTTTAAGAATAAAAGCGTTTTTCTAATTTAAGGTAAGAGTAAATCGTAGATTTCAGAGAAAATTTATATTAGATTTATAAATCACTTATAAAAAGAGATTACTGACAGCAGAAATCAAGTCTAATCTTTAAAAATAAAGTATTCTGACATTTATCAATTCAACCAACTCCCTTACCAACTCAACCAACTCGTGCTAGCAACTCTATTATTGATTTTCAGAAAACAGATGCTCAATTAATGTAGGTGTATTGTATTCGTATGGAGGAAAGCAAAAGAATCGTGAAAAGAACCCATCTGCTTTCTTCAAGAATGACATTCCAAACAAGCATTAATTATTAGTAGTGCCATCACTTTCAATGAGTGTACATCCACTTCACCAGCAACAAATTGAACCTAATACAAAGGAGAAATTGGTGCCTTAGTTCTAAATTTATCAATCATGACCATAACAAACTTTCCAACAGCGAAGCATGAATGGTTTCCCAACGAAAAAGCAGCGGCGACAGCCTCCAAATATCACGAATAACATTACCTTAAAAACTCCAGAAGCACTAGCATTCACATTAAAAGTATAAGCAAGCAAATGACTATACCTTGTGGATGACATCTTGTTCAAATGTACCTAGACGAGCACCGGCGGTTGCATTTGAACACAAAGTAATGGATGAAACGACTAAAAGCCACATGAGACAAGTAAGAATGGTTTGCCTTCTGGCCATGAGATCTCTTCTTCCAGTTCAAGCTTGATGATCAAGTAATTAAGCATGGCAGACTCATCTCTTTCACCTATATATATTTATATTAACTAAAAGTTGCATAATTTTGGAAATAAAAGATAATCAGATAAAGACAACTTTCTTGAACGTTTATTAATAAAAAAAAGATTCATGCCTTTTCTTGACATAGATTTTGGCTTTGTACGGTTGTCATTTTTATAATTGCAAATTCTTTTAGATTTTTTATTTTATCTTAAAAATGGGTATGATGTGGGTTTTGTGATTATTGTCTTGAGAATTTACAAACTCGCAAGGGCGATGGATGGTTAGCAGAGGTGATGTATGATCTTTTTCTAGAACTTTAAATTGTTTGTTGGAATTTTGATTTTCTATTGGGATATTTTGTGACATATATAGGTAAGATGATCTAAAGAAGAAAATGGCTTTAGTCTTTAGAGTAAAAAGGGGAGAGAAGTGATTTGGAAATTGAAGAAGGTAACCATTAAAAAATGGATTAAGTCGGTAAGATTGAAATATTTTGTTTGGAAGCTTTAAGTTCACAGTAATAAATCCAAGATTTTTTTTGCATGTCTATTTATAATACATATAAATTCTGTGGATGAATTTATTTTTATGCGTGAAAAGGTTAACTATGAGAAAATTTTAGATGTCTACTAAAATTTTTATTTTCAAATTTTCTTATTTTTAAATATTTACGAGTGTTCAATGAAAGTTTTCCTTCATTATTATTATTATTTTTTAAAATTTTGCGATGCTCATAAATATCCTCAATGAAATAATAGATCTGTTACATTCAAATTTTACTATCAACAGTTCCTCTTTATAAGTGATTTATAAATTTAATGAAAATATTCTTTGAAACATGTTGTTTGTTTTAATCCTGTACTGAAAAGCATTAAAAAATAAAAAGAAGGTAATTTCCCATGGACATATTTTATTTGCCTTTAATCACAAAGATATATATTCAAAATCTATCTGAACATTTTTTTTTCTTGATCATTAGAGTATATGCGTTGACTATAGCGCTAACCAACAAGTTGCCTTTGCTCCTAATTTTTTAAAGCACTATCTTGAGTCGACCAAGTTCTGTGGGCAAGATTTCAAAAACTTAGCTCTTATCCATTCCTATAAAATCCCTATTGTTTCACACTTGAGTGCGGAATTCACCGTAGCAAGAACGCACGCATTGGTGGTTCATAGAACTTGTTAAGGAATTATATGGAGACCTGAGCAAACTATGCATTTCAACCCTGCAAGAGATTATATTGTCCATTTTGATTTAGTTGAAGGCTCTTTCATTTTGTTTGGAAAAGAGCTTTGCAAGTTCAAATATGTACATATATATCATAATTAAAAAGTAACTTTGAAAGACTATAGATGCATATAAATTTTGGTAAAAGAGTTAGAATTAAATGTCACATTAATTGATAAAAATATTATTATTATTATTATTATTATTATTCTAAAGAATATCCCGATAAAAGAAGGAAAAACAAAATCTACCTTTCTTGTCTAATTATAAACATGAGTGTGCACACACATAAATATATATATATATATATATATATATATAAGTATCAATGAACCCATGAAAATGGTCATTATCGATGATTATAGTTTTAGATTTTGATTATAATTTTATTGATACGGTTGACAAAAGTTTGAGTTAAAAAAACTGTATTTAAAAAATGTAATAAGAAAAATATGGTTATAAATTTTAAGTATCAAATATTGCTATAAAAATCCAATGAGCAATTGAAATATTTTAAAAATATATGTATAAAATAATAAAATATTTAAATATATAGTGATTTTTATTCAAAAGTATTTTTTAACCGCAAATACACTTTTTAAGTAACCTTTTAATTTGAGTTGCAAAATTAAGTGTTTAAACTAAAAAGCTATATTTTCTTTTGTTGTTTAGCATTGAGCTTGAATCAAAAGTAGCTTTTGAACTCAAAAGCTATTTTTAACTACAATTTTAAATTAGGTCTTAAAATACTTTCATTAAATAGATTAATTTTATAATAAATAAAAAATGTTAAATTTTATCTTGAATTGCATTATTTTTAGGGACATTTGATTCGTAAATTTTGATATTTCTCTTAAAAATTTAATTTTTTATAATATGATTTTCACGTTTGGTTCACGAAATATAATTTCATGAGGTTTTCAAGATTATTATCAATGTCAAGAATAGGAAAATAGCCCGGAATCAAAAACTGTAATTTCTCTTAGGTTTTGTTTGATTCTTTATGGAATATGAAATTTATTCCACTTTTACCCTTATTAATTAGTATTTAATATTAATTATACCTTTCAATATCATAAAAATTAATCATAAATCAAGACTAATTATGACATAGATAGAGTCATTGAAGCCTCAATATTTGACATCTAAAATTACACATGAGAAAATATCGTTTTGTAAAAATAAAAATTAATTTAATTTATTTTTTAATTGAGTTTTTACAATTAATTTGATTTTTTATAATAAAGATATAATAATAACCAATATTAACGTATGTATCATTGGACTACAAGTGCATGACTGTTCAAAGTAATAAGAAGTGGTGAGTATCATCCCATAGAGACGGAATAAGGGTCGCTTAGATCTAAGTACTGAGTATCAACCTACTCACATTATATTCAACTCAATCGAAGCAAAGAAGAGTAAACTACACTGTACTTACAACAGGAAAAACAAGTAAAAACATAACAGTAAACAACAATAAGAAAGCATAATCAGTAAGCATGAAAATAAGTACGGAAATAAACAACATAATGAGACAAGATAGAAATTGCAAGTAGACTACTCTAAGAATACATCAAAATAACATGCACAAGAATTAAAATCAAGTTAAGTATAATCGGTAAACATATGATAAAAACAGAAAAATGCAAAACTAAGTTCAATATGGAAACCGAACTTCAAAGGACTTGAAATACAAAATGTTATATATAAGATCTACTAACATTGATGTAAAACTTATCTAAGGACAATAAATTAATCTAGATCTAATTTGCAACCAATTTAAATGCATGAAACACCAAAACTGCATAGAATTTGCAAACTGGAATTGAAAATTGAAAACAGAATTTGAATTTGAAGCAACTTAAATCTTAGATTTAGATCCCAAATGAAAGAATGAACTAAAACTGAACTATACACATCTAAATCAGTAAATGAATTTCAAGATCAACAAAAAGAATCAACTCAAAACAATAAAAAAAAAAAAAGCTAAATAAACTCAAATGAAATTCAGCATCAAAACAAAGAAAACAGAGGAATTAACATGAAAATGAGCCAAACAACAATTAAAAGCTTGAATTAAAATGTCAGGAATTGTAAATTCACAACAAGGTACATGAAATAACAATTGAGGATAAGGAAAAAGAGTTGGACCGACTCCTAGCAGGGAGAAGAAGTCACCACAAGCGCTATCACCATTACTGCTTCCTTTGCTGTGACAACCAGTGCCGAAACTTTGAAGAATTTTAGAAAAAAAAAAAAGATAAAATTTATTGCTCAAATTTTCCAAAATTGAAACACTATGAATGGATATTGTTCAGTAAAAAATTCAGAGGAAAAACGCAACAAATACTTAGTGATCAAAATAAAAGACTGAAATAGTGTAGAAAATGAAAACTGCCAAACAGCTTTGAGATTTCAATGAAAATTGCAAGGAATTGAATAAAAATTGCAAGAAATTTGTAAATTGCATCAAGGAAACTGTAATTGTGCAAGAAAATTAAAGTTCTTGAAAGGAAAATACAACAAAATGTAAAGAAATTTTCTCCGAAACAGCCTTCAAAATGAATTGGAAATAGCTGTCTGGAGAGGAAAAAGAAAAGTGCAAGTAAAAATTTAAAATGCAGAAAATGTAACTCCTCTTTGCCACCCCTATCTATCCCCTATTTATAAGCAATTTCTAGATCTAAAAGAGCCAATGAGCTTCGTACAAAATACCATATAGGATGCCAACTAGATAAAAAAAATTATAGCTAATCAAACTCTTTTTTAGAAGCCTTTTTAGTTGCACTCCTCTCTTCCTCTTTCTTCAACTCCGAGCTTTAAGTCATCCTTTGAATAGCCAATTGGAAGTTTTCCAACTGCCAACTAAGCGTAACTATTCAGCTTCCTCCTTATGTTCACACATTAGCAACAAACTCCACTTCCCATCCTAGGTTCGGCCAACTCCTTGTTTGTGCACTTCCACTTTGCTACTTCTTCATGCTTTGAGTAGTGATCCAAGTGAAGTGAATTGCAATTAATAAGAAGTCTTGAAAATTCCAAGTGTAAGAAAAAAAATCCCAAAATTAAGTTCCATATTTTTCCCCTTGGTAGCCTTAAACCCCATTATCATGCTACTCCCTTTCTTAACTTCATGCATTTTTCCTTCAAAATTCGCACACATTTTAATTAGCTTAAAGAAGAAAATAAACACATTTAATATTTAAATCATGACTTAAAAAAATTCAAAGTAAGCTCAAATGCATATAAAAGCAACTAAGAATAAACTAGAAAATTCCTCTAAATGAGCAAAAGCATCCTTTAAACACTAATTTGACCTTTGAAGTGAAACTCCTTCAAAATGCACCATATTGCCTTCAATTTTTCTCAAAATCGTCTTTTTTCTTCAAAATCATAAAAGTACCTACACATGAGACAATTTATCAATTAGGAGTATTTTATCCTTAATTTCTTAAGAAACAAGCAAAATTTTCTCATAAGAAACCATCAAAAGCTATGATAATTCTATAAAAATATATAATTATTAATGTATATTATGTCAATAATATTCTAATTATTTGGAATGAAACAAATGTTTGTTATAAAATATTTATTTTCAATTGATAAAATGATTAATATATTATGTATATTATTAATGTATACATGCTAAGTCAAGAGTTTTTTACATGTTAAATTACTTATATATTTGAAGGTAAGCAAACCCAACCCACACATTGTCGATACATAGAACGCACATCAAGTTGCCATTAATAAATTACATCTACTAATTATTTTTATTTAATAAATTACAAAAATTTGATATATGTATGATCATAAAATTAATTTATATTATTCATATATCAAACTATTATTTCTATAAGTTATTCATATGTTAAATAAATATATTATGAAAATATTAAATAAATAATTATATGAGTGTCACGTGTTATATATATGTCATCAAGGATAACATATAAAAGAATTCATTAGGTAATCTTAGATTTCACGAACCAAACACAAAAATCTACATTCCCTAAGGTTAACAAAACACAAGAGTTGCCTATTGCCTTTGACTATCACTTTCTCTTAGAATCACTATCCCTAAGAATTCGTGAACCAAACTCCCTTTTAGAGTTTCAAGTTTTCATTAAAAATAATTGAATTTATTTGATAAATAAAAAAGAGCTAAATTTTACATTTTTTATCTTCATAAATTTAATTTTAAATAAAACACAGTTAAAGTTTAAATTAAATTTTTTATCTTCGTAAATTTAAGTTTACATTAACAATAAAAATAATAACTTTATATTAATTTGATATAATTTACACATGCAATAAACTTTACATGTTAATGTAATTTTTAGTTAATATATACTTTATTCTTTTTCAATTAAGTATATGCTAATTTTTAGAAAATATTTTTTAATCTTTGCATCATAAGACATATTAACATATAACAATCATTATTTTTTTCTCATGTATCTATATTTATGAGAAATTATCAAATACACTAAAAGTGGAGTTCTTTAACTCTACAAGTAAGGTTAACGGAGTGATACATATCATTTAATATTATTTAGAAAAAATAAGTTAATTTTTAAAAAATGAGATGTGTATTTATACACAAAAATTAGATTTTTGCTTGACGTTTGTTATATGTTTTTGTTTTTCTATCTTTATTTTCTAAAGACAGCTAAGATTGAAATGTGTATGGATTTTTTTGGCATATTCCATCCAAATCTTTTAGTTTTAAGCATAATTTAACATAAATTCATTATTTGAAAAATAGACAATCCACCCTAAAACTTTTCTAGTTCATAAGACAAGTTGATCCTACCATTAGTCATTTGTTAGTTATTCTATAAATAGCCTCATTTAAAGATCATTTTACCTTTAAAAAATCAATATCATCAAATACTCACATAAAATAATATTTTATAAAAATATTTTGTTTTTATTTTTTTCTCAAAATATCAAATATATTAATAATAAAAAAAAGATTTTTAGATGTAACACATAAAAACAAAACTTATCAATATAAGTATGTTAATGTAAATATATGCATAATAAAATGAATATGTTAAGCATTTAATAGTATTTTGGTATGCAACAATTTAAAAAATTGAAAGATAAAATAAGAAAAAAAAAAGGTTTGGTTGAAAAAAAGAAAGTGATAAAATTGAATATTTGTCAATTTGGCTTTAGTTATTATAAATCTCATACATACGTTAAACTTAAATCTATATGCTTGTGAAAATATAATGATGACAAACTTATTCATTTTAAACTAAAAATCATTTATAATAAATAAACCCAAGTTAAAGAGTTTCAATGTTTACATACAAATAATTTCTATGACTATATATCTAATAGATAAACAGAATAAAGAATAATATTTATGAACACAATAAATTTAGGTTTGCGGAGGCTTAATTAACTTATTTATAAAGAAATTTCAAAATTATTTAAAAAATATAAATGTATAAATTATTTTGTGCACATTCATGCCTTAGAACATGGTAAGGATCAATCCCCTTTATAAGGAGATTGGGGATTGATTCATTTTAACCAAAGAGCTTTCAAGAGCAATGATGGATGCAAATGGTGTTGTGGGGTGTCATAGAAAATTAAAAATTTGGAGAAAATTTTTTCTTTGGACTTCCCAAAAATTTTCTTTAGACACCTCAAAAATTAAAAATCAAGAAAATTTAAAGAACCATTTTCCTTGGACATCTCAAAAACATTTTCTGGACATCATTTCTATTAATAAAATTAGTAGATTCATCGACATTGTTTTATATATATTAGAAGTGGACACTTCTAAAAAAATGAATTCCACCGCTACTTAAGAGCCCTTTGTTTAAAAATGGATTGATCTTTTCTATGAGTGGATCGTTCCCTTCTAAAACAATAAGTTTCCCATAATTGTTTTGCTTAAAGAGATCAATTCTTTAATAAAAATGATTGATCCCTTGTTAAATAAAGGGTTCATTTAGGGTAGTTTTGTAATTGTCTAAATTTTGTTAACATAGTTAAGAAACTTAAGATCAATTTGCCATTGTTTTTCAATTAATGAATTTGTGTTGAATTATGTTCAAAATTGAAGGATTTTGATGCAATTACCCTAAAAAGGGTTAAACATTTATTTAGCCACTATATTATACTCTTTTTGTCAATTTGGTACTTAAAGAATAAAAATTCGCTATTAGATACTTGAACTTGCATTCCATCAAGCACTTTGGCCTTTAAGACTATTATCGTTAGTTAAGTTGCTGACATAGCATAAATATCCATTATCCAAAAAATTATGACATGTGTAAAACATGTTCAATCATTACCACATTATCCATTACCACATTAGTATTAAAAGAAATTTCACCAAAAATTCAAAAAAAATTTGGAAAAAAGTTAGTATTTCTACTTAAGAAATTAATTTTTTTCATAAAAAAAAAAAAGACATTAGTTTTCTTGTTAAATTAGATATTATTTTTGTGAAATATACAAACAATGAAAAGCAAAAGTTTTTTTTTAGCTCATTTTCTCATTCCTTGTCTCTCTCTAAACCTAATTTTTCTTTTTTTAGACCCAAAAAATTGCCAAAAAAACCAAATGAACCTAGAAACAGTCGCATTAACCACCATGTTGACCACCACCAGTCCCTCTAGTCATCGTTAATTAGCACTTGAAAAGTTTTTAAAATTTTCAAAATAATCCCTTTCAACCTTCTAAACACTTATACCTAATCATATTTCCTTAAAAGCCTTTAGGTTCTCCTATATCTAAACCTAATGCTCACATGTCTCTTCTTTCAAAAACCTCGCTTCCATCATTCAAAATCGTTTGAAATTTCAGTATGCCTTTCCTTTCATCCTAGCTATTCTTTCCCTTCAAAGATCAAGCTCGTAAACTACCTATAATACCCTAAACCTAAAACTCTCCCTTCTCTAATTTTATGATTTTTGTTTCTTTTTTGTAGCTTTTTATCCAAGATAAGCTAGTAGGCTCTTTTTTTGTTTTTTTTTTTAATTTTTTGTTTTATGTATTTTAGGATTGTTTTTGTTGAATAACTCATTTTTGTCCTATTTCGTAGGAACAAACTTGTTTGTTGAGATATTTTAGTGAATACACTGCACATAGCAATTTTCTAGGTGATTCAGTTTCTATTCTTATGCTATTGGCCATTGGTTATATACCTATTTAAAAGCCTTAAATGAATAATTGTAATGTATTTCTTCCAGATTATTTCCACTTTTATATTGTTCTTGAAAGTTTGCAACAATGGTATTAAAGCCAAATTAGAGATTTTGAGAGAGAAAAGTGAGAGTTTGTGAGATAAAGAGTGTAGTAGCAAGTTTGTTTTAAGTTTTCTTACAGTAGTAGTGAATGATAATAACATCTAAAAAATTTTATACAACCTGCAATTCCACATTTTGATGGCCACTATGATCACTACGGCATGCTCATGGAGAATTTTTTTAGGTCCAAAAAATATTTTCATGTTGTTGAATCTAGAGTAATAAAACTAGATGAGGGAACGATATTGTCAGCAATGTAAAAAGTAGAACTAGAGACATTAAAGCTGAAAGATCTTAGAGCCAAAACTACCTTTTTCAAGCTACTGATCCTTTAACTTTGGAGACAATTCATAGCAAAAATATCTCGAAGCATATTTGAGAGTCAATAAAGAAAAAGTATAAAAGGAATATGAAGGCAAGAAGGGTACAATTTTAAGCATTTTGTTCAAAGTTTGAAACACTTTAAATGAAGCTTAGAGAGTCATTTATAAACTATTTTTCATGGACAATGGCAATCATCAACAAAATACGAATTATGGCAACAAAACATAAAACCTAACCATCATTGAGAAGATACTCTAATATTTGACACAAAAATTTAATTTTGTGATATGTGCTATAGAGGATTTTAAAAATATTGAACTCTCACTCGATAAATTATAGAGTTTATTCATTGGTTATTGAATAAAAGCTCAATTAACAAGATAAGAAGGAGTACGCACTACAAGTTTTAATGAACAATCATTCAACCAAGGAAGATAAGGTAAATAAGGTGAAAGATAAAAAATTTCAAATGAAAGAAAGAGGCTGTAATGGTCAACTTTCAACAAGCCACAAGCCAAAGTCAATAGACAAGTCAAAAATTAAATGTTATAGGTGACACAGGTATGGCCATTGTAAGTCTAAGTGTCAAATTAATTTGAATAAGCAACATAAAGAAAGATCCAGCTTTACAAAAAAAAAAGTTTCACTCCTCCTGGCATGTCATGTAAAGGGAGAAAATCACCAATACTTGAGGTATCTATGTTTTGGCTGCAATAATCATATGTGTGGAGATAAGTTAGTAATTTCAAATTTGGATGAGTTATTCATAACATAAGTGACATTCGATGACAATTCCAAAGTTTTTATCATAAGTAAAGGAATGGTAAAAATCCACACTAAAGAAAAAATTAATCAAATTCTTTCTAATGTTTTCTTTATTCCAAAATTAAAGACCAATCTGCTAAGTATTAGTCAACTACAAGAGAAAGGTTATGAGATTTTTATCATAGATGTAGATTGTAGAATCCAAGATACCAAATTGGGCTTAATTGCTTAAGTTAACATGATAGCAAATCGAATGTTTCTTTTTACCTCTAAAATTCTACTTTATCATGTTTATCTACAAAATTAAGAAATGTGGCTTAGTTATAGCATTTTCGTTATGGGGATTTGAATTTCAAAGATTTAAAGACATTTAAACAGAAAAACATGGTGGCTGGTCTTCCAAAATTTGATAGCCTTTTAAATGTTTGTAAAGACTGTGTGGTTAGCAAACAATATCAAAATCCATTCCTAAAAGGAAAATCACAAATGGCTAAATAGCTATTGGATATTATAAACTCAAACATCTACAGGCTAATAAATCCTACTTTCAATAGAGAAAAAAGGTATTTCATTACCTTTATCGATGATTATAGTTGAAAAATTTAGGTTTACCTTTTGTAGAAAAAATTTGAAGCTTTTGTAGCTTTTAAAAGCTACAAAACGCTTGTAGAAAAAAAGTTAATAGCCCAATAAAAGTTTTCATTGATCATGGTGGAGAATACAACTCACATGCATTTGCAAATTTTTGTGAGACTTCATAGAA